>OZ020499.1:600000-1050000 GCA_963971365.1 Lasioglossum villosulum | reverse complement strand
GCGGAATTGGACTACGGGCGATCGACGGCTCTCTGGTGTGTCCGGATACCGGCGAGACACAGAGGGACAAAAGAATAAAGAAGACGGAGGTCGAACAGAGAGAAAGAGAGTAAGAGATAGACGATAGAGAGGGGAGAAATTATAGAGAAGCAAAGCAGAGAAAAGAGAAAAGAGAGAGAGAAAAGAGAGAGAGAATATGGTCTGTCTGTGTGCACGTGTGTGCCGGTACTGTGTGAAGTGGCTCGCGGAGGACCCCCAAGACAGGACTGGAAAGAGAGAAGGAGTGTGAGTGTGCGTGTGTACGTGTTTGTGTGGGTGTGCGGGAGAGAGAGAGAAAGGCGGAGAGAGAGTGTGTGTGTGTGTACGTGAGAGAGTAACTCGGAGGTGGGAACGATTAAAGAGCGTCCTACTCGATCGCCCAGCTTGACACAACTGAGGAGCGTCTCTCTCGCGGCGCCCGCGTAGGCCTCCACCGCCACCGTCGTCGCCGCAGCCGGGTCGTGTCGCGGCGTATACGCGGCTTTCAAACGCTACCCCCTGCTCCTCACACCCCGGCGTACCGTACATCGCCAATCCGGAGCGAGACTCAGCCCGACGAGTCGCGAATCTGCACGAGGCCCGTCGAGTCTGCGCGCTCCAGGGACACCGCGAAACGCGGCTATGCTGCTGGTGCTGCTGTTGATGCTGCTACTGCCTCGCGATACCCTCTCCCTCTCTGTCCTCTCTTCCTCGCTTACCAACCCCCATCCCTTCTCCCTTAGCCACCCAACCACCCCAACCACTCGCGACCGTGTTGGGGGATCGTGTCTTTACTAACCCTGTTTCGTTCGGCTTCACCTCTTTCGCGAGTCTTATTCGCGCTCCCCCGCGAAGCTTTCTCTCTTTAACGAGCGACCGCCACTCTAGTCTTGATTTCGGTGATCGCCGCGGTATTTTCGATTGCAGAGCATCGAGCATATTGGAATTGAATTCTTGAATTTTTTTTTTTAGTGTTGCGGAACTCTCGCAGTTTGACTCTTCGGCTTTTTTAAGGATTTATTAACGAAAAACACGGACCAATCACAGCGTGACCTAGACGCGTGTTAGCACAGTAGACCGATTGACAATTGGCGCGCCCGGCCGACTGCAAACAAGTGTCACGATCGAACTGTAATTGGTCCGTTTTTGTCGTTAATAACTCCTAAACGAAGCCGCGGACGGAATTTTTGCAAAGACAATATCGCTTCGAATGATCTCAGGAACCTTCAATTTTTGGATGTTGAAGGAATTTTGAAACACCTTGTAGAATTATCTAAGAAAGTGAGACAGGTTGCAATATACAACTATAGGTAAGACTGAGACTCGATTCGAGTGGGATTCGTTTGGACAAAATAGAGCCGAGGCGGTCCAATGGATTGGATATCCTTTAAAATTGATCCCAGCTGCCTTCGGTAATTGAATAATGAATCAGAACTGCGTACAGCAAGCTCAAAATTATTTCCTGGAAGAGACGTCGATGGCAGTGTCCATCTTGATCGAATCCAGGCACATTCGATTTCATCTGAGTCGACGATCGCGTCGATACTACTGTACCAGCAGTTCCTAATCGAGCAATCGGGAAAACGACGAGAAGAACGCGCGTAACGTGTGTCCGAGGGATGCAACGTGCTGGTGAGTAAGGAAGGGAACAACAGAGATTCGAGCGTGATCACGTCGATCTCGAAGCGGGAACAAAAACGACGGAAAACTCTCTCGCGCAGCAGAAGGACCTTCGATGGGTTCTTCAGGACTGATTGTTCAGAAACGGTCGTCGTTGATCAGGATCGATTGCACAATGAACCGATTCACCCTCGACGGAGTCGAGGACGCTCGAATAACTGGCTCCCTCGAAAGTGGTAACCTGATTACCCGCAGAGTCGATGATTGGATGAATGAATAACGAGGTACAGGGCGTAGTAGTTTTTGTAGAAAGAAGGAGACTCTCTGTTCGTTGCGCGAGGAGCGAAAGAGTGCACGATGTTCTTAACGCACTTAAATGGCGATTAAAGGATCAGAAGCATTCGAATACTTTCCTGTTCAATCTGTGATTGCTGACATTCGTCTGTTGGCATTACGACTTTATCAGGACTCGACTGGGTTTATCCGGGCCTTGGACAGGTCTGTCTAGATCTGTCCAAATTCATCTTAATTTTTCTGGAGGTTTGTGCTAAGTATAAATTCGATCGAGACCCTCGGTTGAGCACAGTGCCAACAACTCGTTAACATTGTTGAGATTTTGAAGACCACTCGACGATAATTGCCTCGCGCTACATCAAATTTTCTCCCCCGTTCGGTAAAGGCGAGGTACCAAGTCAGTTTTGGAAAGCAGAAGCGAAAGTGAGGTGAAGTTAACGTCTGAACGTTATCACGTAGCGCGTCTTGATCGGTGGAGCGCGTCCGTTAATTACTGTAAAATGTGGGAGTTGGAAATGAAATAATTACAAGCGTCGCGGCTCCTCGAGATTATACCGGTCTCTAATTACAGTGAAATAGAAAACTACGAGGATGCTCAACTTGCATGTGACTTTTTGCCGCGTGTCTGGCATCCTCGACAACGAAACCGAAAGTGCTACGAGTGCTGAAGAGATCGTACTATCGTTTACAACGCCAGTCTGTACACGTTCCCATAATAAATACCCGGAGGCAGTTTATTCGATTCTTCGAAGCAGATGTAACGAAACTGTCGGCGTTGCCCATCTCCCGGAGATGAACCTTGCAGACGACCAGACTTCGTTTGTTTTTTAATTACGGCGCCGAGGCAAAAGCGACGGCTTCAATGGGAATTTAATTAACTTACCAGGACGGTCGCGTGCCAAAGGAAACGGAGTCAAAGAGACCGGAAATCTTACCTGAAACAGAAATTAATAGACGATTCTAAATACAGCGACAGACAATGCAACAGAAACGCGGGCGCGCGTGTTGAAGAGAGATATGAATGAGCTCGGAATTCTGAAAAAGAGCCGAGTAAGAGCACCGTCCACAACGACCACACAGAATTCGTTTTCGGAATCCGCAGGACACGGTCCGGTGTACCCGCTCCGACGGAATACTTCCACGCCGGTTTTAATAGTCCGGAATGAATGGTCGACGGTAAACAAATAGTATACGCGCAAGTCAAAATGAATTTCGACGGACTCGGTAAGAAGCTAATAAAGCGGGCACACGGTCGAATTAGCGCCGAGCACCACGGGAAACGGGGGTTTCGTTCCGCGAGAGAGGCGAAACGCAAACGAAATCGCGAGACGCTGCCAGGGATCGTTAATCCCGTCTTGCCGACGACTTAATACGTTGGGCAAACCATTTCGTACGGGGGTCTGTAGCATCATCCAACCGCCCATCCCTCCCTTCGCTCTCAGAACGCACACCCCCGCATTGCTTCTGAGAATCGACCCTAAGTCCCGGAGAAATTACTCCAGGGTAAGCAGTATGCAGATCGCGAAATCGCGACATACGTTAAGGATTAACTTCGAGTTGGCAGCGGGCGGCGAACTGCCGCGGCTAAATAGGATCTATGAAATCGGGGATCGGAATGCCGCAGGAAGCTCCCCTTCGTGCACCACTCTAATTTTTATAATTGCTATAATCCCTCCAAAATCAGATCTCGATTTCTATACTTTAGGAAAGGCTCCTAGGAATGTGATCGTAAAGATTTCGGAAATTTCGGATTAGTTGCCCACGGATTAAATAGACGATCCCCGAAGGCTTCTTTCACTGATGTTTATGAATAATATAAGTAACAGACCAAACAATTCTGTGGAAATTGTCAGGAGGGTTATTTAAGAGCAAATATTATTTCCAACACTTTTTCTGTGACAGTTCCCTACCCTGATTCTCCAGTAAAAGATTTAAGAGGTGTTTCTCTACTACGATCAATATGATCCGAGCGGATCACTATCATTTGGCCGCTTCATTGGTACGAGTAAGCATAATTTCCAACGGCAAGTGCAGTTACGATCAAAGCGACGAAACTTTGAACCATGTGATCTGGCAGTGTGAAAAGTAGGACGTTCAAAGGCACAAACTTTTGGATTCTCTCAAAGGGTAGCAAAACGGTCTTCTCGCGTAAGAATGCAACAGCTCCGGCATGATCGATTTTGTCGTAGGTTTCGTGAATGCCAGTCATCGGCGTGGAATTGTGTAACAACGATTTGTCCGCGTTTAGCGGCGTCGTTATCGTGGCATCGGCCGTCCATAATTCTGTTTGAACGAATCATTATTGCGGTCATCCATATATACGTGCCGGTAAATCCATTTACAGTCCAGCTGTCGATTGTTCCACGCGCTAAATTACGGGGGATGATTGATGTCGAGCCACGACCCACCGTCGACGAAAGATAAGCCGAAATAAAACGTTGAAATCGCCAAGATCTCACCAATTTTAAAAGTCAATCAACTACTCGCGAATACAGAGCGACGCGTTTGTTTGCGAACAACTAGATAATTAACACGTTACCGTCCGGTGATTATTGCATAACTTTGAAAAATCAATGATACGTGGCTGAATACTTTTTAAATATTAAATTTCGTTGATCGTAACAATTTTATAGAAAACCATTTCACCCTTAATTACGTCATCTAATAGTTTCATTTAAGATTGCAATATAAAAGAAAATTTCTATGCTTTCTTTTCGTACAGCACGATTATTGAAAATCCTATTAATAGGCTTCCGGTAGGTAAAGTGTTAATATATCTTTTACATCGTTCGAAAAGTCTGTCGGCGGAGAAAAAAAGATTAGGCGAGCCCGTCCGTCGCCTGTCCTCACGCGACGTGTTTCAGGTTGTCGCCCTTCGTTCTCGCGAAGATTTCTTAGCGATTCCTGCGCGATTCGTATCGCCGACGGTCACGCGATCCGTAGAACTCAGAAATCCTGATTCGTGGCTACCTGGCCGACGAAAGATCACCACATCGCTGCGGGAACCGTGACGGTAGAGAGGGGAAAAAAGTTTCACGGAAACACGATAAAAACCGAGCCCGCAATTCCGTCGCGATATGATGGATGGGATCGCCACGCGACGGGATTGAGCCCTCGTTTGGCATTGTTAATTCCTAACCTGGCCACGATAAACCGTTTCGCGGCTCCGATGTCTGGTGATTTGTCAAACCGAACCGACCAAAGTGATTAACCGTCCGAGGAAATAATTAGGGACGTGTGCCCTCGCCCGTTTCTTCGAACAATGGACATTGGACCGAACCGCTTGCCGTATTCTAACGAGTCAGACTCGTGACGAAGATTTGAACGAACACGAAAGATACGCGTTTCTTTTTGTAACTGCAAAGAAAAAAATGTTAACGGCAACCTGTCCTGGCAGCAGATTGTTGTTATCTTCGTGTGAAACCCCTGCTTTAATTTGGAATCGTGACTTGGGCCACCACGTGCGTTCGCCCGAAATGTTTCCGTCAAGGTAAGACATCTGGCCTGTTTACGTTATTCGATGAAAACAAACATCCTATATATATTGGGAAATACCTGGTTCCCCTTCGTTTTAGAGCTTGTTGACCTCCCATTAGGTATGAGGGTACGTACGGCCGCCTTCGCGATTGGGGGTTTAGTTCTAATGGTGCGCCCGTCTTGTAAACACCTCCGACAACGTCTTCTTACTCTTAAATATACTACTTGCACCGTTCTTGTATATAATTATTTACACGTAACGTCTCAACAGTTTCAACGATAAATAAAGGAACCGCACGCGTCCAAAAAACTGGATACCCGCTTCAGTTTCCAAGTCGAGGAAGAGAGAGACGACCACTCCGAAAATCATCGACCCGTGAACCCCTCGGAGGACAAGGTGAGCAGATTCCCCTGGATTTCAGTTGTGTCTAGCAAGCGGCAGTTAGGTTGCCGTGGGTAATAGGGCTTGATGCATGGTTCCCAGGATACGCCTTCCTCTTCTTCGTACTCTCACCCCTCGATTTGCCATTCGTCCTCTGGCAAAAGCAACCCCTCCGTCTTTCCCGAACTCCCTTCCTCGGACTCAGTCTTTATTTATTTAAAGCCCGTCACCGGGTTGGCTGCGGCCGGTCGCGCGGTATCCCCGATGGGAATCGGCTCTGTTCGGAAACACATCGCTTGTCTCTGTGTGTGCACGCGTTCGTACGTGTTCTCTCGCGCGGGTCTGTGCGCGGCCGTATCGAATGCTCGATTGGCCTGACCGACTCCTCGTTTTCCGAGCGGTTGGCCGGCGTTTTCTACGGCCCGCGCGATTTCCATCGTCAACCGGACTCCCAGCAGACCGATTACACCTACGCTCTCTTCTCCCCAGCCGTTCCCACTTGACCGGACTGCGAATCCTTCGAGAAAGTAAAAGCTGCACTTTTGTTTCGCGAACGAGACTGCGCGACGATCGAGAAAGCCCGGGAAACGTTTATTCTGCAGCACGTTCATACAACCAGTACGTACCACAGAGATTCTTCTACGGTAAATGCTCATTATTAGTCCGGAGTCGAGGACGCGATCTCTGTTCTCTGTTCGATCTCTGATATAATTTCAATTGTATTTAGTGGTGTCATCGACAAAAAAAGTTTCGGTCGCAAGGAAGGGAGCACAGCGTATGAGAAAGAAAGAGACGCGGATAGAAAGAAACGCTTCGGCCACCCGATCCGTGTTTTATTCTGTCTTTCGTTATGTTCGACTCTCGATTGAAATCTCGACGTGGTCGGCGCGGTAAACGCAGTCATAAAATAATCAAGTCAGGGCCACGATATAAGTCCGTGAAAAACACGTCTGTTGGACCGATAGCGAGCGTTTATTGTAATACAATTTGCACTCGAAGTCTCGATAAAAGTTTAAGGGACACCGACACCAAGAAATTCGTGGACTCGTTAATTGCGCGAGCGAACGCTTCATTCTTCCTAGTAATTGATTCTTTTCCCGGTCGAGGTATCGAGCGGCCCTCGAGGCGACGAATCAATTTCACCGCTGACGCGTTCCTTAACCTCGGGAAAATTAAGCAAACTGCCGCCCGCGCGGCGTTCCCTCGTCCTCCATTAATCTCAGTCGACGTTCGCTCACGTTTATTTGGTCACTGTTTACGAGTTCCTTAAGCGCTCGGTGCCTCGTGATGCCTGATGGCCGACGATCCTCGTTACCTCTTCAAAGACTGACGCGCGATTGTGAGAGCTAAAGAACGATACACCGGCTTCCACGAATCCGGAGACGGATTCTTAAGTCACTCCTCGGAGCGGGGATGGAATTAACGATGCCTTCTCTCAAAACGGAGTATCGTTTAATTTTTCCATCTTGTTGCCGGTACGCGTTGCATTCTGCATTACGAGTCTCGACAGCTCCTACAGCTTCGGGATGCATTTACCTTCGTCGTTCTCCAGGAAACAACCCACCCCCTTCGGGAAAATATTGTTACTACCAAGAATTATGGCCGCGAGCAAGGAGCGAAGCCACCGGCAAACGTTTTCGGCGTTTAACCCGGCAAACAATCTTCTTCCGAGGCGACCGGCTTCCGGAACAGCCGGAATCTATTTGCTCTCGCCAGCTACAAATCACCAGTTTTCGATCCTCACTAATCCTTGGGACTTGCCCGAGGCTTGTCCAGGAAACGGATTCCCGTTTCGAGACGCGGCCATGAATTTTCTTTTTGTTATCGATGCTCCGAGGACCTGTAACTCTTCCACAGTGGATTACCTCTCTTGTTCCTGAATGCTTTCTTGCCGATTTCGTAGCGACCTGAGGACTAACTAAAATGGGGCCCGACTTTAATTAGGGCAAGCTCGATGGGCCTGAAATCAAGGAGGTGTAACCTCAATGAAATGTGACTTGACTGCTTGCCTTACGATATCGAGTCAGACTCGTGACGAAGATTCAGAAGAGAGTCTAGTAAGTACGAATGCCATTATTTCCTTTAAAGAATTATTTTGCTTATATAGTTTCTCTTTTTTTAGGTAAATTAAAAATCACGAAACAAAGTTTGAATCATTGAAATCGTAAAACAAATAGTAGGGCAAGACGTTAATGGAACTCAACTTGAATAAGACCCGAGTAAATGGGACCTCGGTTAGGTCCCATTACTATCTGCTTGGCCTATTTAACTTTCCAAGTGAAATACAATCTAAAAGAGCATCGTAGTTATAATCCCACGAGGAACCTCGCCAGGTCTGCGCATATTTGAAAGCAAAAAGGCACTTCGATGAAGAATCGACTCCGGTCCAAGAGGGAGCGAGGCATTCGCGACTGCCGCAGAAGAAAACGATCAGTGTTCGAGCTATTTCGATAGGTAAGACCGGCAGCTTAATTCTTCCGACGCTGCCTTTTGTCAACTACAGTTTCCCGACGGCGAGCGTCGGCGTCGCGAGCGCGTCACCGTTACGATATTAAATACACCGAATTCTTCGACGTCGTGATTTAGCATCGCGTCGCATTCTTCTTTTGCTTCGAGGAAATATCACTCGGGTGGCGGAACGCGCAGAATTCGCAGCTGGTAATGAAGTCCCCTAACTCGCAGCTCCGAAGACACGAGCCAGTGATTTCGGAAAGGGAATGCCGCGCTCCCGGAGATAGGTAATCGATTTTTCGAGAGACGTTTACGACTTCTGACCCCTCCTGACGATACACGAGGGTTCTCCATATTTTTTTTTATTGCGATTTCGCGTGACAAAAAATAAAATTCGTGATTCGATGCCGGGGACCGTGGAATGCAGAATATATCGAAGGAAAACAGCCTTTCTCTCCTGCGCCCCTGGATGCGGCTCGAGACAAGGGAGAAATTGAGAGAGAAAGAGATTGGAGGCTTGATCGAAGACTGAAGCCGATAAACCGGAAGCCGATTAAATTTATGGGGCGAGGAAGAGCAAGAGAGACCCGACCAACCAACTCCTTTGTCGTCTGGCGAATTTCGTACCGGGATCCGGCTCCGTTTGCGCAGAATTACAGTCGCCAAAAAACCAGAGACACGCCTAGCCCCTCTGCTATAACGTAAGTCAAACAGGCAACGTCACAGTACTCTTTAAATCATCGTTCATAATTTTGATTTCTTTTAATTCGACACCAATCCCAAGACTGCAATACGAAGAACAATGGCAAATTATCAAGGTTTCCAAATGTCCACGTAGCGTTCCACTTTTCTGACCGTAAAAAATTGTAGCGAGTCTTTCGTACACGGTGTAAGACGAAGCACGTCAGAAGAGATTTGCAGGATTGCAAAATTGTAGAGAGAGACCGATGGAAACGCGATTGGTATGATTAAACGCAGGAGGACGTATCACCGAATTCGAGATGCGGGAATGATTAAACGCGGGCGTGTTATTAAAAGCCCGAGTATTTTTCGCAATTTCACTCGCAAATAATATATGGAGACCCGCGAGACTAAAGCACGTTGATTATAACATTCATATTAAACTCCGCATTGACGGGGCCGGGTTTTCAATTTCTGCGGGGGCCACCGGCGGTGGCGGCTCCAGGATAAAATTATGCGCGTGCACTTTTTGCGCGCCGGTAATTCGGCCTTCGTTGAAATTTCGCGTATCAGTGTCTACAGCAGCGGCGAAAGTAATATAGCCCCGGGACGTCTTTCGACCCCCGCTTGGAAAAACACCGGCAAACCAAATTAATCCGCGCCGCGCGAACCGGTGCGCAAACTTAGTTGGCCATGTTGCCCATCAACTTCGCCGAAAATTTCATCAGTCTCTTGCCCGGCCGACGGGAACGAGCCGCTTCGACCGTGACGAGTGCCATAAATATTTCGGCAACGTCTCGCCGGATGCTTATCGCCCAGACAAACGTCAACGACCAGTACGAAATCGCCAAAAAAATGTTTCAGAATTTTTTTCACCTAGTTAAACTCGACGGACAAATTCTGCCAGATTATTTCTAGAATTTTTACTCGCGGATGAGAATAAAAAATTATCTAATATTGGTATTTCGAACCAACCCCTGAGCACGATAGGGGTGGAGGAAGATTTTCCAGATCAACTGGAACGCGATATTTCGCGGCGGTGGTGCATCCGCATCGATGACGCGGCTCCGCGGTGGTTAATGAACAACGCTGAAATATTAAATGCGGCAGCCCCAGTTTCATAACAAGACATTTCACAAGAATCGATACAGCGACTCATTATCTCGCGACTCATTGGAAATTCAACCGATCGAACAATAAGGGGTTAAACAGTTATTAAACTGTTCATTTCGCTACCCTTCGACGCGAGAGGATACAAACACATCGCAGTAGAACGCACACAGGCTCACGGGTTCGTGACCACAGAACGAATACGAGGGTGGAAGAGTGTCCAGGGCTGCGGACAAGCCAGGCTGTGAGGGAAGGGGTTTGCGCCATTCAATCGCACCCTTAATTAGCGCACTCAATTAAGCACGCGCACCGAGCCCGTACAACAGACTGCGCACCGAGCGCGCCCAATTTTTGCGTTCGATCAGCGTTAGGGGATCGAATTACCAACAATTATTAGGATACGGACCCAATTGTTTGGCATCCGTTATGCCAATCCCAGAAATCGCTCGTTGGCATCTTTATTACTGCACCTTCGTAACGATACGATATTGAAAACAATTAGTACAGGTTTTATGCAATTTGAAGCAGGACTTTATCTCTGGTGTAATTGTAATCGGACCCATACAGGCCAATGGTACTCTCAGGTCCCACTCCACGAGTAAATTAGGGCCTAGAGCTTTGAAAAATTGTAAAATACGTTCTTCGAGTAGAATTTTGATAATTCTGAAACGCTGCGAAAAAATAATGGTACAGTTTAAAGGTGGCTGAAAAGACAGCTTGTAAAGTGAATCGCGCTGTTTCGGAGGTGCGTGGCCGTAGCGGTGAGATCTTTCAGAATTTACCAGGATTCGCCATTATCAGAAATGCGAATTCGAGAGGGCTTTTATACGATATAGCAGAAGATAGTAACGCGACGATGCAACGAGGCAATACACGAGCTTCCCGAATCCAGCACGTGGTGCACTAAAATCGTACGAGGGATCCATTTTCCATTTGCCACTCCCAGGACACCGCGATTTTACCATTTTCCAAGATCGTACTCGTAATGTCTGCTGAACGATACCGTATCGAGTTTCACCCGGTAGTCCTCTTATTATCGTTTAACAGAAATACGATGTAACACGAGAAAGTGCTTTTCTATCGGAGGCCATACGCCGCCATTTTTTTCTTTTTTGCGCGGAATGTTTTGTTCGTTTATTTCCACGCTATTTTGGTCAACGACGCCGTGTCGTTCCCGGGAGAAAAGTTTCCAGTTCATAAAATCTGTTTTTTCAAAAGAACCGTGCTTTTACACTCGAATGGACTTCCTGGAAAATAATAATTAATCCCTCCCTCGTCGGTGCAGCCATTAACACCTTGTTCGAAGCACAAGATAAAACTTTCCTGAAGGTTCCCTTAAATTTGTTCTGGATTATTTTGTTTCCAACGACTCTCGAGGCGAAGTAGACGAAAACGGGTGCCGCGCACCGCGTGCATATTTTATTCCGAAACTGGAAATAGAAAAATCACCATCAGTACACGGCCGGAAAATTGAAAAACATCGACCGTAGGAAAATTGGAAACCAGACATCTGACAAATGGAGGGGGTGAGCATGGGGAGTGCGGAAAACGTTAAAAATTAAAAATTTGAAAAATGAATAACTTCCACCGCGTTCCGACGAAACGTTTCCATATTTGGCCTTGCGGCTGCAATATCGAATACAATTTTTAGGTCTACCGTTTGAATAACAAAACTGCGTGAATTATTTTACATACAAAAACCACGCCCCCCTTCCCCCGTAGAGTACTTTCAATTAAACGAATATGAACACAATCGAAAGTCACGTGTAGCGTGTGAAAAAGTAAATTCATAAAACAGCCAATGTCTAAAACAGTTTCTCCATTCAATGAACCACGTTGTAACATTATGGATAGCTTGGTGGGGCTGCAACGTGTTTCATTATCACAGGAACGCCATAAAAACTGCCAAATTAACCGTGCAAAGACCTGTCACACCCCAGCAGGACGTGTCAAAGAAAGAAGGGCTCGTTACTTGAAAAGGGACGCGTCATTAGAGTCGCCCCAGCGTGAAGTGTCAGCACCAATGGGGACACCCGGTATGCAGCTTGTTCTATGGGCTGCGTACATGAAAGCATCGACTTTCGAACTGTGGAGTCTGGGAGGGTTCTTTTTTCATCCCCTCCCGAATGATCGAACGTTTCCTTATCGAGTGGTCATGTCTGCCAGAAATTTTCCATGAACATATTCATTCGGCATTAATTTTTCATTCGTTTGGTCTGCGGCCAAACTATTGCTTCGCATTCGGAAGATGGAACTAATTCAATTTTTAAGTAAATATGGCGTTTCGGAGTTGGGAGCAATGAATACTTGCACACAAATTTCGGAAAAAGTCAAAATTGCACGTGCTCGTACTTAACAGGGTTCTAAATTAGCAGGGATCCAAAACTAGCAGAATCCCAAAACAACAAGATCTAAAACTAGCAGGGTCCCAAATTATCGAGATCCAAAACTAACATGTTTCGCGAGTTTTTGATGATCTGGGCATCAGAGGGATAAAACCGGGTCTTAGAAGAAGCCAGTTGTCAGTGAGAAAAAAATGGCAAAGCGTCCCCCGTCGGTAAGAGTCAATCATTCGATCGACGCAAAAGAAATTAGCCTGTGTGCTTCGGGAAATTCTTAGGCGAGGCTGACAGTTTACGGTCGGACAAGCTTTGTTGCGCCTGTCAAACATCACGGCGAGAAAACGAGAACTGTGACATAGAATTTCATCATTTTTCTGGATGCCCGCCGAGGGGGAAGTTCCGCAAGCTTTCGCCAGGGTTCGTCGCACTGCGAATTTGAATGGATTGCGTCCCAATGTTTACCCTCTCCCCTATGTACACTCTGTATATCGTGCACCCTCGAATCGCATAAAAGCTCTGGCTGGGTTTCCATTAGTTTAATTACAGACAAGGTCGTCGTCGGTGGTAGAACATCGTTGCAGGTGTGGGTAGTTTTGAAGCACGAGCCAGCGGGAGTTAATTCCGTAGAAAAGGTAGATCAGACCTTGCGAGACATCAGCGAACCGTGAAAATTTGTTCTCTGAACACTGATAGAATTCGTATTGGACTTTCTGTAAAACGATGATCCTCGATGAATTTAAAGATGACTTTAAAATACATAGAATGCAACATCAAAATTTCATTACAATGTCAATTTTTCGAGCACAGCGAATGAAAGAGGGAAATACATTGTTCGACTGACCACAAGCCTAACAGCTTTCCTTTGTGCCCAACAGCTCCCCAGAAACGTGTACACTGCGCTGCAGAGAACGTCAGTCGAATGAACGTTCCGAGATCTTGCAAAATGCATGATAACTTCCAGGCAAACGCGCTCTCGATTTCCAGCAAGTGCGTTCCAGCCCCAGTTATCTACCATCAGCGCTTTGTCGAGGCTCCGCGTTCCTATCCTAGCTCCTGGCGCCTCGTGTGTATACGTGCGCATGTATAACAATCACGGGGACATCGGTGAACCTTGTCTTAAATATTCGTGTGCTACATTCTCATACCCTGAATGGATTTTCTCGTCGTCCACTCAGCACGTAAAAATTACAGACTACGACACGTTCAGGGTATCAAGACAGAAATTTCGGGTGTCCTGGTAAGGAATATTTATTATCACGGGCGCTCGTTTCGATCTGTCTTCTTTTTCCAATTCGTTGGCAATCGTAATTTTACAATTCTCTTGTTATTTCCGATTCTCTGTTTTTATCAATTTAGTCGTACAGGATGGGGTAATAACTATGTCCACTTTGAATATAGTCTTTATTTGTAATATTATAAAAAAATGTTACATACAAAACATTTACTGCGTGGGTGTAGGCATAGAGGAGATTTCAAGATCATCTTGATTTTTTAACATGGAAAGACATGCTTTCTCTATCCTAAATCGATAGACTATCGTATTCTGAGTAAAAATTTATTGTATAGTCAGGATACTGTTCGAAACCTAGGGTATCCTGGAGGTCTAGAGTGACGAAATAAAAATGTAGGGTATCATGCTACCAGTTGAGGGCATTATGCTAACAATTTCGGGTATCAGGCTTAAGTTCTAGGATTTCAGACTAGAAATTCACGATCCCAGGTCACTGCGTTTCCTCCAGAGAAGAAGCTAAAAGCGAAAGCTCAGAGCTGGGTAGGTAGGAGGATCCTGACACCAGGCTCGAGTGTCTGGAGCAGTGCCATTCCCGGTGGTTGGTAAATCGGTCTCCTGGTCAGCGATGTAATTAAAAGAGCGGTGTGCATTTAAAACGAACAGCGGCATTGTGAGGCGGTGGCCGACAAAGTGGAATGGAGGAGAGAAGAGCGATGCAGCAGCAGGGCATGGCGGCGGCGGCGCTGTTAATGGGCGATCGCTGCGGTAGCAAGCAGACTCTGGCGACCGCCTGAAATCCACCGCCTCGGCCAGCAGCGGTAGCCGTAGCAGCACGGAGCTAGCTCTCGGCAGCGAGCGGGCGAACAAAGCGGAAAGCTTCGGCGTACAAACAGCGTCGGCCCGGTGTTGCTGCAAGTGCCGCGAAACTTTAACAATGGTTATTGTTTCGGGCCGGC
Source organism: Lasioglossum villosulum (assembly GCA_963971365.1). NCBI lineage: Eukaryota > Metazoa > Arthropoda > Insecta > Hymenoptera > Halictidae > Lasioglossum > Lasioglossum villosulum. The sequence continues at coordinate 1,035,438 of OZ020499.1, read as the reverse complement.
TCTCTAACTGGCCTAATAAAATAGCGGAAGCCCGTGCTGGGAATGGTTGAAAAAAGCCGGCCGCGGAAAAATCGGCTGCTGCCTCGCTGCCGGATATAACGATAACGGGAAGTTCGAGGCGAGAGAGAAACACGGAGAACGAAGGGGTGGGGAAAGAGAGAACGAGGAAAAGAGAGAGCTTAAAACTGTGCCTATGGCTCGTTATCGTTTCGAATGCACTTTCTGATGTTTTATACGGGGCCGGTCTTCTTCGAATGGCGCCAGCCATGGGGAATCAGCCTAATGGCCGAAACGATGGCCCCCGTGTTTCAGAGAAAACTGCAAAAGTGTTTAATCGGCCGATCCCGTTCCCTCGATAGAGCCGTTCGATAATTTTATCGTACCCCGTTAGACCCTCCGCCGTATTCTAGCGGCCTCGTTCAATATCGAACACGACCACTGTGTGTTTCTTCGTTTTTCCGAGCGATCTCCAGAGAAATTCTAAAGTATCAAAAAGAAGATCGGCGAATCATATTTTTACTTCGCCCTGCCGAATGGGAGCCGAGATGAAAAATGTATTGGATAGAGCAACCGAATCGTTCGCCAGCGAAACGGGATTATGGTTCCGACCGTTCGTCGAATAACAGAACTGTTTTGACATTCTTATCGCCACGGTGAGCTTTGTTACCGATTAATTACATTTCCACGGTGTTCGAAATAAAGCAACGCGTGCTCGTGTAAAAATGATTTGAGTATACGGGGAGAGGAGGTGGAGGTTTCCGGGGAATAATTGTTTGATGTTTTTCAGAGCGCGAACATGATATTCAGGAATATTATTTTTCCAATCAGTAACTCGAACGCGTCAAATGCAAACTCGACGGAACGCGTAAAATGAAATGTAACACGTTTTTGCCCAGACTTGTTCGGGGGTGCACATTTGTATAGAGAGATGTACGGACCGATATTGGTCGTATTAAGTTTCAGATCCTTGGTTATTCGGGCTCGTTACATTTTGATAAAGATACACGGCCACTTTTTCGAGAACCGAAACACTCGGTTGCAGCTCTGCGTGCGTATCGGAAAATATTGGATAATTTTCAGGGTCTTGAATTGGCCTAAACTTGGTGCACCGAATGATGGAAGTACCAAAGTATTCCAAGTTGGGGCACAAATTATTCCAAGCTCGAGGTCCCAAATAATCCCTAGCTTGGGGCCAGAACAACACCAAGACTAGAGTCGGGGAATTCTTTCGCGAACGTGAAGACAGGAGTCAGAAAATTCCCGAATGTCTCGAAGTCAAGGGTTGCCTGGGCCACGGATTACACGTTTTTCGCGGTAAATCCGCCGGCGGGTGGAAAACCAACGGCGGATACACCGTCGCGACAAGGCTGATTTGAATTTTTCTTGGTGGCTCAATACCTCCGGCTCTTCCCCGGGACACGTCGCATTGAATATTCCATAAATAAATCGGCGTTTAATAGAAAATCGGGGAACTCCCACGCCCACCTCATCGCTCACTGTCACGCGGTGTGCTGCTCCAACACCCGCCCGGCGCCTAGTATCTCAATAATATTCAGTTTATAAAGTTTGAATGGCTCTCTTATTACGCGGCTGACGAAGCCCTGCTTTTCTCCCTTTTCCCACTTTTTCGACGGGGATCTATCTTGCCGATCGATTGCCACGGAATCGCTCTCCGCGTTCTCCTCTCATGCAGGAGGAGCCGCCTCTGCAACTGTTTATGCTGCCGCAAAGCCGCCTATTTCACATGGAGAGACGATAATGTTTTACCGTGGAGGCATTCAAAGTGATCGATGGTATGATACGCTTTAACATATAACAATGGACTAGTTGGGACATAGTTCGAGCTAGGTCCAAGCTAATTTACAACCCAGATTCGAGCTAATTTAGGGAACAGTTTGAAGCCTAACTTAGAACTGATATTGGGGACTCATTGCAGTTAATTTAGAACCCGGTCCAAGCGAATGCAGCATCTATTCCGGTCAAATCGAATTCCAAAAAATCAACCTCGTAGAAGTTAGCCCCCCACTTGTTGAATTAAATAATTTTAATTATTTAATATTATAATTATTAATTATAATTTTAATTTGAGGGCTACTCAAAAAATCGTTTTTCTCAATGTTTAGTTTTATCTTTTGTATAATATTCGAGCACAATGTAGCACAAACTTAGCAAAACTGTTAAAATTATTTAATTCAACAAGTGGGGGGCTAACTTCCAGGTGGCGAAAAATCAACGGAACCGAACAGAGCGCAGCGAGTCGCCGAGACCGAGGAATGGCGATCGTTAGAAGCGGCAGGAAGCCCCAAGGATTCGTCGCGCGTTTCGTGTAATACAGTCGATTGTTGAAGCGCGTTTCACCGACAATAACGCCGGTCGGAGACGACAATAACGTGTTCTCGGAGGCAAAGGAACTGCCGATCGAGCGCGGGGGACGTCGTGTCCGGTCCTAATTCCTCTGTTTGCGTATGCAAACGAAGAGACAAGGTCGGCCGAGGGCCGGCTGGACATTCGTGTTTAGATTGTCCGTTTGTGTGTCGCGCACAAACTCGTAAACGCACCTGTAGTAATAGCTCTGTGTGGTACGGGTTCAGCTCGGAAGCAGTTGACAACCGCGGTGCCTAAAAACACAATAATCCGCGCACAGTTCTGCGATCCACAGAAAATTCTTTCATCAAAGAAACGTTTCAGCATTGGTCCGGCGTATTTGCATTTTATTAAAAATATATCCGGACAGGCTGGCTGTTCCAGGCTCGTTATCACGTCAGCTAGTCCAGGAAGCAGCACGATTTTCACCAGCTCGAAACTAATTCGCAACTCTCTCTCTTTCTCTCTCTAGCTGGATGACGTGCTCACTGAAAATCTGTATTAACTCCACCCCCGTGGGATCGACCTTCGAAACGCGCTCTAGCTGCAAAGAGATCAGGGAAATCGCTGGGAGCGAGATGTTTAATAAAGGCAGCCGCCCCGCCCGGAATGGAACTGTCGCGGCGGACGGACAAGAACGGTTTCGAAATTTGCCACGGTCTTGTTTTCCTGGTGAAATGAAAATTAATTCCCTGCTTTGCGGTAATGAATTTCGAATTTCACGCACGCGTGCGGGTGCCCGACCGATGATCCGCCGAGCAACGTGTGCGCGTCATTCCAGAAATTTCGAGAAGAAAAACCCTACACGCGTTTGAAAATACTTGGCAAAATGAAGTATTTGTACAAGGAACAATTCGAAGTTGTCGAGCAGTATGTATTTGGCTAGATGATCCGTCTGCAACGTAATCTCTATAGGTATGATGTAGCTCCGATTTATGCAAGACTAAGACGCTGGATATATCCCTCGAAGGCGTCAAACTTCGAACGTTCATAAATAATGTCGCTTGGAATCAAATATGGAGAGCGTGATCAACCAGTTCCTTAGAAATTCGCTATCCCAAATCTCGTTTAAACAATATTCCTCCCATGGCGCTGGTCCCAGGGCACGCCGGAGACAAAGGAGACAATTGAATCACTCGGGTTAAACTGATTTTCATGAAACACAGCTTTGCGAGCATTAGCCTGGTATTATATTGGCGAACGATAGCGTAGTAGGATTGAAAGGTGAAAAGTGGCGGGACGTTTCGAAATGTTTTTTGAGTACATACTAGGCGTTCTAATTTCCCCCAACTTTCACCAACGTAAACTCTCCACCGCCTCCCGAGGCCAGCAAAGCCTCGTTTGCATTTCACTTTTCCAAAGTCCGGTAACGACAACGGTTATCGCATCCGGAGGCAATCACCGTTCCCTAGACTGCTACAATATCGTGTTCCTCGTAAGACGCTGGCAAAACGAAGCGCCGGGTGGATCCCTTTAATTGTTTGAAGCCTCCGAGCAGTAAAAATAATGGTAGCGCAACAACCGTGGCTTCGTGAAAATAGTAGCCATTGCTTTCTTTTTTCCTAAGCTAGCAATCTAGTCTGTTTGATCCATGCGCTGTCGGTACGCTTCACACACAGGATCATCCGAGCAAATTAGTCGGCTGAACGCATCATCGCCAGGCCTGGGGGCTGCACTCACGCCCTGTGCCAGTAGCAGCATCCTGTTACGGAAGTATTTCCCGAGGAATTTTAATTAATATCCTGCGGTTTGAGCGGAGGTGGCCAAAACGCCGGGCGAACGGGGCGTCAGAGGGATACAAAGCCTTCGGATAAAAGGCGATACCCAGAACCCGCCGCCAGGGGAGGGTGGAGTTTTTTTTATCGACGAGGAAATGCCCCAGCTTCTTTTCAAGGGTGAGTACAGGGTGCAAAAGGTGGCCGAGACGGCGGGAACAAAACCTGGGGCCACTGACTCCGGAAATGGTGATGGCAGACACGGCAAATTGCTGCCATTAACTGACACCCTGACGACCCCCTCCGTGATCCGATATGTAACACTCTCTGAACTGTGAGGGCTATTTTCATCCCTTGAAAATGGGTGGTTGCCAATAAAAAAAAATACGTGTCAAATATTTTTCGAAAAACTATATCTTACGTAAGTTTCATTAAAATCGGCTTGTATCACCTGGCGATGTTCCCTCGTTAGTCTAGGACCCAAATTGAAGACCCAACATGAACGATACTTCTTTCTTTATAGGTTTGAGTATAGATGTAAGATAGGTTTAAGTTAGTTACAAGTTAAGTTAAGCATGTAAGAGCGGCGAGGCCAGAGGAGGTAATTGCGTAAAATTATAACCCCAAGGGGAACCAATAAAGGTTATATACATGAACGATACTAGTTCTGAACAGTGTCTAATGGATTAAGGTGTCCAGTATTGGACCTGAAATAATGACCAGCTGAAAGCTGGCTCGTCTCAATTTTCTGCAACCGGGGTTCGGCTCTTTTTCTCTGGCACAGGCAAAGTGCCGGATACGTTTGAAAAGACGCGTCTCTGCCGCCTTTATACCGGCGGCAGCGGAAATGCAGAGAGAAGAAGGGACACGCGGCACGTCACGATCTCCCAGACAGAAACCTGGGGAAACGAATTCTCTTTTCCGCGTTTGTGGCTCAAACACCGTGTCAACTTCAAAACTAAATTAAGTCTTTAAATTTGCAGGATTATCGCGGAACACGCCCGGGAACATAATAACTGCATGAAATCCCCCGGGGGAAGTGGCACACCACCTTCGGGATCGTTTCATCTTCAGTGGAATTAAAGCACGATGTGACTGGTGCGAATGCTTGCGCCGGACAGGCTTGTTTACACTTAATTTAGTGATTAAACTGCTATCCATATCCCCTCCCCTCCGTTCCCGTTCCATGGTCACCGTCTAGAAAATTCAACGATCGAGATACCCGGAATAGTGAATGGAGAGACACTTGTTGAAGAGCGACGCTAATGAATATCGCGCCCGGAGACGCTACGGTTTGCGCTTTTCACTATAGCGACCCCGCAAGATGGTGGAGGTGTGCTGTCCGAGGGTATTCTGATTTCCATTCGAAGCCAGAACACCCCGATTAAAGGAAGAGCAAAAGGGTGGAGGGGCAACAAACACGTATACACACACGAGAAACGTGTTCTGACACAGCGAAAGCATGCCTCTGCCAATAGAAAAGAAACATCACAAGACAATAGAACATTGAATATCACGCACGGATACGTCCAATCGGTACTTTGCTGCCGTGACATCGATAAGCACTACACAGTCAGATATAATAAAAATGATAGTTGACATCTAATTACACACTGCGCTGCAAAAAAAGATCCACTTGGGCAGAAAGAAAAAGGAGACAAAAGTTGTTGGTGAAAATTGGTTGCGACGTTGATTCACTTACCCCAGAGAACACCGACTGACTAGCGCGGGTTTCGTCTCTTACGTTACCGATGACGAAAACGCATTTGACCGGCGATTATATATTTTTTTGTTTGATTTCATTGAAAAGAAGAAAAAGATGTGAGAACAGATTTTGATAAATGGTCTGAATATGCCAATTGGAAACTGAATGATCGCGACTCACCTTTATTCCGAGGGTAGGAGTCAGCATTCCATAGTCGGTTAGGGGTTGCAGCATAACGGGGGGTAGGTTTGCCATCATCATACTGTCTAGAATCTTCGCACGTACTTTTCCTTCGTGCACAGAACACAAATCAATTTATTGCTTACTAGACCTACCTGAAACACATGAAAAGTTACACACACATTAGGCGACTGTACGTTTCACGAGCAAGCATATTTAATAAAAAAAAAAGATATACAAAATGCGATTGTAAACATACACATCAGCCACACGTTTAATGCGATCGACATAGGAAAACAGGTTAGATCCCTCATGTTTTCGTAATCATCAGAATTAGTAAAGTTCCGAAGCCCACGGGTGAAATTAATTAAAACGAACGGTGGGAGTACGCAGTATCAAAGGTGGACAAGGCGAGTACACAGCCCCCATTTAATCAGTTCATACGGCTGTGTTGTTCAGGCGAGGGGGTAGTAGCTTAACCGAACAGGCTAACAGATCCCATCCGAGGGACTGGCGAGAGCTTTAAAACAGGTATTCCGACGAAGTGAACGATACAAAGCTCCAGACGGCCTGGCAAAGGTGCAACGTGTCTCCGTGACACACGGAAACCGAAGAAAATCCAAGTCGCGTTGTTCCCCGCGCGAGCCTAGCCGCGCAATCTGCAAACTTGGTGCCGCTTTCACGGTGCAAAGCGGCGGGGCCGCGTTTTCCTTATCTTAAATCCTCGCGGAATGCAGAAAGTGTAACAAAGGCTGCGCGAAACTGCGGCTCCTGGTATCTACCGATGAACTTTTCCCGGGCGCGCGCGCGCGGATGTGACACGCTTCGCGCAAACATTGTTCCGAACTCGTCCCGATCCAAACCCAGGTAACCGAGCAAGGGGTTGGAGGACGGAGGACTCTCGACGAGGAGTTCCACAGTTGCCGAGTTTCATCACAAACTCCCCGCCTCCGCTCTCTCGCTCTCGCTCTCTCTCTCTCTCCTCCAGGTACATTTCAATTATACCTCGGCAACCAATTAAGAAATTAATCCATTAAGATTAACGTGAACCGCGGAGGAACTCGTGTAGACGGGATTACACACGTCCGGGGATCGACCAAAACCTGGGCACAGAGTCAACGTGATCGCTCCGCTGAAGACCAACATACACTTCGGGTAAGATTGCTGGTCATTCAGAACGCGTTTAGCTCGCTGGAACGGAAGCCGCGACACGAACACTTGACCCGTATGCTTTTTAGACACTTCAATGAAGATTCGTATCTGTTTTACTCGGACAAACTTGGTCCGAGACGAATGCAAACAGGGATCGAGCTAATTCCAAGATTGAATCAAACTGGGTGTCGGTTAGTCCCTGAAGAGAATTGTTATCGGTGAACCTTACGTTTAGGAGAGGCAGCTCCGATGATCTTGACATATGTTATTAACGGTAACATTCTGAACAACTTTTGTCGTTACATCGCCTGATGAAATCGCCTAATTCTTTATCCTACGTTATCGAATAATTTAGCACCTAAATTGGGAATCGGATACCGGCAAGATGCACGGCAACACTAGAAAATGGTATTGTGCATAACGTTTGTCGCGACACCACGAAATCCAACAGTCGCTTAAGGGCAACCGGAACGAGTGGCCGTCCACGATTCTCTGTTACGACCCGTCCGCGTCTGTCCCGCACGAATTAAACCTGTCTAAGTACACTTTAATTAGCCGCAGAGCAAACATGGTGGACCAGTGAGCCCACCGATTTACATGAAAACCGTGGGAGTCGGTACTGATTCAAATATCCGTTCCTGTAACGAATCATTTCTTCGGATGATCGGCGGTGGAGCCGCGCCAAAGGAACGTGTACCGAATTTCGGGAGCTCGATTGCGGTGTTGTCTAATCGGAAGACAGCACAGCAGCCTCGGGGAAACTTCACGGTTCAGGAGAGAGAAGAATCTTGAATCCGAGGAAGAAGTCGAAGAGCCGTGGAACACATCCAAGAGAGGAGAACTGCGATCTCGAAATTGTGCCCAAGCGAGATAACAAAGTGGCGCGAAAGAGAACATCGGAAAAGTGAAGTGCTCCCAAAGTTACTGCGAATTTTTCTTAACGTTAAACAGCGGTGTGGGAAGAGAGGAGAGAGCGAGAGGTAGAAGTGGATAGCTCGGTCGAGCACAGGAACAGCGTGGAAACACCGCGTTCACGGAAATAGAGATTTCGCGGAAGGTCTTACGTCGGATTTGCCGGTTAAGCCGCCTCGGATCGTGCTGTTACAACGTTTCCTTCTGCAGCTCCCTCTGCGAAAACCCTGAGCCCCACCCTCTCCTCTCCGTCCCTCGCCACCACAGTTCTATTCCCCCACGCCCACGCAGCTCGCAGATCAACGACGGCCACGTGACACCAATCTAAGTTTCGAAACCATCCTTCAACCTTCCCCTCTTTCTTTTTCCCTCGGCGGGATCTGCTCGCCGGAATTCTTATGGGAATCCTCTGTATCGATTAACCCATTAATGCACGCGACCGACTGCTGCAATTTAGTCGCAGTGGCGAACAAATTAGTTCTAGAAAATTGGACGAAGATTTTTTAATACCGTTTACTGCATTTTCTCGTTCACGGCGTAGGCTACGTTCCAGTATTTTTCTGATCCGAAGAGCTCGAGAATTTCTCAAGAAGCACTGCGTTCGCTGATTTTTCAAGTGGACAATTTCGGTCCCACCGAAACAATTACTTCTCCCGTCAGCAGGAGTAAGAAAACGGCCATAAGCGAGGTGTAGAATTTCTTAATTTTTCGAGGAGGAATCACGACACGGTGGGAGGAACTGCGACTGCAGCGAATCAGTGCGACTCGGCAGGCAGCTAACTCGATTTAGGCAAAGTTGCGGGAAAACTTGGAAGCCACGCGGCATCGCCGGGGTAACGTGAAACTGAGGGGAGTTAATCAACCATGGAACGACACATTCTGCCGCGTAAAAAGTTCAACGGCAGCGGGAGCAAGATGTTTCTCGAGCGAGAAACACGGGTTTCCCGCGAATAAAAGCGATCGGAGTCGTTCCAAACTCTGTGTTTCAGTCTGCGCTATGTTCTCCGGGTCGACCGTGCAGGGGGATGGGAATTCTTAAACTCCAAAAAAATCGTGGCGAAGTCGTGGCGCGAACGCGTCGCCAGCTTCGAGTCATAAATCCAGTGAACGTCTCTCGCGGTGTCGCGTATTCGATTAGAGGAGTCAACAATTTCAGTGATAATCCTCGAAAATTCCCCGACGGTGCTCGTGACAGGGAAAACATACTTGGAAAAAACATACGTCTGGGCCCCGGGAACATAGTGTTCGATCACCGCCACGTTTTCGCCCAACTGCCTTGTTCTCCCTCTCCCTTGGACACTCTCGCTTCCGCTCGCGCACTCTTTCTCACTCTCTCCGGCACCTTCTTTTTTTTATAGGACTGGATATTTTATTCAGCGGCACTCTGTTCGCTCGCCTCTCGCGGCGTTTGATATTGCAGTCTCATTGCATAAAACCGGGGGCTTGCATAAAACACGGGGCTAGCGTTTCTCGAGCCGGAGCTGATGGCTCGGAAAGACGGTCAGAAACGGCCGGCGCGGCGAGGAGGAACGCGTTATTCCGCGGGCTGTACAAGAAATAAGTTCGCGAAAAAGAATTCATCCCCACGCTGGGATTAAATATGACACGTTCTGATGAGGAAGAGCAGCTACGAGTCCTTTCCGATGCTGTGTAAAGCTATGAGCCAGACAGAGTGCTTGGATTATCATACTAGGGTATGAGATATCCAGATAATTCGATGAACTCGGCTGGAATAGGTGATTCCCATCGTTAGTGGCTGTAATGGAACTAATTCTGAGCTGGAGTGCCTGATGTGAACCTTAGAGTGCCCGGATCTAGCCTATCGTTTGCTTCGAACAATTTTTGCAACTCTGATGGCCGTGCGAACCCGCGAGTTACACAAATCGTTTCCAAACGGCATCGTGGGGAAGAACGAGACTCGTTTGCCTCGGTAAACCGTCGGCTATTATCTTCTATCATTAGCAGAAAATCACACTAAACGTCCGCAGCACATCATCATTCACGCGTCACTGTCAATGCTTCTAATGCACGTACACTGATTGCCAATTAGTAGCACGGAACGTGTATCGATCGATCGAAAGCTGGCGGCACAGTGCCGACCGATTGCACTCATTAATGCGACCTGGATTTCTCATTTTGATACGGACAAGGAAATCGCTCTTCATCCGAGATCACGGTGCGCTTCGTCCTTCAGGATTCAACCTAGGATCATCCTGCGTCTGTGTCGCCGTGATCGCTACCTTCCCCCGATCACATTCGAACCAACAGGATTAACACTATGTCCTCCATAAACCTTCTTCGAAGAAACTATTAAGGGGGTACCAGAGTCTTGAATATTACTAGAATATTACTAAAAAAACAAGTGAAAATATTGTTTGCGGGAAACCACTGTTTGTCCTTATACAACAACAAGTGATCGACGCGGCAGAGAACGTTATCCGCACGGAGCGATAATTGTTCACGTTGTTCCGTGTTAATACAGCGGGATAAAAGGACCATAACGCGTCCATCTCTGGTGTCCCCGGCCCGGGATATTTTCGAGCCTTTTATTTTCACCGGTTCCGGTCTCTTTCTCCATTTTCCACGGTGTTTCTACCGTCCGCGCGGTGCTCGTGGACCTCTTTTCCTCGACCGTCCGCGTTTGATTAATTCTGTATCCAACCATGGCTAATTCGACGGCGATTAACCGCGCCGCTGAGAGGGAAACGCGGGGACATCGCCGTAGCGCGGGAGGGTGAGCTGGGAAAAAGAGATGAAAAAGGTGTTGGAGGCGTGCAAATAGAAATGTCAGCCGTGATGAGTCAACTGGGCGGCTCTGGAATTCGATAGTCGAAGGTCAAATTACCGCGTCATTCTCCCGTTCGATTTGAATCGCGTCTGTGAAAAGCACAAAATTATATACATAGAATTAGGTCACACTATGGTGGCGAGAAGCTAACAGGTTGAGGATGTCCGTGATTGTGGAGTAATCTTCAAGAATCCCGAAGAATCCAGAAGACACAGTTTCCACTCACGTTTCACGGTAAAGTACGACTAATAATCCTCGCTTTCGAGGAAGAGCGAACAATTACCGAGCTAATATCACCGGGAGAGTCCTGATTGGATCAGCTCGGAAGCTAGCGCTATCCTTTTATCCAGTGGACACGGGATCGTTACTGTATCCAAACTTCTTCGGGTGGACAGCGACAATTAATCAGATTTAACGATTTCCAATCGAGTACGGACACGGTGTGCCTGATTCATCGGGCTTTCCAGGCCCTGAAAGACCATTTACCGAAAACTACGGGCAAGTCGGGTGATATCACGGTCTGCTAATCCGGCAACAGGTACGCGAAGCCCGGGGTAACAATGTGGAATTGGTGATTCACGCGGCGGCGACAAGTTAGCGTAGGCCAGATGAACAGGGGAAAATTGGAGAGTGACGGGGACGGGACAGAGGGAGGGAGGGAGGGAGAGAGAGAGAGAGACGCGATTCATGGTCGACCGAGCAGATGGCGAGGTTCGCGCGTATTGGCTAAAAATGTAAATTGTCCCAATAGCGTGCAACCCCGTTCATCGTTTAGTTTGTTCGTTCGTTCGGGCGCGCTCTGCCCAACGGCTGTGAAGTAATTGAAAACACGCGTCATCTCCGGTAACGATGGTCGAGGGGTCCCGCTGTATGGCGTCCGGTACTGGCTGACTCTACTGCTTCCTCGACTTCCGACAAGGCCGTGAACAATCGTTTAACTGTCAGCTGATGGGCTTCGTTGATTTCTTATTGGTGGCGCCCTCCGCGACGTCTGAACCGTTAAAACCAGACTCAGGATACCAGCGATTCGTAGCCTTGGATAGCCAAGGGGTAGACAGCTAGATCTAAGCATCCAGCTCTAGAAAGCCAGATGCCGAGTAGCTATGCCTAGACAACGTCTAGAGCAAGTTTTAGCTACCTGCTCGCAGAGCCTATGCAGTCACGTGTCAGCTCCATAAATACGAAGTAACCTACCCCCTCCAGCTAGCCTTACAGGAGATACCTCCGGTGTTAGGGTACACGGACCGATGCTTGCGTGGGAGTATCCTCCGGGCACCTCTTACCAGCGGCTTCTCGGCCGCGGAAGGAGCGGTAGGAAGCAAAGTTAGGCACGGGCCGTTAATTCCGGTATGAATATGCCCGGCAGGAGGAGAAGGAGTCGACTAACAACCTTCCTGGTGGCTAGCTCGTACTAGACCCTCTCTCTCTCTCTGTTAAGTGTCCGTGTTTATACCACTGAATTATTAAGTGGACTTTGAGATTGCTGGTGACACGGAACAACTTGTAGTTCGTCCTCGAATAAATCGTACGCGCTCGATAGCTTCCTGACCCCAAAGCAATTCTTTCTTTCTATCAGCTTCGACGATCGGTGCGATCTTCCATTCAACAGACGCCACTGCCGCCGCCGCCTGGAGAGACTGGGGGCGGACGTTTGTTCGACGATTGTCCCCGATGTCTCGTTAAATTCGCCGGCAACAGGTTCCGCGGCGGCGAGGCGAACGCAGGCAGCCTCGAAATTGAATTCGAACAGATTGCGAATATGTAATTGCAGTCGCGGCACGTGTCGTGTTATGACATTCGAGCAGCCATCGAAATGGGACGCGCCAATCGGGGGAATCAACTGCCATTGTCTCTGCCTCGGAGTCTGGTAAATACGTGACGGGATAAGCGCGCGAGGATTTACATCGGCGACGATCGACCGGGGGTGGTTGCTGTAACGCAGCGCTGCTAGTGGATTGTCTTAATCTCGCTGACTATGCGACATAGTCTGCCACGGGATCAGCCGACTACGAGAAGTGTCGGACGGGCAAATAGGACTAAGGCAACGACTACCGAGGGCAATCGACGATGATCACGCCGGGGGTAGGAAGGACAGTTTAACGCCATCTGCTGGCCGTTGTAAGAGGCCTCGCAATTTCTTAGGGCCACAGGTGAAATTTAATATTGGCTCAGAGGGACAACGTTGCCGGAGGAGGACGATCTTTATGAGGCGCAAGCTTAATTACCTTCGGCATCCCAGCCCTCTCACCTCGGCGAGACCCTTCGCAGAAATTCACTATCGTCGCGGCGCAGGGAAGTTCGCGGAACCCCCACTGTTTCTGTTTCGCTCTTTCGCTAACCTCACCCCCTTTTCAACTGGCCTCTGCCTCGCCCTCCGCCAACGTGTTCCCGGGCTGGCCTCCTTTCCCCACCAGTCCATAGTGACTCAAAACATAATTAAAATTTTCTAATTAAGAATTTCGATAAGGAACTCCTCTATCCCGCGAAAGAGAAGGCTTTGCTGTCACGATACAACCCCATCTTGCTTTCCTATCTCTTCTAACCCCTCCCCGCCGCCGTTCTCCTTCCCTATATCATTCCCGTTTAATATCGCAGCTCCCCTGATGCACCCCTCTCCACTGTTTACTGAATTAACGAATGCCCGCCTCTGCAGGCTCCGCGATCCTCAAAGTATCCTTTGCAATCTCTCCTGAAGGATGACGTACTCGCTGCAGATAACAGCTGCTGGGTTCATTGTGTCCCGATCGTAATTCTCTGATAATGCACGATTTTGTTTTTCAGAGGACATTTCGAGACGATTTTAGCACGAGTTCCCGTGGGAATTTCGGGGCTTCCGAGAGTTTGAATTAAAGGTAAAGGATCGCACTCGACGATAAGATCAACTCCGAGAAAATCGATGAAACGAAGCACCCTGTGTGATCCCGGGTAAATAATTCGATAAAAGTTGTAAGGGGAGGAATACGAACGAAATGATTTCCGACGATGAATGCGACGTCTACGCCGCTCTGTTCATCATCCGTGGTTCTCCCTTCGTTCTAATTCGTGCTATCGAGCGAGTTACGAGGGGCGGAAAAAATATTGCGTTGTTGCGCGACGTTATTGCGCGCGGAAGCCCAACGCGGAAAGTGATGTTCCCGTTGCGAGACTCAGTATGCAATTTGTTAGATTCGAGAGGCAGACTCGTTCTTCGGATGATCGTTCTTCGACACGCGATATCTCGATACGGTCTGGTAGAGGCGATTAAGTTTCGAAACGAGAATCCACGACAGGATTGCGGCACTTAGTTACCAGGACGAACGAGGTTAACCTGGAATTGGGTACTCCAGAGGCTGCTGCAGGTCCTGGAGCCTGGAATCTCGGTTATTCCGATTAAGTCGTCGTCCCAGTCAGATCGTTAATCGCAGATCAAGCAGGAATATAGCTTGAGCTGCGTTCCACGTATCGCTGGGAAAACATTCGCGGAATATAATAATCGTGTCTCACTGTAATTACTCGATCATACGGGACCAACGAAATTTGTTCATTAATTAAAATTCAATTATTACAATAGAATCCATCGAGTAAACCAGACTCGACACATTTTCCATTCTCGTGTAACGAAGTAGCTGCTGAATCTCTTAACAGTTTTCATCAATTCGTGCAGGAATTTTGATGAATTTAATTCGATTGTAAGAACCGGTGAAAATAAATCCGTTCCTTTCGTGGCCAGGATTTTATTGATCCATTGACGATCTGAATAAACATTGATGGTCCAATTAGAAAACAGAAAGGCCGGGATATACCGGTTCGATCGTATGCGTGATTCACACGATCACGACTGAAGATCGCATCGAGAACGAGTAAGAGCGATTTGCCACGCGAATAGCTTCGTTTCGTTATCACTCCATTTTTACCCTCTCTTTCGCGTAAAATAGGAGTCCGCCATTAATTGAAAGCCGATTGAATGCAACGAGTGCGGCCTCCGTTTCCGGTCGGAAACCCTGGCCTGCCACCTCCACTTCTCGACCGAACGTGCTTCATTCTCCCGTGCGCTCGCAGAAACTAGCGAAATAAATAATTTAAACGTAATTCTGGGCATCAAATGAATTTGTTTAAAAACGGTGAACTAATTGTTAATGGATGGATGAAATTCGAGAAGTATCCTCGTCGATCAATTAGAGCGATAATTCATTTTAGGAGACAGATTGCGCCGATATTTCTTAAATGGCACGATAATTCTACTATCAAGCGTCCAAAGTACGATGGTGCTCAAAACCGGTCTCGGATTCAGTTTAAATAATAGAGCGGAGTAAACAATAGAGGGTCCGTTCGTCGAGTTTTGAACGACGGCCAAATCGTCGTCGACTGCGCCGATTAAAGGAACGAAAAGAATGCCACGCGCAGGAGCCTCGGCGAGCAAGGGCTGTAGGGAAGAAGGAAATAACGAGCGGACTTGGTCGAGACTTTTTCGTTCTACCGGAGGGTCATTAGCGTGTCTATAAATAAAATAATCGTCGGCCGTGTCTTTTGTTGAGTCGCGACACGCTGGGCTACCCTTCGTCCCGTTCGGTTACACGCTCCTGCGACAAACGACACCACCCCCAACCAAGGATCCATCGATCCTCACGAAAGAATCCTGTTCGTGGCGGCTAGCCGCGTCGATGGCTAATTGTCCTCTCGGCAATCTAATCCCGGACAGACTTCCTGTCTTTCACAGTTCCCATTTCCAAAAATTAGAAAAATTACAGAAAAATATATAAATCGTATAATTTTGCTAATTTTTACAGTTTTCCTGTGAAAATTCCTAAAAGTCTAGGGGACGAAAATAAAGTTTAGCCCTGCTCTATACAAAATATACAAGATTCTACCTGAAATACCGCTGAACGCGTGTACAAAATTTCGATGTGAACGGGAGAACGGTATTTCTGAGAAAAATTCGTAAAGGTGCAACAAAGGTCTGGGAAACCAGAGAATGGCTCTTAAAAATGGGAACGACGCCGTCGCGGATGGCCGGTCCGTTGAAAGGAACGCGGACCGGAACATTTCAATGAAACAACAATCAATAGGGTAAACATAATTTAATGAAACAACAACGTTCGGTATTCAGGGCAGAACAATTCGATTTTCGCGGATGCCCGTCGGAATGCGGCGCGGCGCCGTGTGAAAACTGGACAATAACCATTATCCAGTCCGTTATATCGTCGATCTCACCGTCCGGATCGAACGTTTACATAAAAATGGGACGCGCGTCCGTTCCGGCGAGACGCGCCGATAAGCACGTGGCCGGGCGCGCACGTTCTCGATTTTATTAATTGCAGAAATTAATTCGGGATCGAGCGCACAGCCCGCCACACCACCGGCGCGCACCTCTTTCTCTCTCTCTCTTATTCTGCGCCGCGCTAAACTTTTCAATTAAGACTGGACATTCAATCAAAGCTAATTGAGTCCGGGATATATGACCGGGCGCGTTGATTGGATATTTTTAACGTAACCATTAGCGGTGTCGATGTCGTTTAACGGACACTTTCCATCCCCGTCCCGGAAAAGCCCACCCCGCTTTTCGTTTTCCCATCGATGCCAAGACGAATCAACCGTGAAACCGCAAGACCGACTGGAAAATTAGTTTCCACTTTTTCAAATTCGTATACCACCGACCTGACTCGCTGTTCTCAACATTCCCTACTCCCCTAAGGCCGAGAAAAATCGGAAAAAATTCGAAGGGTACTCTCGGGCCTATCGCAGGTACCTGCCTACTTCTTTTTCCCGAAGTCCCCTCCTTTTCGCACGAAAAATAGAAATCGCTAATCAAAAAATTGAATCCTATAGCAATTTGTATTCCCTCAAATCCGTTGAGTAAATCGAGCTTTCAGCATTTCCTTGCAAAAACATCCCAGATCGAATTTCTCAAAAACCACGATAGCGAAGAGTAGGAGGGTGAAGTTGGTTCACGTTGCGGGCGAAGAGCAACAGCTTCAAGAAAACGGTCCGTCAATGGCGGACCGAGATCCTGTCCGGAAGTACCGCTATTAAGGTTCCCGGGCGCGTAGTACGGGCAAACTGGATGTTCCGAACTCGTAAGCAGCCAATTAAGAATAACTACTTCAGCGGAGGCGTCTAGCCGAGTCGGACCCGACGCTATTCCAACGGCAGGTTACGATTTCTGGCAGCTTCAGTCGCTGATACAGTCTCGTGTCGGCAAGTTCCCGCTACTTCCCCAGTTCGACGACCACCCCTGTCCTTGATGGCTAATTAGTTATTACTAATTGCCCGGAGTAGTTCGGTAGTTTCGATCCCGGCAGCTCGACACCGTAGTGTGAGACGCGTTCGCGCAGAACCTAAACCCTTCACGAAGATAGCACGCGGCGCTGCCTCGGTACACAGATGGCGCTTTCACCCCCTCTTTAAATCCCCTAAATCCATTCCTGTCGGTTTTCTGACACAACAAATTTTTTCAAGAGAAACTTCTTTGCTGAAGGGGCTACAATTTTCTAGCGTTACGGAAGACGTAATGTAACGAGAAATTTTTTAACGGAGAAAAAATATCTTGGATCTTGGATCGATCTTGGAATCAAAGCGAATATTTTGGTTTGTATCGCAAAGAATTAATTTAACTTTATTAGGTATAGATACAGATGAATTATTAGCATTTTTTGATTAGAAACGAGAGTAATAATAAATAAAAATAATAATAGTAATTCTATTCAATAATTTTTGTACGACGTAGCTGGTTGAAAAAGAATTTTCTGTCTCTTTGCATGACGACAAAGCATTTTGAAATATGAATTTCAATTTTCTAAAGAACGATATCCAAAAGTCGATTTTTTATTTTTCTAATTTTCGCACCCCTATGATTATGGGTGTGGATCTTTGCGCAGAGTTCGAATAGTTAGGATGATGGTAAATAGACAAGCATTAGCGTGAATGTACCGCGATAGGGTCAGAGATTAAAATGAACGGTGCCTGGATATCCCGCAGGGTTTATTTTCTGTATGGACACGTTACAGATGATCGGGATCGTACGGTTCGATTAGCAGCTAATTACCCGATTAACGCGAATTCGATTGATCGGTAATTATTTTACGAGCTCGATGTACTTTACCGAATAGTTTGTATTCAAGAGACATTATCGAAGTTACGGGCTCGGTCCGGGGTATTATCTTACGAATCACTTGATGCGTTTTTATCGTGCTCAAAATCGATTTTATCGTCGATTGGATACAATTATTTCAATCCCGCGTCGTTTGTTGTTGCCTCGCGGAGATAGATATCGAAAATGGATTCTTTTTTTGAATGCCCGTTTATTGAAACGGCTTTGTTGCACTTCGAAATCGAATACAAATAAATCGTCGCGGAATAGAAAAAGAAGAAAAAACATATATGCAATTAGAAACGTGCATACGGTGAAAGTACAACCCCTCCAAACGGATCACAATGCTACCTGTCTACGTCAACTTCCAATTTTATTTAAAGCAAAATAATCCCCTGGAGCTAGCCGATTTTATTTCCAATAAAAACTGTCATAGTTGATAATAAAGTATAAAATAAGTATAAAGCTCGTAAGTATAAAAATCCTCTGGAAAGAAAAACATTCTAAAAGGTTCACCGTTATTCATCGTTGTGCCCAATAAAAATGTCTTTTGTAATCGGGAGTTAAAAATTTGTACGTCGGTCTCGTACAAACATTTTCGCGAAATCAGTCGATGGCAACTTCATAGTCCACTGTCGGCCATTGTGTTAGTCGAGGGCAGAATCAGTACACGCTTCCGGTTGAATGGAAACTCCCGACGGATACGGCGATAATTCCGTAGGCTTTCAATTAGCGTTGGCGCGCGGTTGCTACGCGGTTCTCGAGTGCCATTACTCGGATTACTTTTCTAGTTTCTTTTGGTTCCGATCAAAAGTCTCCTGACACCTCGACCCTGTATCGGCTCCGCACCACGCCGTTTGAACGGTTAATTAATACGGCGGAGTGTTCAGCATTCGGTGGCTCAATTCTGCCAATTTCTGCCCAACAGCTGGAAGAGTCCGTTTCAACGAGCTTCTGTTCTTCCAGACTCGTGCAGACTTCACTGCAGACGCGATGCTTTCTGTCGATGGCTCTCGTGCTGCTGGCGCCAAACAGACAACGCTGATAGCTTTCCAATCTTCCTAGCGCCACTGTGTTCGCGAAGTTCGATCTACACAGGTTCGACGTACTTCACGCTTGTTTAATGTACAATTTTTATTCCAGCAGTTCGAAATTGAAACCCATCTCCGGACAACTCAACTATTGAATTCTTGTTTAAATCGCTAGACGATGGAATTCTCGTTTAACTAACACAACTACTGAATTCTTGTTTAAATCACTAAACGGTGAAATTCTCGTGTAACTGACTCAACTATTGAATTCTTACAGTGGAATTCTCCCCTAACTAACTGAACTATTGAATTCTGGAACAACTAGACGGTGGAATGCTCGTCGGAATAATTGAATCAGAAGATTCTGGTTCGAGTAAATCGAGTACGGGTTGTTCGTTGGAGCAATTAGTGGTAGTTTTCACAGGAGCACGCAGCGCTGAGCGTTTCGTGGCGTCGTAACCGAAGACGATCGATTTTCACCTCGGGTACAACAGAATTTCAGCGTCCCAGAAATTTCCAGGGTAAGACACGCGTTCGAAGACTGCACCGAAAGCTGTTTGCCGGCTCGTTGCTGACACAACCGCGTTATATAGCGTGGCTTGCAAACCCTCCATTACCTCGGCTCTTATAATTCATTCATAGACCCGTTAATCAAATAATTGATGGAAAGCCGGAAAAGGGGAAATGGAAAAAAGCTTTTTTAACGAATGATAAAAGGCATACTTTCAGCTTAATGGAATTCGTTATCAGGCAAAAATAATTCCCTTTGACCGTCCGGGAATCAAGAGAAAGACGAGGGGGTCCGGTTGAAACAGAGGCACCGACGACGACGTTGAAAAATAGGAAAAATCGAAAATAGATGTCGCTGAAGCGACCCGAGGGAATCACATTCAGCCAGGGTTCCCGGACATCTTGCCGCTTTCTCCAGAAGTCGGAGAGAGTCCCTCAGGACGGACCGAGACAAGGAGTAATCGACAGAGACGTTGCCAGCTCACTGAATGACATTTCGAATTGATATCCTACGAAACACGCTGGGTCCGGTTTAAAAATGATAAATTAGAGGATCCAGGAGGTTTTCCGAGCTGCAGGGGCAATCCATAAGGAGCCCAACGAAATAACTCGAGCATCAGTTGGTCCAAGAGAGCGCGAGGAAAACTGCAATACGTCCCGAAGACGGAGCAGTTCCGCGCACGTGGCGCGCATTCGAAAACACATCAGCGTGCAATAGAGTCTTGCGTCGTGCGATCCTCTCTGATTATGCCGAGGATTTGCTGGCGAAGAAATACGGCCCGTGTGACTGCAAACAGAAGAACAGTTCTGGAGGCTGTCTTTCAGGGTCTACGAGTTTTACGATGGTCGAAGATGTCTTTGAGGACCTAGATAGGTGAAAATACTGGGAGTTTAGATCCTGAGTGGGTGCACTTTTTCTTTTTCCGATGATGACTGGTGATGGCTGGAGGTCTAGATCATTGCTAGAGGATAGGGATTGTCTCAATGTCTCGGTAGCTCACACGGGAGACAATACATATGGTCCGTATGGAATGGTCCGTACATAGACCGAAACGTCGAGATAAAAAGGAAAGTTTTTAGTTCAGTACCCATCTCATAGGTCCCGGTGCGAAAAACAGTTGAAAGCCGCGGCGTACTAAACGCAGCGATGATCCAGTTAATAGCATCGACTCACGCTGGTCCATATAATGAAGAGTATGCGAGCATTTTTCCGGCGGAGAACTGGTTGGATGTCGCGCGACCCTCTTTCGACTTCATTGAGACCGGCAATGGATGGCGGGTAGCCGCGCTACTCACGTGACGAATGTTCGATCGAGTATTTTCTGATTTACGAGCAATCATTTCGAGGGGGTCGGTTTAACGATCGTCCAGGAACCGCGAGGTGTCACATCGGCGCGGATGGACCTCTCAGCTGCGACGGCCGCGATTCGATTTTAGTGCGGGGGATTTAATACTCCATTTAATGCGTGTACCCGTGAAAAATGATGGCCGGCATTATTGGACCGAGAGGCAGTAAAAATGCCCGGGAAATCGATGCATTGATTAATGATCGGCACCGAACGGGACACTATTCGGTTTTTAATGATACCTCTACCGGTTTGAAAATCCGCATAAAATCTCCGCCGTTTCGTATTCCTGTGCGAAGATATCCTAGAGGAGAGTGTCCCTCGAAGAGGACACTCTTTCTCCGCGCAGCGGCAAGCAGCCGACTCGAAAAGGAAGACAGGAGAGAGAAAAGGGAGTCGTAGGCGTCGTTCGAACTTCTGCTCGAGTGTCGGTGGCACTTAGATGTGGTTCGTTAGTTCCTGGAGATTGCATCTCCCTGGATTTAGCTAGCAAGTTACCCGCGGCTTCTCACTCCGCGAAAGGCAGCCTCTGCACGTCGGCCATTACCAGACGATTGCCGGCTCCGAGTGCAATTTCGTTTCCGGATATCGAGGTCCGCCCGCCGCAATTTCTTAGGTGCCACTTAAGTATCCACTATTTTTCGCCACCCCCTGGAGTATACTTACACGAGATCCCTCGATTGATCTTCGTTTACCCCCCGGATCTCCATCGGGCCGGATGAGCTCGTGATGTGGATTCACTTATCATGCCCCTGATAATTGCTCCGTGATGCTTCCTTAATTTCTACCACAATTTCTAGCCCCTAACGGTTCCTAAGCATCGAATCAGTCTTTCACCCAGCCTGTACTAGGTCCTCAAAGTCTACCCCGGTCATCGTAGAAAAAAGATTGAATTTACCAAGTCACGATCTGCACCCTACCTAGGTTCTAGAAATCTTTGCCACAACCTAGACTACACTGTAAAGCTCAAAGACACCGCCAGACATTATCAGCAAAAAGCTAAGGCCACCCATCTCCAGTCTAGATTCCCGGAAGGTCCTCAACAGAATCTGAACCGCCCTAAACCATCGGTAACGATGCCCCCTTGCGTTAATTAAGAGTAATTGCTATTCCCGTGCCTAGCCGGAACAAAGGGACGGTTTGTCCTCCAGTTTGCAATCACTTAATCGCAGAATCGGGAAACAGTGCGGGGCGCGACTGATGGAAACGTTACTTCTCGCTGGATGGGAACAACCCGGAGTAATTACAAATGCTAAACCGAGAGAAATGTCACGTCGGGCTGGGAACCGGAGTCTTGGACGATCGAGCCAAACCTTAAGTGGATGCTTCTTCGTCCTATGCATCCTGAGCTGCTAGAGTCAATCAGCTGGAACTACCATTTCAAAAATGAGGCGGATGGGATTAAAGCGACTGAAAATGGCCTACGGGTGTCCTGGGGACCGTGACACTTCAGATATAATCGCCCTCCATCTTGGAACGTTGTAATTTCGCTCGACAGAGGCACTGGACAATCCATTATCAACCGAACCCATTCGCTAACCGTTCTGATGTATTTCTGGCCCATGGCGGAAGATTTGTTACCAATTAACATAATGAGTTGACTAATAACCGGCCTGTGAAGCTGTATGCCTGGCAAACCCTTTAGATGTCGCCTGGACAACCCATCAATCCCGTTACGAGTCCATACATCACTGGGGTCATTGACGAAGCACTCACCTGCTCCGATAGTAGTCGCTGCTAAGGGGAGAGGTACCTCTCATTTGCAGCCTAACAATCAGGTCAGCGATCTAGCTATCAAATTAGCTGCTATTTTCAAAAACCATCGACACGAGTGCCGCTAGGTATACCGATGCAGCACTGACGTGTTTCGACAGTAGTGCCCATTTGGTCCCGAGGCTAGTAGGACTGGGGGAGAACCCTCTCGCTTCTAACAGACCTTGAACATACAGTCCTAGACAAATTACACCGATCGTGGTAGGCCAGGTAATATCTTATTTCACCGTGTGTCCCACGCTTTTCCCTTGAAGTACGCATGGGCAAACTGTTGACGATAGTTCGAGGTTATCGCGGGCGTCAGTGGGTGACGATGTTTCGACTTAGGAGGTCGTCTTAAGTGCCCTTTAATATTAAGGAGAGTGGTGGCAGCCTTTATTGGCAGCCCTCCGCATTAATCGGGTTACGGCGTGCGCGTCGCGGAAATTTGTAGGAGGTTATAAATTTTAAAACTTGCTCACGCACCTGCGTTCCCGCGCCCCATGGCTTACAGGGGGTTAATCGAGCGGGCTGAAATATTTTGCATATCGAGACTGCAACCCGGCAACTTGCCAAGGGGTAAATGATATCAAGGAAATTAATGCCCCGGCTCCCGATCCGCCGTAGTTTAAGCTGTTGTGATTTGTTTCTGTTTCGGGAACGTGTCGTGCCGGTTCCGTTGAATATTTAATTCCAACCCCTTGAATAATTCGAGGATCAGGGGGAGAGTTCTAAATAGCATCGGTCCAGTCTATGGTCGAACGCGTTTAACGAACGATTGTCACTTTCCCCGAAGGTCATTCGACGACGAACAACTTTTTACGCGATTACAGTCGACTGTTAGTCAATATAGATCTAATTACACGGCCGTTTAGTTCGGCAAATGATATTGAATAATTCGAGCCAGCGTCAATGCACGTTACACCGTTCGCCTGGCAAAGGCTCGGTATCCTTTCCGCCGGCTACCGATATTATATTTCAGCTAATGAGACTCAAAGTTCGCCGGAGGCCGGTCGTGATCCTGATTGGTCGGCTATTAACGATCCCCGACCGTAACGATCATGTGACGCGCGACAAATACAAATTAATTAATAACGTTCATAAACCACTCGCGCGCCCGCCCGGAGTAGCTTTAACGGCTACGCCAGACCCGGGGTTAGTTAATACCCGTTAAATTATCTCCGGTACTTAGGCAAAGATCATTAATTTATGTTCTGTCGTGCCGCTTTTCGTGTGCACGCGCGACCAAGGACTCGGCACGCTGATGTTTGCATTCGAATTAAGCGAAGGACCTCGAGCGGAACCTTTGCGCACATCTGCTTTCCTACCTTTTTGAGGATCGGTTGTAACGCGGAGAGAACTGGCAACTGAACCGTGGAATACAACACTACGAATGGTGAGTCGTGACATCATGATACTGGGTGAATAGGACACCCAAAATATGGCTTCTACGAGTTTCGAGGAGTCCAAAGTTAGAGGAATTCAAAGATAGTGGGGCTCAACGGTGGGGGAGTCCAAATTTGGGGTTCAAAGTTAGGGGAGTCCAAAGTTGGGAGAATCCAAAATTCGGGGAGTCTAAGCTAGCTAATCCTGAATCTAGGAGGCCCATTATTCCAAGAACCAACCCCTCTGAACCTAGACATACCCTGCAACCCCACTGCAGCTCAAAACCCGCGTCCACTCTTCACAGAGAACATTATGATGTCTACGCTATATCAGGCGGAAGGCGTACCCTTTAAATCTGAAATATATCAGAAGGAGATGGTTCATGGTGTGAACTTTTTGCCCTGTACATCCATTACAAGCTCTCAGCAGAGCTCGCGTGGATCGCGTCGATGATTTACCGTACACACTCTGAAAACATCGAGTTAAACGTTATTTCCTGTCCACGTCTCCTCGCTCGTAGGAAGACGCGAGGACGATGGTTCAGGAGCTCGTGCGACCTACAGATATCAGCTCCGCGCGCTTTATCGGCCACAGCGGAGACGGTGGGGGGCGCCTTAATAATTTACAACCGCAAGACACACGCCCCCGTTATTGGCCCATAAAGTATCCCTGCTATGGTTCCACTAGTTTACCCGGCGATCCTTGCTTTATATTGTCGTCCCAGGTCCTTCGTCCTGGGATGGACCGATGCACGGTTTTCCATGGAATTCCTTCCAGCTCCAAAAAATCGAAAATAAGGACACAAAAGCAGAACTTGTCATTTCTTCTACCTCTCCACAAAAATTTTCAACCGAGCGATGGCGAATGGAAATCATCTACGATGAACATTGACGCGAGTCTACGCGAACGATGAATGGCGTGGAAGAGTCCACATCGAGCACATTTTACCTCTTCGAGGTTGCACGGATGACGAATCTCAAGCTGCTTCTACTATATTGCACTCCCACACAGAGCTCGACGACGATGGCCCTCGTGTTATGGCTCTGATCTTCGACGGGTTGACGACAGAGAGAGGCTTCTAATTAAAATCTCTGGATTTTTTATCCCGACACATTTCCACCCCGGCGAGCAAGGGGATGTAAAAATACCAGACGTTGTTCGGTGAAAAAGTGGAGAAAGAAAAAGGAAAGAGAGGCGATGGGGAAGGTCGGTTAGGGAAGAAATAATTGAAGTCGTTCGTCCGCCCTTGGCGAAAGCAATTAACACCGGTTCCGGGGTGGAGGGGGGTACGTGTACGGGAGTAAAACAGAGTTTAATCGGATTCAGTGCTGACTGCGTGATCCGTATGTACTTCGGAGTCTCTAATACCGACGACACAGCCTCTCGATGCACACAGAAGTCCAACCGGAAACGAATAAAATCGCGAGACGATCCCAAAGCAAATGAATTTGGACACCAAATGACAGTAGAAGTGCTCTTGGGCTGGCTGGGTTAGGTCCTGGGTTAGAGCATAAAGTTTATTCTAGGAAAGTGATGAAAAATTCTGGAACATGCAGACTCTTTCCGGGGCTAGTAAAAACGCATTTCAGAGACACCGTGAGCAGAGTCGTCGCGCAGAACATGTTGTTCCGTGTCCTATGCTCGTTACCGGGAACGCCGGCGCGTGTACGCGGTATTTATCTGGCGGAAACCGTGGCCATAACTTCGTTTCCATGGGAATTGTTCGGCAACAGGTGGGGAAAATTTCCACACACAGGCCACCCGGCCAGCCCCTCGTTTGTCGTTTCATCAACTTTAATCATAATTTTAGGAACTTTAACGCACACTACCGGACCGATTCCTCCGAACACCGTGGCTGCAGTTTTTTCAATCGATCCGCGCTCAGCTTCGACTTTTGATCACATTTAATCCGGCTATGCTTATTGGGTCCATCTGGACCCAAAGTATTTTATGCGCGCTTGTAACTTCCAAACGGAAAAGTCGGCGAGTCTGAAAATTTCTTGGTGGAGAATAATCGATTAAAATCTTTCTTCCGCTTAAAAAAAATATTTAAAATCCTAAGAGGATAAGAAAGTTGAAAATTCAACTTTTAGTTTTTTTCAACAATTCCGATCAATTGCAATTTCCAAAAAAATTTCTATTCGCATCCTATGGTAAACTAATTGCTCTAGCTTCCCAAAAAGGTTAAAAACCGTATAGTACAATATTAAAATCGTTATCGTCTCTTTTAGAGCGCGCTTAAACGTTTGTGGTCTAGTGTACACGTCGAACGCAGTAAACTGGTTAATTTAAGATAAAAATCATAGTTCCATCTCATTTCTATCAACAGTTCTTCGATGTTGGAATACAAAATTCATCACTTCGTCCCATTGTGCTGCGTGTCGGCCAAACGAACTCGAATAGCCCATGAAGAAGTAAAGAGACTTGGGGCCCGGCCACGCAATACGAGGAACGCAATTTCATTTTGTAAATACGTAATGCCGGCGCTGCTCGGCCGCTTCCTCTTTGTTCAGTGGGCGAAAGGGGCTGCGAAACGAGAACGGGCCGCTCGTAACCGATTCTCCGGGGTGCGATCAGTTATTTAGAATTTCGTGAGCACTCTCGACATGGCCCCATCGATTTTCCAATCGCGCCTCGGCGCGAGTCCTCTTTCTCTCCTCGCCCACACATCGTGCCAAATAATTTTTCCTCATTCTGACGAACACGCGCGCCTAATTTCGACGTCTCGACCGAACATATTATTTTTTACCTGGATCGGTCAAATACGGTAAACCCCTGAAAGTTGTCTAAAAGTCGTACTCTGGACCGACAACTTTTGTAGACATGGCTCTATTTTTTAATAGTCGAACATAGAGAAGGACAGAATGAAACACATTCTTAAATTGGACGGATTCCCAACGAAGACACCCGGTATAAGGCTCGAGGACTCAGGATAAAGACCGAGGAACATCGTCGGTGAAGATTGACAAAGAAGACAAGGGGCGCGTCAAACACTGAAACGTCTTATCGCCACCATCAACAGGAGGCTGTCAGCGGCTGTCACGCGCTAAAAATATCAGGCCGGTGTCGGACGACTGCCTGTTAGCATACTCTATCGAACAGCGACTCGCACGCACACGAACAGCGTCGAACACAAGCAAACCGAACTTCTGTTCGATGCGAACGCGCTTTTCGTCGCTTCTTTAACTATTTCGCGGAGCAATTTCGCCTGGAACTCGACTGCCGTGGACGCCCGCCGTTCGCCGGCACTAATTAAATGTTTCCAAACGCGGCGGGGTAAAAGCGTAATAAAAGAGCGACGTAATAGAGCGTAATTAAAAACGGCATTACCATGGGCATTATTAACGTAACGCGAGAAAGGGAAAGGAAGCACGGGAACGCGCTAATTAACGACAATTAATTAACCGAATGCGGTCGAATTGGGAAAAAAATATCCACCAACCGAACCTTTTAGGGGACCTGTCTCCGCTCTACGCGACTCCCCTCGTTACCACAGAACTTTTCCGGATCCATGGATATTTTCTTTCTTCCGCGGTTAACTCCATTTTCCTGCGGGCTCGGATTAATATGGCACCCGCCATTCGATGCCCCTATCACCAACACCACAAAACCCCATTGATCTCTGATAACGGGCTCGCGATACCGTAAGAAATTCTCTACAGGTAACTCTGTCGTTTCGTCGTCGTGAAATTATTTTCAAATTTTAACTTCGCTCGTTTTGAAGGGTGGGTTCTCTACTTTCACACATCTTTGGTACTTTTTTCAGAATTCGTATTTAACACTGCGACCAGTCCAACGATTTTACAGCGGCTTCTGTGGAATTGTGGAACACCGAGTTAGACTCTCGGCATCGATGTCAATGCTCGAATGGAGCCGTCGTTGAACCCCGACGGGAGGGATTCCGACGAAACTTTCGACCTTAACTCACCGACTTGCCGCGAAAAGTCTTTCGGTCCCTCAGGAAACGGGGAAGAAAACTCACCTGGAACAAAGAGAACAGAAAAGTCAAGATCGATCGGCGAAAACATCGGAAAGTGAATGAATTTCGCGTGGGCTTGTCTTATAAAGCTGACAACCTCTTAATCATTCAGGAATTTATCAATTGATTACCGCAAAATAACAACGAAATCAATCCTGAAGATGAAGCATATTTTTTAAAATGAAACTATACTTCGATCGCATTAGATTAATGTTTATATCCTGGTCGATAATTGTGCTTGGCAAGAGTCGATTCAGCGAAACGGGGGGTACGATTATTTTAATTATTACGATAATTAACTTGATTGGACGGTCGATCGTTAATGGTTTTGCAATTTAATCGCGGGGGAGAGAGTAGAGGTGGATACGCGCCGGAAACAATACTTATTTACTAGCCGTATTATCGTTTAGTCACGGTCGAACGAGGGACGGTAATTAATTTTCTTCCGCGCGCACGGACAGAAGTTATGCAAGAGAATTAAGCAAACGTTGATTCGCGACAATTTAAAGCGAGCTTAGCCGCTGCCGAATGAATTATTATCGCCCGCTGTCGGCGTTTACCAACAAGAGAAAGAGAGAGAGAGAGAGAGAGAGAGAGAGAGAGAGAGAGAGAGAGAGAGAGAGCAAGAACAAAAGACAGTGGGCGCGCAATAATTTCCCCATCGTGTCGAATGAAAATCTCTTGGACAATTTACCGTCGGTTACAATAATTAATTCTCAGTGTGCCTCTTTCCCGAAAGCAACGCGGGTTTTCCGCCTCTCCCCTCGCCCCTGAAACACGTCAACCATACCAACGACGTGACACATCTGGGTCTCCGGCGCGGCGTTTAGGTTCGCCAGCTAACAAAAACAAATAACATCCTCGCTGCCGCGTACGCCACGATTCCTCGTGGTTAATTAATTGTATGGGCATGCTTAACAAATAGGGAAAACCGATACCAATATAAAATATACAAACTGTTACAAACCCGCCCTTATTTCAATATACTAATGTTATAATTATTGCGGTATTAATTATCATCATCCGTTACGTCATGCCGGGTTCGCGTGTGGTCGTTAATTAATTTAGTTAGCATTAATGATCCGGATCGTCGACGCACCTTTCCTATCCAAATTAATTTTGTTATTATTACGTCCTGGTTGATCATAATGACTGACGATGTACTGCCGGCGAATTTTGTCAACGCTTTATACGCGATCAGATTGCCCGTAAAATAGTTCTTCAAAAATTCTAGCAAGAGGGAACACGGTGCTCTGGGAATAACCGAGGTTCGTTATAGTAATTATTCAGCGCTGAAAGTAAATGTGGAAATAATATGGAAATATATACAGTGGAGAAGCAGATACATCAAATTGTTCAACCTGGGCCCAGTCTGAGACCCTGTCGGAGTAGGATCTTATCAGGCTAGGACCCTGTTGTAGAGCTAAGAACAGGCTCGTCGAACATAGTCTACAATATCTCCCGCTGAATGCGGATAGCGGGCCAGCGGGAGACTATATAACGAAGACAAAATGAAAATTGTTTAATCGATAAATTGTCTTCATAGAAAAATGGTCACGGTATTAAGATAAAAAATTGTTTCCAATTATATTATGTTTTAAACGTTGCAAGTTATAAATAAATTAAAATAATTACACATAATTACAACAGTTCAAAAATCCCTAGTGATCCTCAAAATTGGTATTTCGGGCACTGAACACAAAGGCAAGATAATTTCCCAAATTACATCCGAGGGCAAGCCGAGTCCCACCTTACACCCCACGACCAAAACCAGAAGCGGAGTGCGTAATAGCATTTCCCCACCGCCCTTAAACAAAAAAAGAGACTAGGACCCCGTTTAGCCTGGACTTCGCCAAACGACAAAAACCCAGTTAGATTCGGACAGATTGAGGCCGCAGTTTTGTAGCTAATAATCCGCAGCAATCCGAACAATGTCAAAAATAACGAAATCAGAGCTAGCGAGGCAGAAATGAGCGCACGGTTGAAGCGTTTGTTGATAATCAGGTGTTCCAACTAGTTCGCCGGAGACAAGCGAACGTTTAGCGGCGGAAACGAGCGAGAAAGCGTTACGGGCGATCCGACGGTTGTTTGCCGACGAATTAATTGGTTGGAAGAAGTCAGTTAAAACAGTTTAAACTGTTAAGCACGGGTAAATTCAGCCATCCCGAGCCACGTGTATGCAAAACTCGAACAGACGTGGCCCGTCCCCACTTCTCCCTCGCTCTCTCTCTCTGTCTCTCTCTCTCTCCCACGTCGTTTCCTCGCCCCTTACACTTTCGCCCGCACACACCCCCTATGCTCTACGCCTTTCTCTCTGTCGTGCCACGTATAAACTTGGATCGTTGAAGTTGCAGCTTTGCCTGCGACAAGTTGGATCGGCAAAGTTGCCCCTCGGAACGTTCTCGCCCTCTCTTCGAGCTATCGTCGACTTTCGTCTTGCCTCAGAGGCAGCGCACGTTTTGAATCTGTCCCCCGTAGCCATCGCCCGACGTTGGGAAACGAGGCGAATTGTCCTGGAATTGTGCGTTGGAAGACGACAGGACAAAGGAACCGCTTCCGGCGACGGGGGCCTCCGTCGTTGGAAAGTGGGCTTGAAAATGCCTGGCGAGCTGTCTCCGTTTGTTTGCCACCCCCCTCGCGCCCTTTGCGCCAGGCCGTTTTCAGATCGGAGGGACGATTTTTCTTCGCGCCGACCATTACCGTAATCGACCGAATCGACGCCGTCTTTTTCCCATGAAAACGCGGCTTTCTCAAACCCACAGCTACTACTCCAATTTTCGAAACCAACGGAAACGCGACGCAGGACGCAAACTGCTTTCGAACTCGGTAAGAAAGCGTTGCAAACATTCTTACAATCCCAGAAATTACATTCAGACATTTTTTTAATCAAGAGAAACACCCAGATCCCGCTCTTTAAACCGCAACCAAGCTTCGGAAACGATTTGAAATAACTCGGGTAATGAATGTTCCCTCGACCGAAGAGGAGTTTCCGTCGGCGAACACGTACAGCCAGCATATTTAATGTTTTCAGTTTCCAGCGAGAGTTTTCAGCGTTTCGTTTAACGGTGTTTCGATACCGGGTCGCGGAGCGAGCGTGCGATAACCTCTTGCCGCCGCGTCACGTTCGCCACAGCCGTTGACAAAATGGGAGGAGTGTGGTAGCTCGTTCATAAAACACGTGCCAGGATAGAAATTTCGGCGACGGGCACCTGTTACGTGTGTTACGCGGGCTGCGTCTCGCGTAACACCAGATGCCGCCATCGCGTTTCAGTGTTAGATACCATCGATCTGTTGCTCGGCGCACACGTGACCTGCGAACAAACCCCTAGCCTGGGCCCTTTCCTAGCTCGAGTTACTCGAGGACTCATTGGACCTCTCATGGACTCGTACTGGACCCGGAATGATCCAGCTTGGACCCGCTTTGGGTACGCCCCCATTCGATAGCAAGGAGCCCGGGGAAAATGGCTGGACACCCTCAGAACGTGAAAAGGCGGATTTTACAGCGGCCGGTATCGCAGCAGAAGTTCCGGCCACATTAACGTAATTCGCGGTGGCGGGAAGCTTTTTAATTAAAAGTACCGTGCCGCTATTATCTCACGAACTTATAATCGCGCCTATCCATCCCCAGGTTACCGCTCCTCCCGCTTTCGACCCAGGAAGTCGGCTTTTATTCGCGAAACACGAGACCGTGGTGAGTAATAACTCAAATTTCTATGCACCGCGCAGCAGCACGGCCGCGAAAGCGAATAGAAAGCCAGACCGCGACGGGGAACAAGATTATCATCATTTACTAAGGAATAACAGTTTCGCAGATTCTCAAAAGCTGCTGATCGTGCGCTGTACTTTTTACACGCTGCAGTTACTTCTTTGTTCTTGCGAGACCTGTTAAATGCGCCTCGCCATTGATTTACCCCGGGAATTAGTCGACTGGTTGATTCCGTGAACGTGCCACACCAGCTACCGAAAATAATCGTGGCCTCGCTGATTTATCAGTTAGTCGCGATCGATTTTTCTTCGCTGCCCCGACAGGGGTGCGAGTGTGGTACAATTAATAATGGATCCCGAGGACGGGAACGGTGACGGTCATGAATAAATTGAAACTTCATCGAGCAGGCAGAAGCTGCGAAAAGCGTGACCGTCGGCTCATTAGCATGCAAATTTTCCAAGGGCAGTCTTCCTTGGCCGGGCTCCTCCGAGTAAACTTGCCGGTCTCGGTCTTCTTGGTAGGCTGCTCTTTATTTCCCCTGGATCTTGTGTTGAACGTCCCACAGGCTCCCTACCCGACACCGGTTCATTTCAGTCGACTCGCTCCGTGTCAGCAGCTTCGATAGCGATTCTCTTGACTGATATCTGAACCAGGCTACGTCTATCGATAACCGCGAGCTCGACTTATTCAATTCGGGTTCTCAGCTCAATCTCGACTGGATCGAAAGTAGGTCCAACTTTGATACGGATTGAGGTTCAAATTGAGTACAAACTGGAGTCAAAATTAGGTCACTGTTAGGTATACATTTGAAGTCCAAATTGGACCACTGTTAGGACCACATTTGGACCCAATGGGGAGTTCAAATTGGGCCCCAGGTAAGTAGTCTAAGCTAGGTCGGTACACCCCCGTACACCCCCGTAAGATGAAAATAAGATGACGATTGGAGGAACGGGGCTCTATTCTAGACCCATACCGACTAAAACCCCACCAGCAAGGGCACACCCTTTTCCCCTGAACCCGACGACACACCACCCGAGGTCCTATTTTTTGCATTTATTCCCGTGGTGGTGGGTGATTCGTCACGCCGGGTCTCCTCCGACCTCATAGGGCATGTCCATTTCCTTTACCTTCGTATAGGCCTAGGTTAGCTCTGGACTGGTAGGTGTCACCACCGATTAAATGACTACATGACAGAAACTCATCCTCGGACGAAACATATTAACATAATTACACCCCCAAGAATATTTGCAACATGCACTCCTCAAAGGCAAACAAATTCCTTTTCATCTAACGTATAAGAAGAAATTGCTCCATTTCAGTGAATACTCTTAATCCTAGAAAGACTAAGCTTCACGGCTGAGCCGTCTTATCTGAATACGTTAATCCAATACTCGCCTTGAAGAGTCCTGCGATTTAATATCAATCCAGAAGACGTAAACATTTTTCACAAAAAGCGCCCCGAGTACTTTTATCCATATATATAATAACGAATGGGTAATGCCAGCTTCTCGGTAATATTTCACTTATGTTGAAGCTTTTGGAAGAGTCCAGTAATAAAATCTGTAAACGTTAATGGCTATTCAGCCCGATATTGTTCACCAAGTGATCGATCTCGCCACGGAGATGATTTCTTTCGAAAAGTCAGGCGTCTTGACTGGCCACAAGAGGATAAAGTAGAATGCTTGCCCATCTGCTGGCGGTAAGGAAGCGTGCGAAGACACGGGAAAGGAGAAACCTGTACCGACTCGAGGAACTTTTTTACGCTGGGAACACCTCTGGAAAATTCCTTCCTCGATTTCCCTTCTACGGGCAACCTGCGCGTTTTATCAAATCAATTTTCACCTGTACACAAAAATCGTTCAACTAGTCTTGCAAAACTCACATTTGCGAGAACCCGCACGTTATCCGCACTATTCCTGAACAATGCCACGACCAATTTTTATTACTTCGTATCCCTATCTCTCAATTTGTTAAACCTACACGGTTAACGCAAATAAGGTTCAGCCAATATTCCAAATTCCAACAAAAACATTCTGTAAACAAGAGCCAAGTTCCTATGGCCGTAAAAAGTTGTGAGATCAAACAAAATACGGCCAAGTTCGTTAGCTTAGAAATACCTCTCGCAACACTGAAAAAGCGTTTGTAAAAATTAGTTTAAAAGAACGCTATTTAATTTTTAAAGAATTACATGGAGAGCTAATCTCGGCGAAAACAAAAATTGGGGATGCATGAGATGTAAATGAGAGGTCTCATTAAAACCATTTACTTTCTTTCTTTAGTTACTTTATGTTATAATTTCACTAGATTTGTATTTTGTGTCGTTTTAATTAATAAATGTATAAAACTTAACACGTGTTTTTTTAAATTTTTTCACTGTACAGTTAAACCTATCAAAGTGAATAGCACTGTCTCAACTGTCGACAACACATTTGCAGATGATGAATTTGTAACAATTCAAAAAAGTTTGAGGATAAAGTGACTCTGAAACTCGAATTTTTCTCTTGTCAGAAATGAACTGGGTGATATTTAATCGGTACGTCCCACTAAAAAGTGGATGTTTCTTTCTCTGAACTGCAACGCAGAATTTGATCAAATTTAAAACAAATTTTACTACGAAATATGGCCGGAGCGCAAAGTGAAAATTATTCAAAACGAGCAGGAATGTGTACAGGACAATAAAAACGTGGTAAGAGGGAATAAGGCGCAAGATTGCGTCACGAAGAAAGGCCAGTGAGTCAGACCATTTCCCTGAACAACGAACTGGGAAAAGTTTTGCCGTGGAGTGTACCTAGCCACATACCAAGTCGCGATTTGAATTACAATCGGCGCATCCCGCCATCCCGTCCAGCCGGTTCGCGTCTCGTTAACCACCCGCCATTCTTATGTAATTTTATGCTAAATTTCCGCCACCGTATGCCCAACACTTCCTCGAATCCCCGTCCATCAACCCTTTTTCCCACAAAACCCGCTCACCTTTTTATTTTTTCATGTTCTAAGACCTTTGCGCTTCTTTTTCGTTCAACAACCCACGCGAGCATTCTGCCCGAACCGAAAACATCACGAGCGAGTTTCTCCATTTTTAATGGAATCGGTTCCCACAACAAATTACCTGTATCTATCACTTTCTATAAATCACTTTTATAAAAGCATCTGGACTCTGCAGAATCTTGCCAGTGTATAATTCCATCGAAGGACTGTACAAAAGTGAAAATGGTATTTATTTGTCCATTTTCCGAATAAAATTGTACAAAAATGAAGAAATATCAATCACCTGTCCGAAAGTCAACAGATTTTTTTCACGGAAGAGACCAAACTGTAACGAAAGATTGAACTCTCCGCTTTCCAACGAGAGCAAAAACATTGGTTTAAGATTTTTTCCACCGATTTACCGCGTTTTCAGTGAGAAACGTGCATGATAAAGATTGAAGTGTTTCTAATTACAGCTTATTTTCCTCCATAGGAGGGAGTCGCTTTTTTCCAGAAACGATTCTTCCCTTTCCCGTCGTGAGCGACGCCATCTACGACTTCGCCACGGTGTTCCAGCTCGGGAACAAAGCGTGTATCCGCAAGTAGACACTGGCCAGGGACCCGTGACGCTTGATGGGTGCTCGAGATAGCTCCAGATCAGAGATAATCAGCGGATCCGGCGGTTT
Source organism: Lasioglossum villosulum (assembly GCA_963971365.1). Classification (NCBI taxonomy): domain Eukaryota; kingdom Metazoa; phylum Arthropoda; class Insecta; order Hymenoptera; family Halictidae; genus Lasioglossum; species Lasioglossum villosulum. The sequence continues at coordinate 1,000,193 of OZ020499.1, read as the reverse complement.
GCCGCGAACAATGGGCTCCGAAAGGAACCGGCGAATTTCTCGGCGAGTCGTGGGGAATTCACCTTGACCTTCGTGGGGCTCACGTTTCACTCGTAACCGTATATCTTGCTGCGGCCCCCTCTACCGAGAACGCAACGGATATTGATAGAGCGTGCGAGGAATACTCCGGCGGTCCGAACACTTCGAGGAACCGCGTGCGTTCTCGCGAAACCGTGTCGTCTTTTCTGCATCGTCTCTCGAAAATTGATGCCAGGGGATCAAATATTTTCGGACGCCATATCGCAGAGGTCAGCTTTTATTGTGTAAGGCTATCCGGTGTTAGATCTTGAGTTAGGATTGTGGAGCTAGGATTCAACTGTGATCGGCTGGCCGTGTTAGTGTTGTACAATAATATGGCACTCGCTCAAATCGTAGGATAGTCGGATGGTATGATACTTAAATGGTAGGATACTCAAGTGATCGTATACCGAAATCGTAGGGTACTGAAAATGTTAGGCATCTAATAATTATACCCTGAAATAATAGAATACTCGAGTGATAGGCACTCAACGGTAGGAGCGTCATTGTTAGGACGTGGTGCTATCAAGAGGATCCGTTAGCATTGGAACGTGGCGAGTCAGGAGGCCCAGCGAAGTCAGCGATGGTGGCGAGGGTATCGCTGGCACTCGAGCCGTTCGAAAAACCCCGAAGTGACATTTGATCGGCGCGATTAACTGGCCAGGTCTTGTTCAGCGGTGATGAGTGTGATGGAGAAGCGACATTTCGAATCGATTGTGCGCCATCGACTGCGCCGTCCGACCAACGAGCCATTTACACCGCAACAGTTAATCATTGCTCGCAGCAATCGGCTTCGGCTATCGTGGTTTTTGTTCGAAACTGTACACCGACACAGAGGAGCCGAGCCCCCAGACGGTGTACACAGGCGAACGACCACGAGAGAATGAGAGAGAGAGAGAGAGAGACCCTACGTGCACGCCCGCAAAACGACATATGGCAGTGCTCCAACAAGTGGCAGTAAGAACGTCGTGCACGGACCTTATGGCTGCGTGTACGCCGTCCATTGTCTAGACTGACGCGTGACATTTATACTTCTTGCCTGCGCGTCATCGTTTTTCCTCCCCGAAAATTGCGACCATTGTTCGAGCGCGTGTTTCGCACAGCGTTGCCCTTCGCATGCCTCGTTTTTGCGAACCAACACAAAACCCCGTGTCGCGTGGACACAGTTCATTAATAGGACCGTAATAGTTCGGAATCAATGGGGGATATCGCGCTCTCTCCTTTTCTCGCACCCCACTGCGCTAATTTCAATGGCGGCCGCGAGAGAACCTGATGGGAATCACGCACGATTATTCTTGGCAGCCTGCTAGCTTCGATCAGACTCACAATCTCACGCCCAAGGTCGCTAACACTCTACCCTAGCAAACTATCAGGACTGCTGCGGAGAGGCACCATAGTCTAGATGACATTTCGCATGATTGGTTTGACATTGTGGTCCTGGGATTATCAGGATCAGCTAGGCCAATATCACTGGTCGTCGATGAATTAGTATAGTCACCAGTCGGATCAGGAAACTGTGTTCTAGGCCTAGACTAGAATTTGATTTGGATTAGTCTGATCCCAAGACTTGGACGAATCAGACCAGATATCTGCTTCGTGGCCCCTCAAGGGAGTACACCCCGCAGTAGTCGGGATATCTCCGGGACATTTATGTGCTAGACATTTGGGACATACGTATACCGATAAAATACTGTACTACGAATCTCGATTAACGCGTAAATAAACATCAGGGTGTCGCAACGCCAGAGTTTGACGAGCGACTCTGGCACGCCTGTGATCTCTACCATGAAGGCAGCAGGATTATCATACTCCAAGAATAGCTGATCGACTATAGAAAATTCTTTGAAGCATACGTTACCAACTGGGTTGCATGTCATATTCCAGTGACTACTTACCTGAAACACAAAAGCCAGAAGGAACTGTTACGTGCTCGAGAGGCGCGAAGATGTTGGAGAATTTCGGATTCAAAGTACGAACGAGATGACGAGAGTGACCGGCGGTATAGAGGTCGAACGTATCTAACGCGAAGGAGGATGTACCCCCCGATATAGCAGGTCGTTGCAATTGAAGTTGCCCGTTCAGGAGAGCACCGGCAGTGCGTGTACGAACGAGTAATTTTACGGGAAGACGTGACCGGACTCGCGAATCCTAGCTGGAAGCGTGGGTCCAATTGACCCAGCGACCCGAACCGGCTAATTGCCAATTGTCGAGCCGACGCTGCCGTTCATTCTGTCGTCGCGTTGAGAATTTGCCTGACACCTATCGTCCATGGTTCCCCTAACAACCTCTGCCGACGACTAGGCCTTTCCAACGACAATTATCATCCCTCACCTAGCTACGCCGGGCCCAATTTAGGTCTAGTAATCCATTCTTAATAAGAACATCAGTGGATTTCCCGTGGATGCATAGAAAGTACAGACGCGAATACGAACAGTGGGTCCCTGTAGTTAACCCTTGGGCGATGGCGTTTTAGTGGATATGGGTAGAGATCTAGTACCGTTCCCTTCAAATTTCAACTAGGAGGAACCGAGTCCCCCACGGGTCCCATGGAATTTAAATTTAAACCGCCTTTAAACAAAAAAAGGTCTGGCAGTCCAACCGATCCTGGTCATAGATTTACAGTCCTCCAGCCCAATCCAGACCCAATTTAGGTCTAACAGTCTTGAGAGTCTAAAGCCAATGAAGATCCAATGCAATCAGTAGAGATTCTTCGTAGACACAGTCCTCGAGCCCGATCTTCAGGGTCGGTTTCCGTCCTTAGAACAAGCTCGTCCAATCTTAATTACCTTCGACTATCAAGTGCAGATACACAAGTTAAACACATTTCAGTAGCCGAACGTGACCACCGAACGTTTCAGACTCCGCATACGTGATCGCCATTTATGGCGGCCCTAACGTGAATACATGTTGCAAGGATGAGGAAAGAGTATACTTGTGCAACGTCGAAAGGGAGATGCGAGAATTTCGAGGCAGATGGCTGACATTTTGGTACTGGAATGTACAAAATTACGTCAGAATTGTACTCCTGTATGCGTGTCTATTTATGAGGCGGTGTCGTTGACCTTTCTACGACTGACGCTACAATGTTCTACGCCATGACTTTACAAAGTCTGAAAATATTTTTAAACAAGAAATACATGTGAATTCTCTACATTTCCTTTCTTTTCCAGGAACTCGAGAGCTGAATAACAGTTTTGCAATGTTATGCAACTTTTATTCTCGTCGAGAGGAGGTTCTTGTATTTATTATTTGGTTCAGTAGGTGATCGCTTTGTAAACACGGTAAATCCTGTCAGAGATGCGACAGAACACAATCCCGACCAGCCAAGAATTTCGAGAATGGGTCCTCACGAACGTGAACAGAATCAAGGAGCCGAACACAATCGGCTGTCCGTAGGAAATTATATTTTCGTCGGGTGCCGGCCACAGGGACAGTGGATAAATAAATTTCCTGTCGATCTATTCCTGGAAAGAAGTAAATAATTCGATGCCGCTGTTTGGATACCCGACTCGCTACTCTTTCCTACAACGCCAGCCTAAAAACCTATTCTTGGTGTATCAACACCGTACACAATTCACGCACAGACCCGCGAGGCTTCCTTTGACTATCCACATTGTCTATCCCAGCTGTCCGCTGGGTAATCCAGTGGGATCGACTGCTACCTTGGATATCGATAACACTGGCCAACACGTTCCAACATTTTTCACGTTTCCAAATAACTGTGCGTGTAGGAGAAAAATTAAGAGCAGATTCGGAATCAGCACAAAAATCTCTATAAGATCCACCTAACAGTTATTTGAAAATATTTTTGGTCTTGGACAATGTAATTACTGCTCTAGAATAAACTTTTTAAGGAATCGTTACATTTAAAGTCCGAAACATAGCCTGCATAATTTCCTAATTTTTTTTCACTTGATGCCCACCGTATCTTGCCAATTTAAATAAAATTGGATTCTCGAGAAAAATAAAATGAATGAGCAATTACTAATCGAATTAGAAAATCTATCAGCGAAATGGAAGTCACTTGTTGCTTCAACGACAGGGGGACCCTTTCTATTTTGCCGATTTCATTGTGATTCCCGGCATCGTCGACGAGAAAATGAGTGGGACGTGGCGAGCACGTGACTTTCAATGGCCAAGGTTCGTGTTTCGTAATCTGCTGTTCAAACACAACGGTTTCGCGTGAACGGGGTATTTTTAAATAATTTGTACGGGTGTAAAGAATCGTTTTCCGTTCGGGTAAACCGGCTCTATTGCTAAACTCTTCAATATTCATCGATACCGATGACAGTCATGGTTTTCCGGTGCGGCGAGTGCCGTTAGACTTTTCCAACCGCTTCAAATGACTTCACACTGCGTCCGATGAACAACGAAGCCTGACCCGAAGTCCTAATCAGTCACTTCCTTCGCTCGAAGGAACTGACCGAAATATATCATTGGATAACCATCCTATTAAATAGGGGACTCTATCATTGACGTAACTATCGCGCTATGCTGATACCATGACTGGCGAATTTCAGTCGGAACGGTACTCGGAATTTTGTTAACTCGATGAAACATTGTTAACCCCTGTGTCAATGTTTAAATAATTGGATGACCGCCTCCAATTTGCTATTGAAATTTTTTTAACAAGCAACTTGAAACGTTTTTAAAGAATTGAATATTTCTATGAACACCCAGAGTTCAATGACCTGAACGAGTTGAACGGCTGACATAATGCATTTAATGACACGGTGTACGTCAAGGATTATTTTCCTCGTCTTCTGGAAAGACTCATTTGCCAGCTGAGAGTCCTCGACGCTCATCAACAACCCCCACCGATTAAAACAATTGCTGGTGATGGAATAATTAGCTTTATTCACCATAGTCTTCGTTCATCAAGACAGCGAGCGAGTGAACGAGCACGTGTGGCAAGGCGGACATTGCAGAAACTAGGGGAACTGAGTTAGGAAAGGATGATTCATCCAGTGTAAGCCACGGATGTTGCATCAACCGAATATCAACGCATCAGATCGCTTCGTTTCTTCGCGCGGGGAGGCCAGTCAGGCTTTCTATGTGGGAGTACGCTATCACCAGGCAGTTTAGAAACTATTCCTAGCTGTGTCAGCCTCGTACAGCATCGCAGCAAATTAACAACAACCTTTCCAATACGGAAATAGCTTCGACAACTCGAAACCTGTATTCTAGGTTTCAAACATCGCGCTCATCGTGAGCGAAAGGTGGCGGCGAATTTAAATATGGGTCACTGAAACGTTACAATTCTTTAAATTCCTGTAGATTAAATTTGAAAAATGTTCTTAAGTACAAATCTGATGATACTACGTTATTTTTAACTGCGAGTAAAAATGATTACTGGCAAGAAATAATCTTTTCCATAAACTGCTGGGAACGTTTTTCCTGGGAATCCTTGTGGAGTGGATTAAAAATTGAGATATTGATCGGACATTTTGAGATTCTAGGGCCGCCGGGTCGCCATAAGATTAGCGGCGGTGCACGCAAACTTATCCTCGTGGAATAAAGAATTCTGGTTCGGATGGAAGGGGGGATAGGGAAGGGGGACGAGAAGTCATTTCTCCAGCAGTGGAAATGGCGTCGGCCTCGACCAATGAGTGTAGTAGGAGGGTTCAAGGATTCCCGCAGGAAGAGAAGCCAAAGCGGAGAACAAACATACAGGGACGCGTATAAACGCAAGCTTAATGGACCGACCTCTGTGTTCGCCACTTCTCTATTCCAAGAAAGACGCTTGCACACTGTTCAGTATATTATGCGGCTTTGTGCCCCGTGTGTTGTCAGGTTTGCGGGCAGAGTCCTAGCCATAGGCGCGGCTCGGCCGCGTTTCAGGCAAATTAATCGTGGCTTTGTTTCGCGTCGACTCGCTAGCATTAATTTGATTAAATCCTAAAACGTTGCAGGCCAACGGAATTAGATGGACGGCTTATCGCGTGCATTTTTCGCGCCGGCACGCCACAAACACGCCAGCGCAAAAAGATTGCACACCGGCCACCACCGATCGATAGCAAAAATGCTCCTCCGATCTACCGGAATCTCTGCAAAAAGCTGTTTGATCGAACACGCGAGACGATTTAATCGATCGCGGCACGATAACGGACTGCGGAACTTCCGGTAAATCTACGATAATGTTCAATGGAAATTCTAGCGATATTTAGAGTGGAATATTCGAGACGATTCATTTTTAAACATCCGGTACACGCGGGAAAGAATGACAGTGACCTTGGCGACATTTTTCGGAAGTTTTGACTGGTGGTCGTCGCAGCACCCTCGCGAATTAACGAGGCTGTTCGTAAAATCCGCGGGCGGAGTGCGAATCAATTTGCGATTAACGAATTTAATGCGTCGCGTTCGAGTGCGCAATCGGTCCGGCACTTGAACGGTCGTGATTTCCGAAATGTTGATCGCGCTCGTAATAAGGATTCGGCGTGAAGCCCGGCGTCGCGCAATTAAACAGTCGACAACGCCTTTTCAAGCGAAGTATTTCACGAGCAATCGATTCGCAAAAGGGGAACAGAGAGACGAAAATATGGAAAAAGAGAGAGAGAGAGCGAGCGAGAGGACGTAACCAAAAATAAACGTTCCGCTCGTAAATCGAGAGCCGCGAGGCTGTGTTGGTGGCGTGTAACAAGCACGCACGATAACCGAGTGACACACTGTTTTCGAACGCAGGTGAGACCATTCGCGCGTTTCCGGTCATCAAGGAGTCATATCCGGTCCCCTGTGCCTCGGCAAATAGCTCGATTTCGGCCGGCACGATTCTTTGCGTGATTGCGTCGCCTGGAGAAAGGCTATTCAACGTTCGACACCCCGAAAATCGATTCCTATCCCTTCGTGGACGCACAAAACCCTCGGCTAGGGCTCCACGCAAACTATCGAACGAAATTCGTCCAGCCTATTCTTCCTTATCTTTCCTCACCAGTGGCTGGGGACATTTTCATCCAAATGTTCGAGAGGGACTCGAACCCATCGCTACTTTCAGCCAATACATATCATCGTTTCGATTAAAAGTGAAACATTCGAGAAACTTTAGAAACAGTATTAATCAAGTGGTATACCGTAAGCTATAGCGTATGCTATATGTATGTTATTGTTTACGGTATCAATAAATAATTAATTTTATTAACGGTATTAATGAAATGTATCGACTGGAAAAAATTGCGAAGATAGCCCAAACCCTCTAGATTAATATGAACAAAAAGTTCGAATCAATACGACTTCTTTCGGAGATAAACTCTCGGGTGGACCTTGTGATAGCGAAACTAGGATAGCAGGAATTCTCAAAAGAATTTAAATTTTGAACCTTGAGGCGTTTCGTGAGGGTGAATCGATACGTATGTCTTCGTGTTTCATTCTAATAGAATCGTCGGGGCGAGGCCGGGCAGGACAGCGAAACAAGAAAAACTGCGGCGGCGGCGACTTTCCGCGCGAGTTTTCAGCTCCGTCGAGCCGTCAGGTCCGCTTCATATCGTGGCCGGTAACCGCAGACACGGTGTCGGCGTTGGTCAGTCAGCCCTCTGAATTATTAAAGCCGAGTCAACGCAGCTGCATGTAAATTCGTGTATCTGCCTGCGCGCCCTTCGGTCGCCTATCTTCCCCTCTTCATCTACCTTCGCCACCGTGAAACGCAACGGGGACAGACCGCCCCACAGTCTTCGGGGCTCGTGTTGCACGAACGCTTCGCTCTACTTGGACGGTTCGACGCTTTGTTTGTTGCTACACGGTCGGGCCTCTCCCGTCGTGTAGGAGCACGGATTATTGTTTGTATGCTCGTACGCGCGATTACGTCGAGAACCGTCGCTGAAACGTTAGACGGCGACGACATCGTGCGATACTATCTTCCACGGTTCAGCGGGGTACTCTGACCTCGGTTGCTACGCGACTCCAACCTACTCCTAGATCCTTGCTCGTTATTATTCATTTTTTAAGTAGGAATCATGAAGAATCATTCGAGATATCGAGGACATACTTATTTAATCGATATTATGCAATTATAGGGCAGTGAAAGCTAAGTGACCTGACTCGATCTCAGGCCACCTTCGGGTGCTCCAAACCCATCGCTATTATCCGTAAACCGTTCGACTCGCTCGGCAGAATGTCGGACAAGGTCGTCGAGATAGCCACGTGGACGAAGTGAAACGACAGTGAACGGGCCCCAGACCCGGCCCGACTCGGGCGTCTAGCATGCGAATTTCTTGGGAATAAAAAGGAACGACCGCGTTCGACGAGCCACGCACCTGGCGATCGTACGAGCCTGTCGTGGTCGCTCTGTAGCTAACAGGAGCTTCGCGAGTAGGTGAAGAGAGAATTCCTCGACGCGTCCCGAAACCCACGGCAATCAAGGTTAAGGTCGAGTAGAGCGAGAGGCTGCAGGCTGGAAAAAAATAAATTCCTCGCAGACGATGGTACTCGAGGCGAGTAGAATACCAAGGCTCTGCTGCGCTGTTCAAAAATAAGTGGGCAACGTGAACAAACAAGCAAACTTTTTTTCCCAACTGCGGGAGACGAAGTCTCGTTCCACTGGGCGACACGTAATTGTCGAACGGTGTTCAACCAAAACACGACTGTGCAGAGACAGTACCAGTGGCTGGAGGTTGTCGTTCCGCTGAAAAATCGTTCGTCCCACCTGAACCGAAAAAGGAAACAAATAATTTCCTGGCGGAATGAAAGGGGAATGGCGCGTTCCACGTTGTACGGGCAGCAGGGCGGGACGAGAAACATTATGAGAGAGGAGAAGAGAGAGAATGAAATCCGAACGCGGCAAGTGAATAGTGAAATACGAAAAAAGGACAATGGTAGGCCGGCACCTCGGTCTGATTCTTCATCGGGTGTCTCTCGACATTCAGAGATCATCTGTTCGTCGTTTTGTCTGGGCCACGCTACACAAGGTGCATTCAGCTGTTAAGCAGCACGCACAATGCCCGACAGAAGGTAGACGAAATGAACAACGGCACAATGAGAAAGTCCGGCCGTTGTCAATCCTCCTACCGTCATGGGATTTTCCAAAACATAAAAATCCCAGCCAGAGAAACCCGAAACCGGAAGCTTCATAGAGAAGAGATACTCGCAAATTATTTAAATCTCATCGGTAAATGCTCGACGAGACGATGGGAAAATCGAAAGGAACCACTGATCTCGACTGCACCGTTTTCTGGCAAATGGAGAGAGAAATTTGGGCTCGGGTACAACCACTCTGTAGGGAATGACTCCAATCTAATTTCAGATGAGAAACCGACTCCTAGTGTCGGAAAGATTATTTTCAGAAAATTGCGGACCTTCTTCTTGATCGGCAAGTCAAATCGCGTCTGAAGCGTAAGGGGGCAAGAACGGCGAAAATTGGAGTTCGGAATCCACGGAATTCGGGAGTTCGCGAAATTGCCATCGAAGCTAGCGAACTCTTCGACGTTCCTGCGCGTCTCGCACAGAAAGATTGAAATTTTTGAGAAACAAGAAGCCGTCGGAACTGAAATCAATCACTTTGTTCGGTACTGAAATCTCCCAACTACCTCCAGGGGCTCGTAGGAAAGTGCGAAGATTTCACAGTTTTCCCATGCATTTTCATGAGGCCAATTTGATCGCACGTGTGTCCGAATTAAACGGCTCGACTTTCACATCCGAGCGCCCCTTTCTCCCAGCTTTCCAGCGAGATTCAATCGCTGCATCTAAATATTTACTCGACCTTCGTTCTGTTTTTTGACGCAGCCTCTCGACGGCCTTCGGGCGACCGTTCTCCGGCGCCGCGACGCACGTTTTCGCTATTGTAAAATGTAATCACCGATCGAATACGATGTTACGTGTTCGCAATCATTAGCGATAACCATCTTCTTCCTTATTCCTGGTCGATACGCGATTCTATTACCGGTCTCGCGGTTTTTCTGCATTCTTTCGACTGCTGTTCTTGTAAACGAACGATTAAAAAAGGTTGCAAAACGAACGAGACCGAGGGATTTAATGTTTATCGGTGGGTGGGAGGAGCGGTCTCGAAACGGCGCGCGAATCGATCGCAATTAAATTTACCGCGTTTCAATCTCGCTGAAATGTGGGTCTCCGACTCGATTCAAACTGCGCCCGGAAACTTCCCGCAGCGTGACGCGAGCGGACCGAAATGACGACGACAGATAGCACACGCGAAACAACGTTCTCGTTCGCGCCGCTGGGACTTTATCAAAGTTAAACCAACAATTTCAATCGTTCTCCTCTGCCTTCCCAAAGGCATTCCCAGGGCTGTCCTCCCCAACCTCCAGTCTGCCGCTCGAACGAAACTTATTCTCCGTCCGCGTTATGTAAACCGACACTTATCGCAACCAGATAGTCATAATTAACGGACGTCGTCTCTGTCTCCGCCGCGACAATGGGACGCCCATTGTCGTCCACGCCGTGAACTTGTTTTTACTAATGCCCCGAGACGAGAAAACGTGAACGACCACGCACACCGCAGCTATTAACGAGCAGGGGCTAATAGAGTCGCATGCGCTCGCGATAACGTGTCTTCCCGCACTTGTCAATAGTCACTCAACGATCCCTCGCTAATCATTCGCGGAGTGAATGAAAAATTTTATTCTTATTCGGCTAAGCCTTTAGTTCTGTATCGTGCGGACATTTAGGAGTGCAGATAAATTTTTTGCTTTCCAAAAACCGGTTTTGTTAACCACTTGGAAATCAAAATTTTCCTGTGGTGCATACGGGTTAATTATTGCTAGGGCAATCTCAGGTATGGTCTTTTCGCTCGGAAATGTTGAATTACGCGATTCTCAATCAGCGAATTGAAATTTTTTCTCCTTTTAACGAACTTCCGAATATTCCAGCGATTTTATTTGGTGTGCGTGTATTACAGCGCACGTTGGAAACAGGCGTGACGTAAAATATACGACCCAGATTCGAGTCACAGAGAATTTTCGATTTCATACTTAAAACACCATCAGTGAGCATAAAACCGTGCGCTTATTTATTTTCGCGTTACCGACGCATGCGTCCACGCGGATCCAGCTCCCGGAGATTCGTATGTGATTTCAAGATATGTTTTAACGAAATGCTTGCCTCTGCGTTTCCGTCGTTCGGCGAAATTAATGGAAAGAACAGATCTTGCACTGGTTTTTTACTTGCCCTCGACTAATTCGAATTACCTGGGTTTTTAAGCGGTTAATATTCCTCCATGTTTTAGAACATCTATTCCATTAAAGTGACCGACGATAGTCCAAAAAATTGTTTAACAAATTTCAGACGTTTCGAACTGCTTGTTCAAACTAGTGTCGAGGTTTGACGAGCCCGGACAAGCGCTTAACAAATCAAAAAATGTTTGCCATCTCGTTTCGAAAGTTGATTGCATTAGGTTCCAGTGGAATTTTCGTTGTCACAGGTTCTCGTTTGAAGCGAGAAGCGCGAACGACGTTAGAAATCGAGGACACGCCGGGGACTATTGGCGGAATAAGGTTGCCGAGGACATTACGTAAGAATCCTTCGGCACACTTGACCCACCAACATACTTTCACTTTTCCATTCGCAGAGAGAACAGCAGACTCACTGTCTGTTTCCTTCCTGTGGCCGAGTGATCGACAAAGCCAGTGAACCGAGACCGCGGGACCAGACATCGCTCCGAGGATCGAGACGAAGGTGAAACTTCTGGGTCAAAGTCGAAACTTCGCCGAAGAAAGTCGCCATTGGAATTTTGTCCGGCTCCCACGGCTCCTCGGGATCCTACTCTAATTATGCCATCTCGTCCTTCTTCATCGCACTCGTAATCGCGCTGAATCGTAAATTAAAGAGGCTCTTTTCCTATATTTAGAACCCACTCCGACCATTTCAAGGATTCGAATTCTTTTTAATAAAAAGTCCGTATCTTCGGATGCAATCACTTTTGTTATAACAGGGTCTCGAAAGTTTATTTACTCGAGAAGATCCACACCCTTAATTTTTACAGAGCCGTAACGTTCATTTGTTATAATGAGAATCATAGATAAATTTCTTGTCTATTTTACTTTGACAACGAGCGTTAGTCGGTTTCCGTCGAGTTTGAGTTGTTTGAGGCGTGCGCGAGGGGCAAGGCGATTATTTTGAAAATTTGAACGCTGCGGGGTCTTGACCGGGTCGCTCCGATGATCTCGCAAGTATTTCTTTGTCTACTTTCAATCGGTCGATAAAGAAAGAACGACTCGACCCACGGCTCATCCTGGTTGCCGCTGTCGAGCCGCTTTCCAAGCGAGTTTTGCTTTCGCCGGCCGAAACAGAAAGGGAAAGGGAAAGGGAAAGGGAAAGGCAGACTCTCCTTTGTTCAGGGACCCAAGGGCCTGCCACGGACCGACTCGCTCGAGTGGTCTGAGCTGCACAGCCTGTAACTGCTCATTGTTCCACTGCTAGTTCCCGCAGGCTGGGCTCGGTAATTTCCAAAAGCTGCGGGCTAACCTTGAAAATGACGAGCGTACACAATCTACGGGGAACGATCGTTAAATTCTCCACTGTATATTTGCGCGCTTCTACCGCTCGGACGTTTACAACGCCGGGATAGCAAATAGAATTTTATTTTCATTGGAGAAATCCTCGAAAGAAAACCGAGATCGTAAGCGGGACTCGACGACGAAAATTCACACCACAATTGAAGAAGTCCTCCCGATGAAAAATCGATTCTTTACACGCGTATTCCACGATTCTTCTAGCAAATTTCCGCGAAAGAATTTTTCAAATGTCTTGGCAACGTTCGATTTGTTATTGCACGTGGTCAAAGTCGCGGAAGCAGCTAGTTTTGCTATAAAGATGCATACAGATTCGGTCTGGCGATGACTGTTGGAGGATGAAAACGGTGGAGGCAGTGATTGGTTTAGACGACAGTCAACCGTGGCAATAAACGGCGGCAAAATCGTCATCGGCACCCAGCGATGTAATATCGATTGACGTCCCTGGTGCAGCTGCACACAGAGAGATCGAACGTTAATCCGTCGACGGTTAGAGGGAGCGGAAGTGTGCGTGGACGTTGACGCGTGTCGGCACACACGGCTAAGACGACAGCCACACGCACGGCCTCTTAAGTCCTCTTATATTAGCTCGGGGTGAGTGCATGCTTTTATCAGCTTATCTTTGAAAGCGACGGTAAACATTTGAATTATTAAGTCTTCTGCTGGGCCCTTTTTACTCCCCCGCCAGTTCTTTTCTCCTCCTCTATCTTTGAGACTAAGACGTCGTTGCACGCGTCCGACCGACGGTTTAACAAAGAAACAACCTGCCACCCGAAACGACGGATAATGGATGCTGCTTTGCCAGAACGGATATCAAAATTTCATCGCATTACCCGGCCCCAAGTGGCACCCTGTTCCACGAAAAAAAATGAATCGTTCCATCCATTGTGTCGTAAACCGTTAATCGTGGTTTCTCGGAAATAGTTAAACGCATGACTCGTAAGATCACGAACCAGATGTTTGGTTTTCGATTCGAGACTTGGATGTTTTTTCGGAACGGTACGTCAGCCGAAGGTATCGCGATAAATCGATATCCTTGACAGCGGGGCCAGGTTACACGAAGTCCATTTCCAACAACGCAACGGTTGGAGCACGCAATCTCGTAGCATCGTGGATGCAAAGCTCGCGGAACGCGCGATCATTCAATGGAAAACATAACCCATTGGGTTTCATCAACGAGCTGAATTATTCAATCTTCCAATAATCCGAACGTGTTCAGCTGAATGCAACGTGATATTGTTTCGAAGATCGCGAGCGTGGCCGCTCGTACCGAAACGATTTCGTGGCGCATCGAATAATGCAGTTTTAAGGACAAAAGCCCTCGCGCTTCCATTGCTGTTTCGCATATTGTTTCCAGGGAAAGAGTAAGGGACCTCCCTCCGCCCGGGGAAAATGTATTTACGATTTATATAAATGTGCTTTTCAGGTTTCCATCAAAAAGAACCGGATCGGTCGATTCGGACGAATGCTATTTTCCCTGTGAAATTTATTTTCCCGGTCGTATTAAAGGGATCTATACAAAGAAATCGTTTTTATAATCGACGAGAAATGTATTATATATTTCAAGAGAAAATCGACGTCAAAGGATCTGGTTCGCGATTTACATTAAGCCCATTTTGTATTTTCGAATTGAACGCGGCGACGGAACAAAGCCGTGTTTCATATTAAATTTATAATTTGCTTTTTCCGTTAAAAGAATCGAGCGTTACGAAAAATATCCATTTTGCCTCATATTCAATTTATTCAAAAGAATGTTTCGCATTAATTGCGGATCATAGGAATTGAAAGAACCGAATCTTGGTTACTATCGATATTTAAACAATCATAACTTTGTGAAATCAAATCGTACGATCATCTTACTGGGCTCATTTTAAATACTGAAGCCCGCTCTTTATTGCAGTTTAAGAACAAGAGCGTCACTCTTGGTGCTACGGTCCTCGTGATTCTCGTTTCCAAGAATGAGTGACAGTATGGCGAACGGTTTAGCGAGCCAGGGCCGCCATGTTGCATGATCGGAATGGCGGGAACGGCACCCGGATTTAAACATTTAAAGTGGTTTGATTAAAAAATATATTGCTCGCCGGTGGTCTGCGTAATTGAATATCTGTCTGTTTAACGAGTCGGCCGTCGAGATAGCAAAATTGCTTGCTTCCTGGTTGAAGAACCTCCGTCCGGGCCAAGTAATAGGTGTCAGAGCCCGGCACTGCTTGATGGAAATAGAAATCGTGCAATTTTGTGGCAGAAGCAACACGGGTTCCACGACAGGGCTCGCGCGACCGGCCAGCATTTTGCGACCTCGTGTCAAACGCGAGAAGGGAAGAAGTTGAACGTTTACTGTAGTTGGCCCGATGCAGCTGTCCCTTTTCCTACGTTCAGCTGCACCGGTGACACCGTTATCGACGTCTCACTGTCAAGAGTCGCCGGGCCAACACCTGTTTCCCCTTGTCAGCCACACTTTTCCGACACTCTTTTCATTCAAGGCGCGATAAACGGGAACAAAAAATCGTAAATACAATTTTTTCATCTCGTGCGAAAGCCAACGCTTCATTATTGAGATACAATGTGGTTCGATTTGCGGCAAAAATTGTTTGATTTTAGAGCGGACGATTGCATTTGAAAAATCCTTTGAAAATATCAATATTTACGTTTCCATCCACAACTTAGGGTGCAAATTTTTTCAGCACAAACTACTTCAGGGTCTGAAGAGAGCAGCTTTTATCCTTCAAATTGACCCCAAGAAAATTTACTTAAAAATTGAATTAAAATTATCCAAAATTGATCATTTTTATTTTTTGGTCAATATCTTGGGGTGAGAGGTGTATTATTAATGACAATTTTAAGGGAGAATATCCAGGCGTGATATTTCGTAACCCGGATCGCTTTTGTTACGTATTAAGTTGCGTGGCCTATCATCGTTATATCGCGGGTAATGCAAAGTGCAGGCGGAATGCGGCTCCATTATTATGCTCCCTGTTGCACCACTTATCTTCGATCATAGCGTCGGTGTTCCTCGAGAATTGTTCTCCGTGGATCGCTTCACGAGTACGACCTTTTCGGCCTGATGCAAAGGTTACGAGCGAAGAACTTTTAACGCTTTTATTCGATCGGTCGCAAAAATGATAAATAAAATAAACAAGTATCGGTAGAACCATTCTCGTAGCTGTTCATTATCACATATCCAATGCTCGGATCATCTTGATAATGCAAAAAAACTGTATCAACGACAGAAGAAATGGGATACAATAATTATCGAAGGCCTTTTTAGATATAAAGAAAACCGATGAGAAGGTCGAATAAATTGTTACGTACGCTCTTTGAACATTTTACGAGCCTCAGGCGATTGTTGACTATCGGCAGGAAAGATGTTAATGCATACAGCATAGCGAAATCACGGTAACCCGATCTAATTAACGAATGGGCGTGATCGGATTATCGAAGAGTTTGTACAGTTAGCTCGGATCGATTTCCACCCAGGAAAATTGTTTCCGAGGCTGGCTGATAAATAAATATACTCTGGAGGACAACAATTTTTCGAGTACACCTTGGAACCTAAATGTATGAAACAAAAATTATTCCACTTATTTAAAATAATTTTGTGTTTTCAAAATTGGTGTACGAACGACGTTGAATAATATATGGAAATGGTAAACATGCACGGTTGTAAGTTGACCCAACGTAAAATGAAAGAAAAATCACAATGAAAAATTTGTTCGGCAATTCCAAGGGATGAATTCGGTTGTGGAAAATTTATTTATCGGCGGGGGGTGAATTCTGGTTTCGTGATAACAGTTTTTAATCCCGGCGAAGCGCAAACCGCATCGACATTTGTTAATAGCGCTCGTTAATGAAATCGGCGCAACATTGTGCTTGCTGGACCTTCGAAAATTATGCGGGAGACCCGCTTACTATCTCAGAGCCTCCGCGGTATTAATTACGTTATAAGCCGCCCCGTTTGTCCGCGCGGAACCTCGAACGAGGGAAAGTGTTCGATCGGAGGAAAGTCAAGGACTCTCTCGTTTTATCAAATTTTGCAACCCCACAAATATTCCTGACACGGTTAAAAAAATAATGTGAAAAATTGAAGTTTTCCTTTGGTCACATTTATGTATTTGTTTATGGTAATGTGATTGCAATAAATAAACGGGCACGCGAAGAAAATGTCGACAGCAGAACCCACGAGTTGAATTGCATTGTGTCGTATTATTTGCATCTGCATAATAAAATATTGAATCACATATAATTAATGAATTATTTCACATTACAGTTACAAGAACGCAAAATTAACGAGGATACTGATTCTGGTTACGGCTATCCGTTCCAATAATACGTTGACCACGTATTCGTTTAATAATATTGAACTCGTTCGTCTGTTGCGGCATTCAAAAATTTTATTATAATTTCTGCGACTCATTCATTTACCAGTGATCACGTATGCACGTTCGACTCCCAACGAAGTCAATATTCATATTTTATATTAATTACACGGTACAACAAATTTTTACATTTTTCGTCGTGTGCGTCAGCGTTCGCTAAATTATTCAGCTGAGTTTTAACTACGTTTATACATGCACAATGCTGCAAAACTGGACATCATTTTGCTCTGGAGAGTATGCCAGGATCATTTCCCGTGAAGCAAATTTGCATACCTCCTGCAATAAATCCGTAAATGTGTGATCGAAGATCGAAAATTTTGAAAAAAGAATTAATATCTCAGAAACGGAAGCTTGTGAATAAAAATAACTTCCAAATTTGTATTCGGTGTTCTAAAATTTAGATACCGTAGAAGAGCTGAAAAAATGTTTGTAAAATTGTGGTTTTTAAATTTTTTAAGATTTTCATGTTCCCGGAAATTTTCTTTGAAGTTAATGGGAATCCGGAGGCAGACGAGTGTCAGTTCGAAAGTCCTCGGCAGATAGAGGACTTGAAATTGGAGGCTTAGAAGCCAGCTCGCGTTCGAGCCGCGCCAGCTCTATTTTCTCGGCGATCGAACGCTGAATAGAGAGCTCGTAATTCACGTCGCGGGAAATTAATTAATTACATCAGCTTCGTTCGGAGCTGGCTGATCGATACTGAAAATTATGTGCCTCGATATGACAGCGTGCAGCCGCGTCTTCCAGAAACATTTTCCGTGGAAACAACTTTCTCAACTTGGCCCCAATTTTCCCTCATCGGAAAATTCATCAATCCAACAAATCCCGCTTCCCCTACAATTTTTACATAATTATTACACTAGACGTACAATTCGAGCAAACTAGCTGGACCATTAATTGGATTGCAAGCAGTGGCAATCAACAATTTGTGATGGTAGACAGAAATATTACAATAAAAAAACAAATATGATTCTTGTTTGAAATCATTGTTTTCTTCATTGGTTGACGAAAAGTCGACTGCGGTCATCAATGCCACCAATTCGGATAAGAGAAAGTGCAGCGAGGTGAACAAATCGGGAGAAGAAGTGGCGTACAAGCGGGGTATCGTATTTTTCTCCATTAAAAGTAATTTTTCTCCGCTAATTGACAAGGTAACGTCGCGGTGGCAAAGGTAAACCGCGGGCAAACATTCTTAACGAGACTTTCGCTCGGCTCGGTCGCTAAAAATACAGAAAAATCGCCGACAGTATCTTATCGGTGTCGTTATCTATCGGGAGGAACTATGCTCTCCGGCGACACATTTAGCCGTCGCTATTGTTTGTTTTGCCTTCGGTTTCCAATAAACCGAAGCGTTCCTGAAAACAAGAACCGCGTCCATGGAATCTTAGCTCTCCAGCGAAAGGTACGTACCACGATCGCGTTCGTTGTTTTCGTAATAACTCGACGAGACACCGGAAACCGTCGTGGAATTAATAACGAAGAAAATAAACGAACCCTGGGGACGACTCGCACATTTTTCCAAACGCGAATCTCTAAATAATTTCCAATATCGTGGACACGCTTCACTCAATTTTATTTCATTTTCCATTCAGACAATTTGTTATAAAGGTTACTGTGGAATAGAACTAATAAAAGAATTGATAAAAGTTGTTAAAAATGTCTGTATCAAATTATCGACTAATAAAAGAAAATTATTTTTGAATGTATGTCATACGAGCCGACACACGTTGGAATCCATATTAAAAAGAGAGAAAAATTTTGGGCGTTCCTTCCCACACGCGATAACCAACGCAATATCAGTGGAACGTAAGCTGGAAGGGATCCAGATCGCGGAATATAAATATGCGTCGAGTTGTGAAATTTCTTTTTTTCTACCACGTGGGCGGTGAATTACACAAGCGTGCGGGTTCGCTATAAATATTTTATGTTGCGGGAAACGGTCTCTCTCTCGACGCGAGGGGGAAAGCCTTATCAGTGGCCGGTATCAATTTTCAAGAAATTCCAAATGGCTCCGGAACGATTATTCCAATAGGTGCAATTACTTCCGGTGAATAATGGACTCATCCGCTGGATCCTTTTCGACAAAAGAAACAGTAATAATCATTATTAGAACCCATATCTCACGTTTTCGAGCGGAAATAATTAAAACCGACCCTGCTATTAAAAAGCAAATTGCTTGGACCGTGGCGATATATTGACAACCGGTGACAAAGTACAGGAGTTTATTTTGTTTCATGGCTTCTGCAAGTTAAAAATATAAAAGATCCAATATTTCTTAATTTCTTAACGCTACGAATATGGTAGAGTCTACAGCTGCAAAACGTTTTCCTGATCTTTACGATTCTTTCCAACCCGTCCTCGAAATTTTTGTTTATCGGTCTCGATGGATAAAAATGTTGTTCAAAAATTGAACAAACGGGTTCCGTGCAATTTATTAATTGTTTATGGTATAAGTGGGAGAGGGTGACTGACTTTAGAGTGGGGTAAAAAAATTAATTGGGGAGTAGCAAAAGTAGGAGGAAAGAAATTCGTCGGTGAGCAGCTGACGCAATTTCGAGTAAAAGTTCTGCGAGCTTCGATACATCATACGAGGCGGGTAAAGTGAAAACCGAGAGAAACCTCCCATGTGGGAAGAGAGAAAGGTCGTGACAGATTATATTGTAGAAGTTCCGCGACCATGACGGAAGAAGCAACTAGTGTCGCGCGCGGTTCTTCTGCTGTGCAAACCGCAAGGAGAATCGGAACCACTTACCCATCGTGAACGTGTAATTTATTTGCAACATAAACGTCCGACAATATTTTGAAATCGCCATTAACGAACTACGAATCCCCTTGAAAGCTTTCCACATCTATGGAGTGATACAATCAAAAACATTTTCAAAAATTTCCTCCACCACCTTCTGTAACAGAATTAACCAAATCTCCAGTCTATTCGTCACTGAAAATTCATTTTCAGATCAACGACACGGGACGATCGCGAATTAATTTGAACAATATCAGGAATATGTAAAGAGGGGAATAATAGAAAATATACAAACAGGTCCGTCATGCAAATTAATGTAAAACACGACGTAACGCAGAGATCGAAACTCGATGGACCGTGAGTTCACAACGGTGCTGTTGCCTGTGCCGAATATCGACAGGATCGAGAGGCGAAATAGCAAACGCGCGTGTACGCGCAATAAATATTTGAACCCGCGTTTCAATCATCAACGGGATCCAATTTATCGGAGAGAGCCGTATCGAAAATTCCCTTCCCCCTTTTTTCCTACGAATAAACGTCAACGACCCAATGTGATTAAATGGAACAAAGATGGAGGGGAAAATAAATTAATCCCGGGCAACGAGGATCGGTGTTGTATTATCGAAAACCGCAACCGCTGAATAAACTGATAGTTTATTTAATTACCACGCCCCCTGCCGCTCCCCACCACTCTGTTTCTGTTTGCCGATTAAAGTGTACCAACGCGGTTGCTGCGATTCTTTTCTCTAACGTTTAGCAAATTGAAACGAGTACACGATTTTTTCAAGCTGTATAGTCTGATCGTGAACTGTATAATTATTTTTCTGCATTCTATAATTCGTTTTGAAAGCTTCACCGTTTGTTTTCTAGATCCCACGATTCATGTTGGAAGCTGTACAATTTTTTCACTGGAGCTACACGTTTTGGGGAATACAGCAATTACTTTTTTTCAGTCTATCTAGTTTTTGCAAAGCTTCTGCAATTCTTTCTATACCCAACAACATTTATTCCAGGTATATACTCTTGTTACATTGTTTTCCAGACTACAATATTTCCAAACTCTACAACATTCGTTTTTTTATTCCGTATTTTTTCTAGATTTTACCATTTTTCCAGGGCTCTGCAATTTTCATAGTGTGTTAAGCTTTTGTTGCAGTCAATACAACTAGTCCATACCTCCCAATTACGATCGTCCAGGGTACCACGATTTTTTAAGTGACCTGTAGCATTGTATCCTAGAATAATTTGTGTATCGCAATAATTTTCAATTTTCTTCGATCTAGTAATTTTTCTCTGATGGACAACGTCGAGTTAAAAATGTTCCCCTGAGATTTTGAAGATATCCTCCGGAATACTCCGTCCCTGATCCATGGTTTACCCTATCCCGACAGTCCACCTCAACTTTCATCAACGGCTGGTCTCTCTCCTCGGCATTCTAATCGTCCCGTTCCGTCCGCGACTCCATATCTCCGCGGATTCCCGTTGCGTTTTGCGGCGGCACGCCATATCCCCAGCCCGATATCTCTGTAATTTGACTCGTGATACGAATAACGATGATACCGCGGCAGCTCCCGAGGGCACGTTGTTTCCCCTCGCCAAGCCGGGAATACTTGCTCGAATACTTTCGTGAAATGGAAAGTTATTTTCACCGGTGACGCAAGGGGCCACCTGTTTCGATGTCGCCCGGCGCGCTCGCGCGAGCACGCCGGCTTCTTTTTTCGCGACTGTTTTGTACGCCTCGCAAAAGCGTCTCGGAAACCGGTTCCGAACAGGTCTACAACGCCCGGGAACTCTGCCCACAAAGAAGACGAGCAACCAGCCTAGCCGCTCGCGACCGCCAGCGGAATATTCTGCGTCTAATATTTCATCGGACCGGTCATTACTCTTCCCACTCGGTGACACCGCCGAGTTAATAGATTGACGACCGCCTATGAAACGGCTTATACAATTCTGCCCTCTTTAGCTAGATTGTACCAAACGTTCGCAAACATTCGATCATAAATCATTGAAAACCCCCTGAAAACCAGTTAGGTATCGCTTAAACGCGTTTTCAGACTCTCGTGAAATCATTAAAAAATTATTCCTTCGTGGAAATATCTGTAGACGCGCCGATGACACCTGTCCATCGACGAGCACTGTAATAAATTGTCTGCGAACCAGGAAAATATTTCTGGGAACTTTTTAATGAATTTCGAGATTTCTAAGTAGCATTTTTCGAAGCAACTCGAAGGACGTGAAAATGGCGAAGCATCTAATGCTCGAGGAAAATGTTACGTTCGAAGTAACGTTGCGGCGGCTGGTAACTGTTGGTGCCGCGAGCACAACAGACTGGGAGTACATAGCATGTTTAGTTTACAGGAAGGTACGCTCTGATTGCCGGTTTAAAGCCAGTTTCTATTGACAATGGCGTCGTTCTTGTTGGCGAGACCGACTTCACACATCTTCTCTCGCGGCGAGATTGCAGGGGCCGCAACACAGCCGACGCTTTCATTTTCTATCAAAACAGAAAGGAACAACATCGTCCCGCTATTCAATTACAATTGAAAATTTATTGGCTGGCCTGATCGCTGCGAAAGCCTGATTCATTTTTCAACGTACGTCTTTGTTTGATCGTGTCGGTCACTGTAGCACTTGGTTTGAGGATTATCTACATTGTTTAAGAATAATTTATTATTCTCGTACCTAGAAACAAAGTTTTGGCGATATTGTTAAAAAAGAATCGAACTTGTTTGACAATGTTTCCCACTGTGACGCATGGTTTGACAATGTTTGCTGACGATTTTTTCGCGGAGAAAGAAATTTAGAAACAAATTACGAAGTGTAGATCCAAAGTGGGAAATATGATGTCACAAATAATCAGGTCCACGTGTAATGCTCTAAATATAGTGAGGTACCGAGTCGAGTCGGCATGCCAGGCGATGTTAACAAAATAAAGAAGGCCGTACGTGTCGATCCTGCTCGATCACGCACACGTTCTCCGATCGCGGGAAGACTATGATTCATGCTCGTCGATCGAGGGGAACAGTGCAAGCAGGCAGGCAGGCAGGCAGGCAGGCGTGCCCGCACAAGAACCGATTCTCACGATCTCGGGAAAGTTAATGAGCGTAACCGCTGACAGGTGTTGCAGCCAGCGATGGTACTGATCCAATATTTGTTGATCTTGCCCGGAGGGGGGAAATCTGAACAATGTCAGACGTGATGTAATCTTCTTTTGTTTGGCCAGAAAGAAAAGAAGACAATCTACTGCCGAGATATTCCAATGGGATCGACGATGCTTTTATCTTTGTTTATCCTGGTTTGTTTGGACACCGATCAGGTGCCATTTTTGGTGACTCATTGTACGCAGAGGTATACGATAAAGGTATTAGAAAAAATCGAACAATTGTCCTGTGTGATATTTTTTACTACCAGCAGTGTTGTACACCAACGATAAGATTTTCTCTAGCATTCGTAATCTTATAATCTAAGCGATACAGTTCGTCATTCTATCCACTATTAGTCAACCTTGAACTTCATCCCTTACTAACCATTAGGCGTAAAACAACCCCCACTTTACAGAACCGCTAAACCTATATCTTCTGCAGACTTCTTCTCGCCAGCATTCGCTTTCTCATTCGCTTCTGTTCAGTCTTTACAGAGTCTTGTTTAGACGATTATCTTGTCTAACGATGTCTTTCGTATTACGTCTGTAGTTTGTATTTCGTTCAGAAATTGTACCTAATAAACAGATAGAATTTTATAGCGAAGCAATCGAAGTTCGGAGCCAATTACCCGGCTATTAATTAGTGGGACGGTGTCATCGAATGCTTTCCGATCACCCAGTACGTTCACCGGTACAAAAATATCTTGGTTCGGCCTATGCCTGATCGATACTTTTCACCCACGTATATCGGCAGCACCACGTGCGAGGGTATTGGACCCATTCGCGACTGTGGTCTCTCTCGCGTACACAGGCGAGCCTCGTCGGGTTCGAGGAACCAGACGAGCAGTCATTTCTCGGTCGGCCGTATTACGATAAAGCCGTGTAAACTATACGTTCATAGAACGGTCGGCATTTTTACGCCCACCGAGTGCCCGTCTATCGTGAGCCCGAACAACAAAGTTCCTTTGTACAAACACGTCGCTATTAACGCTGCAAATAAACCTCCGAGTATCCCCCACCCGCTAGCCTCGAACGGTATGAACATAAAACACCGGTCAAACATAAAATCAGTCCGAAACGCGCCGATATTTCTTTTATTATCAAGCAATTCGGGGAAACTGGTCGATAATCTTATCGAAACGCGCGCGTGTCACCGCTGTGCTAATTAAGCCTAGATTCAGTCGAATGCGTTCACGCTTGAACCGTAGGATTTACTAGAATTATTCGATCTTGATCGAATACTTCCAATCGTTTCAACAATTGAATTTCCACGTGCTAGATCGAACCTCTGAACTTTTGAATGCTGGCTCGAACCTTTGAATCCTTTATACTAGCCTGAACCTTTCAACTTTTAAATGCCAGCTTCAACTTCTGAACTTTTAAATACTTGCTGGAACCATTGACCCCCTGAACTTTCAGATACTAGTTTAAACTCTTGTCCCCTCGAACATTTAGGTGCTTGTACGAACCCTTGAACTCTTAAATACTAGCTCGAATCTTTGAAAATATTAAAATATTTCGGTATTCTCTCCTCAATAAACGAGGAAAAGGATTTAGGAATTTATTTTTCCTCTATCTTAAACTTTTTCAACCATATTTATTATATCAATTATGTTAACTCCGCCTCTAGAACACTCGGTTTCATACTTCGTTTTTCCACTGATTTTCATTCAATCCGCACACTTGGATTGCTATGTATTGCCCTCGTCCGTTCGTTATTGGAATATGCATCGATTATATGGTCTCCGAAAAGCTCTAAGTACGAAATCATGTACAAGGGGGTGCAGCATAAATTTCTCTGATTTTATTCATACTAGTTAAAATTCTAGATGACAGCTACAATGCAAAGGTGGGTCCCATGGAAATCACCGACACGGATTTCCCCTACACGTTTTTCACAGACTCCAGATTTTCCGTGTCGGAGAAATTCATGTTGGTGATTTCCATGGGTCCCATATTTACCAATTGCAATTTCTGAATTCGTCGAACGTCGAACATCAGCCTGGATCGTAGATACCTAGACAGAAACAATTTAGTGGGTCACCACCTCGGATCATACCGAGACGATCGAGGCTAATTAATAAACATACTTGATACCGCTTAATAAGATGACTAATGGGCTCGGAGAAATGTCTGAATAGGGCCTGCTCTCGAGATTAGAATTTCACTTGATATACACCAGGGGAGCACCGAGAGACGAAGAAGTAATTAAGTCCGAATCACGGAACTGATACACGCGGTTCCATTGAATGCGACCTCCGCGTGGGCGCGCTCACACTTCCACACGTTTTACACAGTTCCTCGGAACGCGAAGGTGAGGTGTTCCAACGTAATTAAACACGTTAATTGCGCGACGGGTGCTCGCACACGGTTACACGAGATCCCGAGGAAAAAATATATATTTCTCCTCGAGAAATCGCGGTGGGCACCTTTTATACTCGTAATCACGCGATATCGGCTCATTACATAATTGCTGCACACCGTTTTCCAACAAAGATTCCATGTTTTATTGAAAAATTGAAAACGTGCGATTTCAAACATTCGACGAACTTAAAGATACGATTACATTATTCTCAACCTATTGAACGCGTATACGCGTAATAGTCGGTAGGTAGGTACACGGTAAATAAATGTATTCAGATTGAAATAAAAAAATTCGTGTACTTCGCATTAAAAGGAGTTGAATTTGGTTCGATGAAAAATACTTGATCCGTGCAAGACAAGTTTACATTGTGTTCGCGGACTGCCGTAAAGGAGAGCCCTTTCCCAAGGAAGCCCATGCGAGCCATCCGGTTGCCCAATCCCAGAAAAGGCGCAAAAATCGCGCGAGCCAGCCGCGTGACTAAAAGCTACGGTCGTCCATGATGCAACGTTACCGGCAACAACTTTCACTGCTCATAATTCCCGATGGAAACAAACACGAAAGGTATGAAAAAGCGCGTAGGAACGAAAACAAACGTTCTAACAAAAATCCTCGTGCGAACCGGTGACGACACGAGAGGATTCGAAAGGAATTTTAGCGGGCGGAGAAATCGGCGCGCGTCGTTGCCGCGGATTCTGGCGCGCAAACGTAAACACGTCGGAGCGCAAATATTATGATTTCGAGACGCCGGGTAATCGTGACCTAGAGGCGAAGTCTAGCAAACGGTCTCGGCTTTGGAAAACGTGGAAAGATGCAAAAAGGGGGTCGAGTTACGTTGTATGGAATTTTGGAAAAAAAAGAAAGAAAAGGGTTGAACGAGGACAGGGGTCAGGGTTTTGAATGGAGGCTAGTACAGTGGACATGCGCCCTTGAAAGTGGCGCGGGGATGCGAGAGGGGCTCTCGGAGCCGGCTTGTGCTCCGTGCGCGTGCCCGAGCGGGCCAAGAGCGCCGCGGGGCGATCTCTCGAGAGGATTCGCGCGGAGATGGTCTCTGGGGAAGGCAACCGGTTCCCTAGAATGGCTGTGGTGGTGCCTGTACTCACCGTGGAACGGTAGGACGGCTGGAAATGGCTGGAGACGGAGAAGGTATCCAAAATGGAGCTCTCTGGCTGTATCTCACACACTCGCGTATTCTCCACACTTGCACAACGAGGAAGAACACAATCTCTCTCGACAATGAGAGAGAGAGAGAAAGAGAAGGCACTGGAGATTTCCGGCGCGTGGATCGATGATTTCCGCGCACGCACTATACGCGGTTAAGCAGCGACGATACCGAAGGAACGTACCGGAGAGGATATCTCGACTCTCGGGGAACGTGAACGAAGCAGGACGCAGTCGCCGGCTGACACGGAGCGGGCGATGGCTGGTTTGGAGGTTAGGTTTCGTCGAACCGGTCTCGCAGCGTTATGGATCACGGGACGAACGACGGCACTGGTTTTCCTGTTGTTTGCCGGACCGGGTGTCTCCTCGTGGGAAGCCGCGTGGAGCTGACACGGAGTAACTATCTTAGCGCGTCAGTCGGGTTCGGCACACTGTGTACGCACGGACGCGTTGCGTTGGTGCTCCGGAACTGATTCCTCTTCTTCTTCTTCTTCGACGTGATCGTTGTTGTCGTTGCTCTCCACTCGCGGGAAAGGTTTCGCTGCGTTTCGGTCGGCGAGAGAGCGGCGGTGGAGAGAACAGGCGAAACACGAAGGGAAACAAAACAACCGACGACGAACAGAGAGAAAGAGCGAGAGCGAACCGAAGACGGAGAACACACGATCGCCGAACGAAACAAAGGAGAGACGCGGGCGCGCGCGCGACAAAAAAACTCGGGGACACACGGAGCACGAAGATGAAACGTCGCGCGAACACGAAAACTGCGCGTAATAGATCCGGCTAAGAGTTGTAGGCACGCCACGAGTAGAGGTAGGCGACGCTAAAACTTCGCCACGAGTCGTGGCACGCCACCGAGAGGAGAGGAGAGGCGAGGAGGGCCGAGGGGATGCGGAGGGAGCCGAGCGAGACCGCCGAGTAGACGAGAAGGGGAACGAGGGGATTGGCGTGCGGGGCTGGAGGGGAAGGGAAGCCGACCACTCGACTCACGGCTGCCAGAGGGTGCGGAGAGGTCAGAGGGGGAAATATGGCGACCCGCCGCAGGGACGTGGGGTGATTGAAGCGACTCGATGGACGAGGGGACGACGGCGAGGGGAGGGAAACTGGGAACCGTGGGAGGGGTGAACACGCAGCCGGCAACAGCCGAGCCGCTCTCTGCCCGCTCCCTACAGTCATCCTCGAGTTCTCTCTCGCTCGCCCTCTCGTTCTCTCTCTTTTTCTTTCGCGTTCTCCCTCCACCTGGTCTCGCTCGCTCTCTTTCTCTCCCCACCGAAGACGTTGCTCCGTCACTCGACGACCAACGTTGTGTTCGTGTATCGGCACACGATAGGCCACGCTGTGTGACGCGTCGAACTCTATACGGGGTGTCTTTTGACTTATGGACGGGGATCATTCGCCACTGGTGGTGGACAACTATCGACAGTCGATACAATCGATAGTTTTCGATTGTTGTCGATAATTATCGATAGCAATGTCGTGCGATCATAGACACGCGAATAGAGACAGACCGAGCCGCCTTACGGGCAACTTGAAGCCAACAATGTCGGCGCGAGATTATAGAGTGAGAGAAAGAGAGAGCATTAGCCGGGGTGTATAGCGCTCTCTTTCTAATTCACGTCGATTAGAAAGAGTATACACATCTCGGTTAATAATCTCTCTCTCTCAGTCTTTGTAACCCGCGCCGCCATGCTGGGCTTCCGTAATTTTAACGTTATCAGGAATAAAATAGATTTGTAATTTTGCAAAAACATATTTATACGTGTTATAAATCTAATAACCATGAGATTTTGTTGAGCAAATGAAAATTTAACGTTGTCTGCTAAAATGGAAATCGTGCGACGCTTTCGACGCACAGATTGGATCAATTGTTAAAACGAGCAATTTTGCAATTTAGAAAATTCTGCGCCGAAAGTATCACACGATTTCTATTAAACGTCTACGATCGACAAAATGGAATATTTATTGTCTCCTTAAATTTTGTACGATTCGATCGGCGCGTTACACGGTAAATCGATCGAGATCGAATCTCCGCGGGAACATTCCATGCCCAGACTTTCTTTCCAACGTACTGTATTCTGTATTATTATTATACAAGTTTCATTTTCTCTGGTCTCCGACATCGAAAACGGGTGGCTCCTGTCTGAAAGTTCATTTCGCTCCTGAGGACAAAGGGGCGCAGTATACATTCCGTTTGCGCAGTGGCCCATAATTCTCGGTGATCTCAGCGCAAACATCGTCGGGGCTGGTTGGTAATGTGGGCATTGTCTGGTCGAGTCTCGGTTTCACGACACCCGTTGTATGGCCGTGCACATGGTCGCATAGGCGAAAAGAATATAGGAGGCGAGCAAGGTGAGAGCAACCGAGAGGGCACGATGAGGGCCTGAGAAAGAATGGACGAACAAGAGAGAGAGAGAGAGAGAGAGAAAGAAAGAGAGAGGTATAAGGGTATGGAGAGCGAGAGAGGGGCAACGATGAAAAAGGACGAGAGAGGGGCGGCGGAGAGAAAGGGGAAGGGCGGGAGGGGAACGAACGGAAGACCTTGCACAGCGTGGCTCGGAGCCGCGTAGAAAACGCCGCTTTGTGTCGGGGTACCCGGCATAAGAGAGGAAGTACAGGTCTAAAGGAAAAGAAGGCCCTCGTGCGTCTCCGCTTCTCCCGCTGCTTGCTGCTGCTGCTGGCGATTCGCGCACCTAAAGGTCTTTTCACACGACTCGCCCTGGAAGACAACCCGATGCCGGTCAACCGAGAAACGGAATGCCCGATATTTTTCCACAGCTTTCCTGTTCCACGTCTCCCTCCACCATTCCGAAGCCAACCCAGCCAGACGCAACCATCCCCGACGAGGCGAGTCCGAGAAATTGGAACGAGACACGAAAATGCACGTCTAACCCTTCGTATCTCTCTCCAGTCAGCACCTTTCAATTTTTAATACGTTTTTATCCCTCGCCAAGACGACTTCGACTTGCCACTTTTATCTTTGAGAATGAGTTTTTCGGAACATTCACTGCAATTTGGTGAAATAATGGTTACCGATGTACAAACGTTTCTTTCAATCTTTGGAGTATATTTGAGCTTCGGATCGAACTCGAAATTGAAATAAGTATCGTCTTGCAACATTTTGACTGCACCGGTACTACGAGCACCGTCAGGATATAAAGGGTTAATTCACGATGCAACAGATGTAACTCTCCCGAACCCCGGCGGGGTCATTCTAAGATTTTCCGGTATCGATTGCTATTTAGAAATTGAATAGCTGCGGCACAGTAGAGAAACAGAGAGGACGAAAATTGTACAAGGAAAATAATTCTTCTAAAATGTGACATAGTTAGAACAGCTACTGCAAAATACTAGTGGTCGCGCAACGTGGATGTCTCTTAATGCGAGGCCAAACGCAAAAAAAGCAAAAAAAATGGACGGAACGCCACGTTACGCGCCATGTAGTAAGAAAACTGCATCGGACTAAAATAAAAGGCGAAACCAGTGTCCCGAGTTTCTCGGAATTCATGGTCGCATCGTCGATGTACTTTAAACACCGGCTGGTATCGGGCGATTATGCCTGAAAACTCATTTGTTAGGTTTGCGCGGCGGTTACATAAAACTGCGCGGGTAATCGGTGTTGCGCAACTCCTATCGCAAGATGGCGTTCAAACAACGTACCCGTACCAGCATCCTGTTTGCCGAAAATCGTGAACAAATTAAGGAGAAATTATTGGGAATAGAATTCGAGAAGGCACGACTACGTTCTCTGCCACTGTATGTTTGTTACAGTTAGTGGACTCCTTACGATAAGGCTAGGGTGCTGGCAAACCAGCTGCTTTGACTTCGTGCAACACTTGTTGAACATCTAGGTGCACGGTAGTGCACCAGCCAAGTCCTCGCACTACCTCCTTTTACACGAAACAACTTAGCCGTTTTTTAGAGGCTTATAACTCGACACTGGAGGCAGATGGAGGGATGTAATTTCGTACACTTGTTAAATGTTATCGTGTCTCGATATTGACAAAACATTAATCTGGCCGTAAAATCTTTCTTGCGGATCATTTGGTAAACCGATGCTTCTAATCGATGAAAAAAATCAAGTCGTGCGATGCAATTATAAAAAAGTTATTCCATTTTGAAAAGTGTACGAACACTTCGTACACCCACTGTATAAACATGAATTTTAATTGGAAAGATACAAGTGATGGTTCGAAGATTGGTGATGGAGTATCGATATAACGATCGAAGCGAGGGAACAAAGGAACAGTCCCGTGTGGGTGCACAAGCGAATAGTACGGCCCTGGGACGCGCCTGCATGGGAACATACCCACAGGATCCTGCTCACCGCATACACAAAGGACGAGCCACCTTTTACGCGTAAACCCGTGCCGGCCGGATCGTATTCGCGTGCGCACACCATCAAACAGGTTTCTGGATGTTCTCTCCTGCACTAGTGACGCGCTATAGCGCTCGGTATGATCGTCCTCGAACTCTGCCAAATTAGGTTCTACTTTCCCCACTCCCAGTCCTGTCTAATTAAATTTGCTCCCGCATTTATAGTCGCTACAAAATCCGTCCTAGCAAATTTTCAAAAGGGAGAATAAATTTAAATAATTATTCCTAAGGGTGCTACGGTTTTTTTAGAAAATTTTAGAATTATATACCACCAAAATATAAATTCGAAATTGGCAAAGGGCCAAGATACTATAATATTGTAATATAAGATACTGAGAGCGACGTAAAATAAATAAAAAAAAATATAAAATACTATAGTGAAAGGTATGCGTGCTGAAATATTTGAGGAATCACCACTGTTTGAATATTCAAAGCGGGACTCTTAAACGTTCGGATAGTTCCAATCCTAATTGAAATGCGCAGCCATACCTGCGACGGAATTACAAATCGCAAGGACGGTTCCACAGGTATATTTTTCGAAAAATATACGAGGGACTGCGACACAGGTATCGAGGTACTCCGGCAGGACGCTGTTCAGTCGTTACTTTCCTTCCGAGAACCGAGTGAGTTATTTCTACCTGAACTCCCGGTCGCATCCCCTGGCCTAGCGTTCCTCGGGACACTGTAAATTCGTTATATCCAGAAACAATGTCACTTGATTACGACCAACAGCCCTAGAGGGAATTTTACGAGTTCTTCCAAGTGCGCAGGTAACTCAAATTTGAAAAGAAAAATTCTTTTTCAAGACGCACACCCGAGGAGGAGACTTTACAAATTCGTTTAAACAAAAATAGTACGCAATGTTGATAACGTTGCATATCCATGTACAAGCCACGTGAACTGAAACAAGTGAAAAGAACGTGGAAGTCGAAAAACGTCGACTGTAGAGTAAATTTCATTTTCGCCGGTGAATGCGAGGTGGAATAGTCTTTTGTCTCGGAAATTCGGAGACTATTTGAGTTTCGCGAAGCGATCTCATGAAAGCGGGCGTTCGCATAAATATCCGAGTCTATGGTCTACTTACGCGGCGGAACAAGGTAGCTAGACACAGGCTCAGAATTTCGCATAACAACAGGGCGTCCCGTTACGTCAGATCGGATCGATGCGCGTGATACAGAAAAGTTTAATTAAACCGGGGGAACGCGCGTGCCTCGTGGCCGTGCTTTAATTACCGATAAATTGGTAACATTATTACGATGTTAGCGGGCTCGACGATATCGAAACTTCATTTTTCAAACCTCCGCGGGATCGTACGCAGCCGCGGCTTGGCGACTGCCTTCCGATAATTCACTTATCGCGGATCAGAGGAGGAAAAACCGGGACTGCTGTGCATCAACAGGAATGAAGACGCGCAGGGGGGGTCTTTAAATGATCATTTCACGCTGGACAAGTCCGAAAATACACGTTACCCACTCTGCGCCGTGTAATAACTATGATAACGCCTCGTTCAGCATGATGAACCGCCTTCCAGAACCATTACACCGCCGCCGGGGGAATCGATCGTCGAAGAAAATTCAACCCAAGTGTCGTTTCCGGGTTGGAAATAGACGATTCACTACGCATCTTCGCGCGGAAATAAAATTCTCTGTAGCAACAAACTGGAGCGAATCATCGACCTCCGCGTTTAATTTTTGGAAAATATTTTTTTTCGAATTTTTCATTGTCAACCAGACATGAGAATTACGAAATATAAAAATCTACGCTAACGGTATCACTGCGGCACAGTAAACAGAATATCACGGAAGCCACTAAAAAGGATGAATTCGAGTATCCTCTTAACAATGTTAAGGCTTTTTAAAAACTGCGGATTTGCAAGCTTTTAAAAATGCTGTCATCGTTGTTGAGAAGATTAGCGAGATGAAAACGATCTCGTATGCAGGAATATGTTGAATGAAAGCTTCCTGTAACGGTGTAAGCTCGAGGGATATAACAAAAATGATTATAAAATTTAAAAAAAAAGATAGGGATGGGTGGTGTAGCAAAGGATTTGGGAAGGCGAGCAAGACGAGAATGATTCTACGTACGAATACGTTTAATCAAGAGGTTCTGTAGGTCATTCCACTTTCTTCGCTTTTCCACGCAAGGTGGGAGACGAGTCTGGAGCCCATATCTCACCCGGTGAAACGCTAAACGCCGCTTTCAACGTGCGAATTAAGATTTATCGCGCGCGCCGTTTGACCGAGAAGCCTTCCCGCGCGGCTCCGTAAAGTCACGACGAAGACTTATGAGTTTTAACTACCAACAAACCGAAGGTTGCCGCGCCGTCTATGTATTTTCACTGCCTTATCAGCTGTACGCGACCTCTCCAGTGTCTCGCCGAAATATTTGCCCTGCATTTCAGTACAGCGACGATCAAAATCGCAACAGCCTCGGTTAGAAACTGGCGATCATTCAAACCACCACAACTTCTTAAAACAAAATCGTATACAAATCTACCTAGGCGCATTTTGAAGCAGGAACCCTCTACCCTCGCCTTCCATAATCATTTCTGTTTCCTACAAAAATTTCTGCACTCGGAATTTTCCAAAACAGTGAACATTCCCAGTACTCTTTTCACTGAAACTACCATAACTCGAGAACGAAAAATGTCAGGTCAAATTTTGAGAGTTCATTTTAAAGGGGAAACTTCAATCTACATTCTCAGCGCAGCGTGAATTACGAGAAAAATTTTTTGAAGTCTGCACAGAAGCTTGAATTAGCAGAATCCCCCAAAATGTCCATATTTCACTCCGCCAGTTGTCGCGAAGTGGAAGAACTTTTTTATTGAAAGTAACTTGGATGGTTCGAAAGTGGAAAGTTCAGGTTTTCAAATAAACCTAGGTGCGTTGATCTACGATATTTTTTCACGATGTTACAATTGGTCGAACATATCGATCGATCTAGTTAGATAGGGTATGCATTGAAAAGGACAGAGAACGACTTTCCAAGGACATTCGCCGGAGGACTCGAAGGGAAAGCGTTCGACGGCAGCTCGTTCGGTATCATCCCAGCAACTGGACCGTGTAGGAGACGCGCAAGATACGGGGGAAGTAAAATTAATCTAAATTAAGTAATCGCGTCTCCCCCCGGCTGGCTAAGAAGGTCGATGCCTAAACGAGACGAAGAAGGCTCGGCGTCGCCCATAATCGTCCCCTTCCTCTTTCTCTTTCCATTCTGAATAGCGAGAGCGAGAGAGATAGAGAGAGAAAGAGTCCCCTCTAGCTCTTTCTCGGCTTGGCGGGCCGTTCGTACGGTATGCGCCATCTGCTATCCGTCTGCTGGTTAATTAATTGACCGGCTTGTCCTTCCCTTCACTTACATTTCGCTCTTCTTCTACACCGCGCCTCGTCGTCGTCGGCCGGCATTGCGATAATAATAAATTCACAGTGGCGAAACGATCTTTGCCAGTGGCTGGACGCGCGTGCATCGATCTTCTATGATCACCCATTAATTATGCCAGCACCGCGTGTCCTCTCGCGAAAATGATGTATCCGTCCCCGTCCAGCCGATGGAAAATTAGCTGCCACTTCGGATTCGACCTGTGTCACAACCAGCCCCGTTCCTCGACGAATGCGAGTCCATTTTTCAACCGACCAAAGTGTAACGACCATAAACGCTGGATGTGCTGAAAGCATCGCACTTCATACCGAGGACTGTCGCGGTCACATGTGCCGGTCTTGCATAGCGAGAGTCGAGGACTAGGGCTGTAACTTTTCCGAAACTTCGAATTTTATTTATTCCATTTTTCTTGGTTGAATTCGTTATTTTGTCAGTTACGATATTACGTTGACGAAGATATATCGTTCCATTTAAAAATACATCGGTGACCTGGAAATCTCATTAAAAAATGACCTCGAAAATTTTTTTAAGGGGAAGTACCAGGTATGTCTATCCCGAAATCGCGTCGGTGTTTGAAGAAAAACCTTGGTACATTCGTTATACGAAAGGGAGCGGCGTGACGACAGTCAAACCGCTACAGGATCTTCAATTGTGATTGAAATTTAAGTCTTGCCAGGTTTGCAGGATCTACATAGGTCCTTGGCAGTTAGCTGCCAAGCATGATAGACATCCGATCAAATCCAGGGATTTACGGTAGCAAATCAGTCAGCAGTGATTGAAGATGCAGAATCACTTTTTAGTCGGCTAATGAGACCAGCAGACGACCAGCAATGCAATCTCCACAAGCTGCGCTTCTAAAACAGCTATGTACCATCGAAAATTCTGAATGATGGAACTTGCCACAATCCTGGGAGAGAAGACCGCGCACTCTGGATTCCGCAGCGATCAGAAACAAAAAGTTACCGGTTGGCCCGGTCGTGCCAAAAGAGTCGGCAAGTTCCGGCAGGGTGAAAGGGGGCAGGCGACCGCATGATGGCTGCTTAAACGTCGCGAAGTTTTGGCGGAACTGTTATTGAGAAGTCAAACATCCCCACCGGGGTACGGGTAGCCCGAGAGGAAAAGTTGGCCTCGAGCCCAGCCGGTGCACCGGCGGCGTTGGCTGCAGAGACGGACTACAGCCTGGAAGAGGGAACGAGAGAACAACGATGCCGGGAAGAATGAAAAGCTTGGATCGCAACAAGTCCCGTGGCGTGTCAGCGTTTGACACCGTGGTTAATTAACTCCCTATCACGGCGGACCTCTCGTGATCGTCTTGTCCTATGTAATTAACCTGCACTCGTTTCTAGAATATATTCGCCGGATGCTAGCTCGACGCGATTTATGAACCTAATTGCGGGTGTCTGTCGCGGATAGCTTCCAGAAAGCTGGCTTCCTCGATCGCGTTCCTAGGGTCTTATGACGGATCCTTGATGTCCTCATCTTGGATCTTTTGAATTTGTACGCGGGCAAGATGATCGAGCACTGGTTCTCAGGAATCCAGGTGTTCATCATCTCTGGTGGATAACTTCTGGCACTGGAATACAAGCTTCGTTCGGTGATTTAGGATCCTGGGGATTTATGATATCAAATCCTTGGTGTCTTCTGCCTTGGATCTTCGTCTTGCCGTTTATTTAATCCGGGTGTTCATCATCTGTGGCGGCTAACTTCTTTAGCTGATTTAGGTCCCTAGGCGATTAAATGGTATAGGAAATTTGGGACCTAACTCGTGTCTAGCACATGGCAGTCATCGCGATCAATTGCGATTGTTGCGGTTCTTGATGACTTCGTTGACGGTTGTTGACGTCGCACTCGATTCTCGAATTAAGGGAAACATCTTCGACAGCTTACCGCACGCCTCGAATCACGGAGACAGCAATAATTCAGGAAATGCAGCACTCAAAGCCGTCTCGTCCCATTCATCGAACCGGGTCCGCCCGTTTAGCAACAATGAGACTTCCGATTCGAATCTGCGGAAGTACGACGAGCGAACGAGTGCCGGGTAAAAGTGAAGGAAGGAAAGAAGGAAGAGAAAGGGGACATTTTTCGTCGAGATTAAAGTATACATCGCGTTTCTTTCGTACCCGGGGATAACAATGGGGGACCGAACAATTTCTATCGTTGGCGTACTCTACCCATCAGGAGATTTCTCAATAAAGAGCCACGTTCAAACTTGGTTATCCACGGAGAGAAAGAGAGGGTTGTTCTCTCCGACAGTCGACGAAATAATGTCGTCTTGATAAAAGATGGAGAAAAGAAACACCTAGAGAGAGAGAGAGAGAGAGAGAGAGAGAGAGAGAGGGACTATCTCACTAGCACTCGGTAATCAACAAGGTAAAATTTATGAAACATCGCTCTCGAACTGCCCCACGGGCGTGCTCGAGTTTGTCGCTGTTAACAATGAAAGTTTCGCGGAACGGACAACCGGTGCCCGACGATTCGATAGATTCGCCGAGGTGCTACGTGTCCAAAGTTTTCTCTAATGGCTATGGAAATCCTCGAGAACGAAGACGCTCGAGACAGGGCCAAAATTGTGTTCCCGGTAATCCGTGTCGGGTTTGGCTTTTCGAGCTGAACACTGGAACGAAACTTCACGCAGCTCGAATGAAAGGAAGACCGCTAAGTAGCCCTGGCTCGATGGTTTTGCGTTGATCAGTCCAGGGAAGCAGCGAAGAAATTTATGGACCTAACTGCAACGTGGACTGACCTACGATCACCTGACTCGAGTTTAGATCAATCTATAGTCGCCTAACTCGGAAGATCCTAACCCTAGGGTAGTCTAATCCTGCGACCCTGGACGTTGGTCAATCTGACAGGATCCAAGTTTTCCAAATGGATGTTGCAACTGATATTCCTGACGAAATCTCTAGAGATTAGCGGTGGTTGTAGGTAAGGAAAACTGTTGATAAACAGGGTGTCCTGCGTTCCATCATCCCCCTCGGATCCTGCATAACGAATGTCTGTGGGATATCGGTTTAGCAACCCCACGGATGCCAGTGCTTATCTCGTTGTCAAACTCCTGACAGCAAACGTCAGACTCCGGGTTCCATTCCAGGACGTCCGAGTGGTTGCTACCGAGGAATCCCCGCCTCCCTCTTTGTAGGCTTGTCAAATCTTTGCCATGGGGCCGGCATGCCGTCTAATATACGCAACGCAAGATGACAGCCAGCTGCCACCTTTGACAGACAATTGTCCTGCTAGAAATTTCGCGCGTTCCACCTTTTCTTTCTTCTCGCAGTTCCTCTTCCCGATGCTTTCACCTCGATCTCATCCATTTCGGACCAACTATAATTCGAATAAATATTCCGTTTTGTCGATCGTAGATATTTAGTAGAAACTGTGCGCCGAAAACATCACGCAATTTCTATAATTTGAATGCCTCCCGGAGCATTCTCCAAGGAATCTTCTATCAGAAATCATTGTGGCCCCAGCGTCGGTATTATATAACCAACACCGCAAATAGTCGACACAACAAATTGGCCTCGCTAGGTTGGTTTATGCAGCTATGATATATTTTATTGCAACGATCTACGACTGCGGACAGTAATCGCCAGTAGTACTGCCATTGTACGAGGCGTCATAAACGTCATACGACCTAGAGAACACTGCTCTATGGGATGGCTTGGCTAATCTCCTTTCTGTTCTACTTGGCAGTTCACCAGGCGCAACTTATCGTACCCGGTCCTGAAAAATGCCATTCTATGAACACTCCAGCGGCTAGCCTAATCTCGATTCCTACGAATACGTCCACACTTCGGTAACCCAACTCATCCTTCAATGTGTCCATCCCGAAATTTTGAAAAAATTGTCTGCGCCACTTATCCACAGTGAACAAAATTTTTTGGGTG
Organism: Lasioglossum villosulum; assembly: GCA_963971365.1. NCBI lineage: Eukaryota > Metazoa > Arthropoda > Insecta > Hymenoptera > Halictidae > Lasioglossum > Lasioglossum villosulum. The sequence goes on along the minus strand of OZ020499.1, from coordinate 962,270 downwards.
CGTTCAGAAATATCTAACATAATTCTACGCTTCAGAGGTTACCGAGCTTGCGAAGAGGACGGTGAAATGATAAAACTGAACGCTCTACACAGAATTTTAGTTTTCTTGCAAAAAGTGATTCTGGAAGGTGTGATATTTATTCACGCGAAACACAGAGGTGCAGCGCTGGTGCGAGCAACTCGACTGTGTCCAGGGCAGTAATTATTCCTAAAATAGATCAAAGTGGAGGTTTCAATGATGTTGGCGGACAGTGGTCGCGCAGAGTCGGTTGGAAGCGACAGGAGCAAACAGTCAGTCAGCTTCGATATCCGTTGGTAAGAGGGCTCTCAGCCCCAAAAAAGGGGTGTGTAGGCCCAGGGAGAGCGCATCGCCGAGAAACTATTTCCGCGAGCTCCTCGTTTCCATAGAGTTGCAGTGGCATCCTCTGTACGAGTCCAAGTGTCCGTCGGCCGCATGTTTATTCAACGCACGGCCGTTCATTACCCACATGACAATATTGGTTGATGGGAATTGCTTGTATCCCGTGATACGCACCATTTGATATGCGGGCTCTTGTATTACCCGCTGCTGCGATGCCGTGCGAGTCACTCTCTATCTCTCTCTCTCTCTCTCTCTCTCGCTTCTATTTCTCTCTCCTCGCGTGCGCAGAGCAACCGGCACGTCGTCGACAGCAACGCCGTTGTTTGACGTCCTTCGCATACATTTTTCCAGGTATGATAATTGCAGCAGCTCGAAATCGTTAGGGCCGAAGCAGCCCCGAGGCCTGTGTGCGCGCATTGTTCTCGTTTCTCGGAAATGAAATGCGGGAATCCGTGCAGGTTTCCACCGTCGTCGATCGCGGCTTCGATCGATACGATTCGAAGAAATTTTTATTAGAATTTTGTTGAAAATGGTATTCGGATTTACCAATAATCGAGAGCAAGCGAGAGAGAGAGAGAGAGAGAGAGAGAGAGAGAGAGATTTGCGTAATATACCGTCGTTTAACGGGATCCGTTATCCATCAGAGAGAGAGCTAATAATTTCCATGGCAACGTTTGGCAGTCCACTTAGCAGTAACTTTGATCTCAAGCGAAGCATCTGTTATGGTCTTACCTACCATTCGTCCCTGCCCGGATAATAGAGATTGATGAACATTTCGACAATGGACAGAGACCGCCCGATTTGATTCCAATATGACGACGAATGGGGACTCGGCGTGCCAAAGATCGGAACGGTCGCCTTGAGTCAGGCTCGCCTTACGTGCCAATCGTCTGATCGGTGGCTCCAGGAATGAAAAGAATGGAGTGGCTCTAGGTCTTAATTGTAGGTCGAGTCGTGTGGCAATCGTGCAATTTCTGTGTCGCTAGTTGCGGCGAGTTGCGGCGAGAACCCAAAACGATGCGTGCAGATCCATTTAAAAAAGTTTCTTTTATTTATTCTCTGCGGCGTTAATGGCAACCACCAGCAGCCTCTGCTCAAACATCTCATCGCGTCGAAATACTTTTGTCTCCGACGAGACAATCCTCGAGGAAAATTCATCCCGCCCGGAAGAATCAATCATGCCTACGGCGAGACCGAAGTGTATGCGGAAGATTGCACCCAGGTACGAATAGGTATGCATAGAGGGTGGCCGCGGTTGACCGGGTTTTGCACAGCGAAATTTGCATTGAACGACGCAGATACGCCAACACGGCTGAACGCCTGCTGAGAAGCGTGTGCATGTGTACATCCACCTCTGTGCGCGTCTGTGTGCACGCGCGAAACGCACACACTTTATACAGGTTTGCACGCGTATAAATAGGCGGGCCACTGTGGAAAATTATGTACGGCGTACCGATTGAAATGACCATTTTACGACTAATTTATGGTTCCCATTCCACGATTAATATTAGAAGGTTCAGTCTACCGTTGTCACGCTCGCCATACGCACAGAAGCCAACAACGATCGCGTATTTTATGAGCACATATTCGACGCTCTAATTTCTAATTTGTTCGACTGTATTCTCCGCGCAGACACGCGGTGTCTCCGAAATTAATAATTTGCTGCAACGTAACGCATGCACCGTTCGTCCAATCACTTTTTAATAAAACGGCAATATTAACAACTTCCATCGAAATTGTACGAACCGTCATCGGAGCCCGGCGAATTTGATCGTGCAAGTTTTTAAAATTAATGCACATTGTCGGTTAGTTTGCTACCGGAACTTTTATTAACTGGATAGATATTGACTAAAGAACACCGAATTTTCGGAATGGGTGGTTCGAGGGTTGCCGATTGAAATCCTGTTTATTTTTTCGTCGGGTGCAGCAAGATGCATGGAGGGCATTCCGAGTCCTGACGTGTCACGTTTTATTTGGCCCTTTAGGGGAAAATACACAGGGAACGGCCAGTCGGGGATTCGTGAGCGGAAAGTAAAATTACACGTAGAGTGTGATTCGCGGCGAATGTATACCGTTGCGTTGTGTGTGTGTGCGTGTCTGTGTTTGTATGAATGCAAGGGATGAGGAGTCGAGCGCCGCGGCGTAGATAGCGTTGCGGGCAAACGCGTGCAACGGGTTGCATGCATGGCAGGCGCACATGTTCGATCGTTGCCGTCGATGCGACGACGTTGTTACGGAGGACAACGGGTTTTCCCTGACGTTGTTACGTATTCGAGGTCAGAGCCGAGAACAAAACCCCCGGCAGCAGTTTCTTTTGTAAATCACTTCGGTTTTCGATACGCTCTCGCGCCCGAGCCTCGACGTCGCGTCGCTCCCTTTTGAATATGCTCGCCGAGAACCGTGTGTCAATCGGACGACTGTATCGCGATGTACGAATTCTACTTTGCCATCGAGCTGTCGGCGGCTGACAAGACTTTCCGAATATTGAACAGGTTTTCTACCTGAACGGATACCAGAAACAAAAAATCCACTGTCAATGTGTTTTCATTTTCAACAGAACACACATAGTGGTCCACCTTGCATTTTTTGGCGCACATGTTTATCGTGCGAAGTTTTGTTTCACCTCTCACAAAGATTGATGTTACGAGCCGAGGTTTGGCAGCGTGCGGAAACCGAGGATTGTTTGTGATTTCTGAGAGGTAGGTGTACCACCCTGTGTGTTCTGTTGAAAATGAAAACACATCGACAGTGGAATTTTTTTTTCGGGTATCCGTTCAGGAACCACATCTTTAAAACGCATTTAAATATGTTAATAATATGACTTTGGAATAGCCTATGACTTGCAAAAGCGAAATTTAATGAGATATTCATTTCCATCGATATCACTGGCATACGTAGCGACAACTGTTTACTGATATTCAAATTATTGACCACTCGTTACGTATTCTCGATATACATTGTCTAAAAGGGTCGGTTGCAATAATCGGTCGATGAAAGTCGGAGGTTGCTTCAAGATCGCCGTGTATACGCAGAGCCCCGGCACCGTAATTTTATCGGTCGCCCAGGGAAAAAGTCGCGAACCCGTGGACGAAGTCGGTGAAAAAACCTGAGAGTATTCCCCGAACGTGGAATTCCTGGCGGAGGATCTGTCGATAGATCGAGGACAGGTCTCCCAGAGAGAATCACCTTATTGCCAAGTCGGTCCTGGATATCCTTATGTATAGGGAATGCATCATTTAGCATACACCCGATACAGGGAGCGCGGGGCTTGGCGCGCCGAGAAAGCAGTGCACTCCGGTGATGCATTGCCCCGAGAGATTAATGTATCGCGGCGCACAGTTTGTTAGAGTGAATAACGACCGGGCTGCAATAATGATATTGCCATTAAACTGTCCGCGAAAGTTTCGTGTTTTCGTGGTTACCGCTTCCGGTCTCGATCGCGGGTCCCCGTCCCGATTTGATTGATTCGAAGGGACAGGCCCTGCGATCCTGTTCATCCGGTTGTCGTAAACGCGAACCGGTTTACCGCGCACCTATCAGAATGTATAATAAATAATCCTTCTGTTGTCCAAAGCGGGAAAAGGCTCTGGGACCCTCTCGCTTCATCCCGTTCCCGTAATATAACTCATCCTGAATTTAATCACAGCATGAATTAGATCTAGGTCAGGTTGTAAATCTAATTCAACTTCGCAAACCAAAATTGTGTGTTATAAAGTAAGATTGTACGAGACTGCCTTGGCTCCGCCCACTCCACGCCCACTCCCACAATATAACCTACCCTGAACTTACTGTATGAATTAGTTTCTCCATCTGGATCAAGTTGTAAATCGAATTCAACTTCACAGGTTACAAATTTTTTGTTATGGAGTAAGCTCGTAGGAGGAGAAGGGCCAAGGTTCCGCCCATCACACGCCCATTTCCAGAAAATCGAGAAATTTGTTGAACAGCGCGGTACGTTTATTATTTACCCGTGAGCGCAACTAATTGCAATTAGGAAGAGAACGCGTGGGAGTGTAGGAGCAGCCATAATAGTCAGCGTGGAAAGAAAGGTGGACAGGGGCGACTGCCCGGTTCATTTAACTCGCGCCGCGATTTCTCTATGACCGACTGGCCGCAAGGGTGTAGTAACCAGCTCTAATGAAGTATTTGCTATTCTATTACTGGCCGGGCCTACCTTCCTCGATCTATGTGCCTCGACAACGCTCTACACACCGGTGTTTTCCTGCTCGCGTTTCCGCGCTGATTATCATCGGCTCGGAATCCTCTACGATCCGACGAGATAGTCGCAGACTTAACTACCCCATTAGATTCTGATCAAATGTTGTCAGTTCGCCGCGACGGAGCCGGATATCTCGATACCGGATCGCGCGTTTCCTCTTTTTACGCTCGTTCTCGACGAGCCCGAACCGTGTACACCGGGTGACTCGTTATTTCTTCATCCGTTCAGAAACAAACTTCGTTTCTCCTGAAAATCATCGACCTGACGATTTATCCGAATAAAGGTACAATTGGGGTAGTTTGGAATTGCACGCTGACTCGAACGACCTTGAAATATGTTCTCGAGGTCATTAGGGTTTGTCGAAGTACTCCCAAAAATATGTTTCTCATAGTATATGATATTCGGATGCTCTCTGATATATTTGTATTGATCTATGCTGGATACGTGGGTGTGGGGTTACAGTGGGCAGAGCCAAAATTTCGAGGCTCAAACGAATATGTATCTCTCGAGGTAAAAATCCATGGAAATCGAACAGTCCTGTTCCTCGAATATAGAGAAATGTTGGCCGCAGCGTATAAACAACAATCACCGGTGAAATAACAATTTACGGAGGGCAGCGATAAGGAATTGACTTCAATATTAACCAGACCAACGGGCGGGAGGAAAATTGCTTGAAATCTTGAACACACACAGGGCACGTATAGAGGGCGGCGCATACGTATATATGTATACCGTGGTGTTACATGTATATTTACTCCGAAAGTTTCGACTGCGATAAGCGTGAGGTGAATCGGGGACACGGAACCTATTTTTCCTCGACGGAGCTTCCTATGTATTATTCACCGTTGCGTCTCTGATATTTCACCCCTGAATGCTCTAATGCGTCCAGAGAACGCGGGGCCGGCCAGGTTAGAGGGTGGAGACCCCGATCCTCGTGGATAACGTTCGACATCGGTAATCCCGCCAAGAGGAGGGCAATTTTGATTTTCGTACCGTGATACTGTATAATCAGCCCCGTGTCCGCAAACAAATGCGCCAATCGCACGGCCGGCGTGTAATGCTCACCTGCAACAAAACGGAAAACGGTGCTCGGTAAAATCCAAATTATTTCTACACATCAATTTATCAATATCATTTCGTCTTATATGCTCTATTTCATTTTATACCGAACAGATTTATTTTATACCGAAGAATTAAATAAATTTAATGAGGGTGGTAATCTCTATCGGTTGAGATCATTATTGGGATTATTTTATATCAAAGAATTAAACGAATTTGATGAGAGTTGAGAGCGACGTAAAATTTTAAAAAACAAATTTGGTGAGGGTGGTAATCTCTATCAGTTGAGATCATTATGGGGATTATTTTATATCGCAGAATTAAACATATTGGATAAGCGTGGTAACCACTAACAGTGGAGATGATTATTGGGATTATTTTATACTGAATAATTAAAGAAATTTGACAAGTGTGGTAACCTCTATCGGTTGAGATAATTATTAGGAAGTTCATAAGACGCGGAGACATTAAGGGTGTGACTTCGTCTGGAACTGAAGGGACCAAGGAGGCCGAAACTTTCGGCGAACGAAAGCGGTGTCGTTAAAAGTGATAAAGCAATCCTTCTGCCAGTAATTCACGCGATCTCGGCTGCGCTTCTGGACGGCTGTTGTCGCGGTGATGCATGGCTGCGACCGTGCTGCAATTAGTTCCCCGCGACAAATAGACCCGTAATCCGATGCAGCAGAGAGGAGTTCGCCTTTAGTACCCGCGAGGAAACATTCGTACTCGCGGGAACTTCACTTTTATTCGCTCGCCGAATCTACAGCCTCTCAACAGACGAGCCTCGGCAACTTCAACTCGAAAATTTATACTTCATTTACTCGTAATAATTCTCTGAGAAAAATTCTGCGGTGTCACTGGAGGCGTCGTATCGGTTGTCCAAGGTCGTTCAAGATCGTCGATCAAAATAAAGTAGTGAAATGTAAATTTATTGTGGACAAATTAAATGTTTCATAGATTAAATAACAAATTGTCGTTAAAGGACAAATACATTAAATAGCGATGTCGGACATTATTTCGTCAAGGTCATCGAGGGTTCGAGGCATAGAAAGGTGTCAAATAAATATTTACATTGAATGGTTGCCAAGGAGAGAGTAATCCGGGCTTAACCGTGATGATTTAAAGTGAAAATAAATTTTGTTGGGGGATGCAGCTGGTATTAGCGAGTCTTTAGGGTTTGCTGTGCACCTGGCGAGGCTAAGCAGCGTTAAAAAGACGGACGGGGATGCGTTCTGTCCCGAAACGATCACAGCAGCTCGCCCTTTATCCGCGAAGTTTGCCAATTCGGGCGCTAATAAGCACGGAACAGCAAGAACCCGGTGCAAAACCGCATTCCAAGTTAACGACCGAACACCAGTACGCTATAATTACTTTCTTCCGCGGCTGGTAAGAAGCAGAAGCGCAGCCGTTCATACTCTGGCGACGTTACACGTCAACCATGAAACAGCCCCGGTCTTCGAAATTTCCTCGACCGAGTAGGAGAGCTTACTTCTCTGTTCCTCCCCTAATCATACCGAATTCCCAAGCAACAGTTAAAGTAGTATGACGCACAACGGTTTAAATTTCGCGACGGTCTATGGAACGCAGGCGGTTTCCGACCTGTTCGGACCCCACCCTGAAGAACCCTGCTAGCTATTACAGTAAAATACAAAGAACCCTCGACTATCGAGGCACCGAGCGTCTTCGAATAGGTTTAGCGCAACCCTCTGTATCCCTTGACGCATAGTAATCCTGTGTAAGTATAGCGGGGGTGCGATTCTGAGATTCTATACCTCAGGACAGGAGACTCTATGACCGTAAATGGCATCGGGTTTCGCTCGTTCTCCGCTTGGTGGCTCTGATTGACTACAGCCCCACTTCAGCATAACCGATCGATGGAGTGGGGACTTCAAGGTCACTGTTACAGACGATTTACAATAATAGTGTTACGTACGGAGGCTTTGCTTAAGTGACTTTTTGCTCCCGTCTTGAAACCACGAGTCTTATCCACCAGCCATCGTAACAATAGAACTTTTTAAAAAAGGCATATTTACATTCTCATAGGTTCACACGAGAAATTACTTTCTCAGCCCACCCCTAGCCTACTTGCTCCTGAATAGGGGACAGAGGGGAAGAAGAGTGGGAAGTTCAGGGTTACTGTTACGCACTCTGGGAAGCACGGTAACCTTATCTCCTCCGTCACCCCGCAGAACCTTAGGGTGCAGGTCTGCGAACAGACACGTAACACCGGAGCGGTTACCTGCAATTAAGACCACAGCCTATTTTCATGAGGCGGTTTGTTAGTTGGGATGTGGGTGGAGGGGTTCGGGGGTAGGCAACACGGCATAACTAATGACGAGGAGATAAACGGCCGAGCAAACGACGCGTAACGGGCATAAGGTGGCGTGGAGATTCCGCGTGGAAACGGACCGGAAATTCCCAGGGGTGCTCCTTGTCAGGAAATCGTTGGAATGCACGACCGGGGGGAACCTGATTCGCCGCGATCGCCACGGAAAATACCGAAGAAGGAGTCTACGTTTTTCTTGAACGGAGAATAGCGAGGTCACCTAATGCTAATTCTAACAATTTTTACAATTACGTATTTTGTATTCCTCGGGAACGTTTAAGACCTTGATGCGCGATCTAGTTCTCACAGCAGATTCGTTAATTCGCCAGCTAGCTGGCAACACATTGGGCGGCTTAAGTAGTTTTCATGTTTATCAGCGAGCTCCATTGGACACGACCGAGCTACCAAGCACCCTTACACCCTTACCCTTCGGATACGAGTTTGATAACGGGGAATTAAGTCGGAGGATTAGCAGTTTAACTTAACAAATTTGCCGCTCGCTAAGTACCGGCGGCTTAACTTTCCGGTTAATTCAATTACCGGGCAACGATTACCCGGGATACTTTCGAACACGATCCTCCGTCGACTCCTTTCGCGTGGTTGGGGATCGTTATCCATAGATCTACATTCCAATACAAAATAATGTTGTGTAAAAACCACCGAAGAAATTTCCCACTCAAACAACTCGAAACGTCTTAGTAACGTCTCTCCTAGATCCACCTCCCTCTTCCCGCGAAATGTATGTACAGGGTGTCACGAAATTATCTGTCAGGGCCACCATAGCGTAATGATTCTACAACTACGATTTAGTAGAAATTCTAAAAGAAATTTTTTAGTAGAATGAAATATGTGACTTATAATTTCGTGACACCCTGTACACGAATTCAAGCCAGTGTACAACGTGGCAAGTTCTTGGCCGCGTCCATCGTATAATGACCATAAGAATACATATGTATAAGACGCCTGGGTTTGTCGTTTTCCTTGAAGATAATCACCGGCGCTACTCGTCGTGCTTTCTAATTGGCCAGCGAAAATGTAAAATGTGAAAAGACTCGCCTATGCCAACAGTCCGAGCGCGGCCGGCCGTGACATCGCGCGTCGATCAGGATGTACGTCTGACCGTTGATGTTATGCAATTAATAGCTGCGTTCTCAGTGTGCTCGAAATCGTCGTTTCCGGACAATAAACCTATCTATTTACGTTTCGCGTACCAATCGTCGACGTTTCGGTAGATATTTGCTTCACCAACGATCTGAACTGTGCGATTACGGCGACAAGTGATTATTTTTTCATATTTTTTTTTAATTAAAAAATTTTAGTTGTTGTGAATGATTAAAAAAAGCAGTTAAAAAGCAAACTTATATTTAAACAATCTTGTTTTTAATAAAAATGTATCAATGAAAATTAATTGAACAAAGCAGCGGACGCTATTTTTGGAAAGGGAAATGTTGCTTCAAATGATCTCAGGAACCTCCTAATCCCTGAAGGAGTTTTGAGACAACCTGTATAACGATTAATAACTCCACCTTTCGCACTTCCTTCGAGGCTTATCTTATCTCATTCGTTTCAAATTTACGCAAAGTGCTTTCAGACTTTCGCAGGAGACAGCAGCTGTTTCGAAATGGTCTCGAATTCTTGGTTTGGCGAATCCGCCATTTGGAGGACTCTTGTGCCGATCGTCATCCTGTTTATGATGGTTGAAGGTCACTCGACGGTAGTGCAAACAAAGTTCGGCCCCATTCGTGGTTTCTGGAGCAAAAGCACCAAGGGCAGAATGACTGCATGCTACTTAGGCGTGCCCTACGCCGAACCACCAATCGGAGACCTCAGATTCAGGGTAACTTTTCGAAACACTAATTCGTGTTTTAGCATTCTGCCCACGTGGAGCGTCAAGGGACGAGTCCTGACACTCTCTCCGCTTGGGGATGCCTCGGGGTGAGTCTGGCTTGTTTCCTGCCAGATTAACACCCTTATGACCTAGGGGATGCCACCCCTCCGCGAACGTTCGTCGATTTGTTTAACCCCTTGCACAACGATTTATTTTCCTTTCGCGGTGATCAGAACTCCTTCGTTTGCAAATGTGGATACAGAGAGGAGGCTACGCACGTGTCATCGTTAGAATATTGCTGCAATATTACTAGATTTTGGACCAAAACATGGCTTTCCGCGAGCACATTTTTTCTGAAGAAATGTTTTCCTCAAAATGTGGACAGAAATGTAAAAATGGTCGTTTTTGAAGGATTTTTCAAATTCAATTGCATGTACGAAACTCTAGAAATTCTTTTCGCGACTGAGTGACTTCTTTTCGCGTTGGAAGATTGACGTGTACGCTTTTTATGGAAATTTGAGTGGAAAGAGTGAAGCCGAAGTAGATAATATTAATTCTTTTTAAGTTTCTATTTTTATGGCTTCACAATTATTAAAGTGAGCAAACGATGGAGCGCGAATGAATATTAATGGTGTAAAATGAGAATTTCGATCAGGACGGCTGATATATGTCTAGCAATTGAACCGGTGATTGGCGATTTTTTGTGTTTTGATAAGGGCTCGACATTCGCGGTCGTTTTTTCCCCCGGTGATTGATGGACTCGTGGAGCACGAACTGTTAACATACACAGAACTTTACCGGCGTGCAATCGATTAGATTCCGTTTATCATTGCCATTGTAAAATGGTTGATGATCCCAGCACCAACCTAATACATACGAACGCGTACAAAAGTCTGTGGTGTGAAACATCGATTAAATTGCATTATTCTTTCGAGCTTCTCGAATTTATTTTCATGACTTTCTCTCTAGAAAATTGTAAATCCAATGCTCGGTTAGCGCAACAGTTTTGAGACCAATGCTTAATAGACGCAAGAGCGTATTGTTTGAGGTGAATGCAAGCGTGCCTATTTTACATACAGAGTTATAAGTAGAATGCGTTGCTTACGCTTGATAAGAAGAAGCAGTTATCTGATAAAATGTCAGAGAATAAATGAATTTCCATTCATTACTTCTAAATATTGTTTTGGAATATGTATATGACTTCTTTTTCAGAGTCCACAGCCATGGACTCGCACATGGAATGACACTTACGATGCCTTGGCAGATGGCAACAAGTGTGTCCAAGCTGACCATAACGGACAAATTGAGGGATCAGAAGATTGTTTATACCTAAATATTTTTCGACCCGTAGTAAGTATCAGTTGTTCAAAGAAATTCGTTCAAAATTTTAATCCTGTCGAATTAGTAGCAATAATTCGGCAATGTATTAATTCGGTAGTCTGGCAAATTGGCAATAGAAGTTTCTCTCGTAAAAAAATGTCGATAAAGAAATTACAAGCTCGATTAGATCGCAAGATTGCACGGCACTCGGTGAAATGAAAAGTAAATGAACGAGCTGTCATCGTTGATGTGCAATGTAGGCTACTTCGTTCTATGCAAATTTTGTTATTACAAGAATGAAATTTTTCTTCGCGTTTATATTTCACAATTGACTAATTGCGGGAACGATTTCGGTAGCTTTCAGAGAAACAAGAAACAGCGGAAAAACTGCCTGTCCTGGTGTTCGTGCACGGTGGAAAATTCAGTTCCGGGAACAGTGACAGCAAAAGTTGGTCTCCTGAACACTTGATGGACCAGAATATCATTTTTGTTACGATCAATTATCGCCTAAATATCATGGGTAACGTTTTTTACGATGAATACACACAGTCCCCCCCCCCAAACAAACATTTCATCATTCGTTTTCAAAACGAGTAAGTCAAAAATAAACATTAATGGAAACGTGAGCTCTTCTGGAACCCAAAAATAACAGATGTAATCGAACAGAAACGTGTGTGGGACACTGGCATCAAATAATTTGCAAACGGTTCTGTCAGTTCCTGAAACGATTTTTATAAAACGAAACTGGAGTAACATAAAAATAGAAACTAGCTGGTTATTGTTGCTCGCTCGCTTCGCGAGCTTCGCGGGTGGGGGTGTTGTAGCTCGGTTTGTGAGTTCGCGAGAGGGTTAGTAGTACGGATGTTATTTGGTGTGTGACTCTCCACGAGCCACACAAAGAACTTCCCGATTCGTTAGTTGCAGTATATTATTATCATTATTTAGTGTACGTTTTAAGAAGATTATACGTTCTCAGTGAAGTTCAATAGTTTTCTACTTATCAAAATGTTTGCTGTATGGCGTCGCATTAATCCAACATCGTATGCTCGTTGCTCGCATGCTCCATTAACCATTTTTTATATTAACTTTCAATTTCATCTCACTTAATAATTCGTATTGAACAGCTTGTTTTTTTATATTAATTATCAATTTATTCTCAATTAATAATTCGTTTTGACTGATTGTTTTTTAAAAGATTGTAATATACATTTTTTTTGGTACTTCCGATATTCTTTGAAAATGTATTCTCGACAGAAGAGACGATTAACTCACTCTTGCATTGGGATAATTTTCGATTATTGTAAGCGGTAACATTTGCGTTAGTTGCATAATTTAAAAAAAAATTTAAAAAAAAATTTTTTTTTTAATTATAAAAAAATTTTTTTAAAAATAAAAAAAAATTATATATAATTGTTACGTTTGTTACTGCGGTGGAAAATTTCCGTCCTCTCGTATAATTTGCATTGTTGAATGAACTTCTTTCGAAAAAAACTAAAAAAACTAAAAAACTACTTGACCAATATGGACCAAAATCTAATCAGCTCTAAGTCCCAGTGGGGCGCATCGATTGCATCATTCATTATTCTGATCGCATTGTTATTTTTTCAGAAATCGTTAACGAAAAATTTGATACCATACAAACGGACATACGCACACACACACACACACACACACACACACACACACATACAAACATTTTGATAAAAATAGTCTAAAATGACTCCAATGACCATGAAACGTGAAGATCTGCTAAAAAATCGATTTTCGATTTTCGGGGTAATTACAATAACTTCCCTATGAATCGGGAAGTTAAAAATATAGATGTCCTGATATAATTAAGCAAAATCAATATTTCTTTGTAACACTATAAATTAGAGATAAAATCTACATTCTAGAAGTTTTCGTCCAACTAATTTGTTAAAACGAAAATATAAACTAGCGGTCTAGAATTGCAACGAATCTCCCGAGATTCAAGTTTTGCATTTGCGCGTCCCCAGGCTTCTTCAGCACCGAGAGCAAACTAGCTCCAGGCAACTACGCCCTGAAGGACATAGTGATGGCGCTGCGTTGGGTGCAGGAGAACATCGAGGTGTTCCATGGCGACCCTAACTCCGTGACTCTATGGGGCCACAGTGCTGGGGCCTGTGCAACTCATATTTTGGCCCTCAGCAACGCTACGGAAGGACTGTTGCACAGGTACATTCTCATGAGTGGTAGCATATTCGGACCGTGGGGCGTGAATCCGAAGAATTGGATACGAAGAAATTCGTTGGAGGCAGCTAAAATCTTAGGTTGTTCACCACAAGGAGCAGAGAACAACACTATGGAAGAAAAATATCCTACAGATTTAAAGAATCAGTGCTATGAACGGTGTAGTCTGACGAAGGATACACATTTGAGCGAGCTGGACGAAGAGATGCTGAGGTGTATGAGGTCCCTTGACGCGAAAACCATTGTCGGTGCCCTCGAACATTTTGTAAGAGCTTCAGATATTTTCCTATACGGTTAAGGGGGTAGGGCACTCACGTGACATCACTAGAACATTACTAGATTTTGGGCCAACACATGGATTTACGGGCGCTCGTTTTAGCTGACCGAGGGCTCATGCTAAAGAGGAAGGTTAAATACATACCGCTTGTTCCAAGATTTAGCGAGCTTATATTTATCTTTCTGTTATTATATACATATAAAATAGTTGTGTAGTTTCTGTCACGCTAAAACGACGAGCGGGTTGCCGTCCAAAGGGTAACAAAAAATTGACGAGCGGGTTGACTTCCGAAGGGGAAAACAGAAAATTGAGCTCCATAACAGTGTTTATTTTTCAGAGAGACAGAGAGAGAGACAGAGAGAGAGAGAGAGAGAGAGAGAGAGAGAGAGAGCGAGAGAAAGGGGGATGTGGATAATAATATGAGTGTCCAAAGTAGTCACTATACTAATCCACCGCTTTTAAAACAATTGCTCGATGGCAATTTTTTTGTAACAGATTATTTGGAAGGACAACCCCTGCTGTCCCTTCGGACCAGTTATAGAAGAGGAGTCGGAAGGAGCAGTGTTAACCGCTGATCCATTGATAACTATCAAGAACAGGAAGTTCAGGGATCTACCATGCATCGTTGGAGTCGTCAGGGACGAGAGCTTGGTGAAAACGCTGGGTAAATTCTACAAAACATTTTTTGTATCTTCAAATTTTTGAATTTTACGAATTCTACAGATATCAAGGATTCTCTGGATGAGCTCAAGGATAATTTTAAAGAGTACATTCTGCTTCTGACGGAGTACCATCATCGAGTATCAGACAGGGACAAATTGGTCACAGCTATAGAAGAGTTCTATTTGGCGTCGAACGTCTCTAGACTTACTTTCGACAATTTGAACCAGGTGCATTGTTTTCTTAAAATAAATGTTAAAAAGTGAATGAATACGACTATGCATTTCCTGCAGATTGTTAGCGACGCTTTCATGATTTGGCCAGGGTACCGAGTAGCGAGGCACCAGTTTCCCGTCATGAAATCCAACACCTTCTTTTATTTCTTCACGTACGAGGGCACATTCAGCGACGCGTACTCTTATGGCACGCCGATACACCGCGGTGAGTAAAATTGATTGCGCGCCATTATACTTCGAGATTCGGGCTCGTCCATCATCCCGTTGAATTCGGACGGATTCCGCTCGGATAGAGTATAATTAATTAAGACTTAATAGATTGATTTTCGTCCACTGCATTTCGATAACGCTCCTCCCTCTACCGCCGACGTTTTAATTAGCTCTCGGAAAATTGTGTAAATGTTGTCTTCGTTTTAATTGAACTGTCAGCGTGTCGGACGACAAGCGAAGTTCAATTTCTGATAATTTATGGGCCCGTCGGTTATCTCGATCATTCGTTTATCGTGGATTCGTTGTCTTCATATTTTTCAGGAATTTCGCACGGCGACGAACTGAAGTACTTGATGCCGGGCTTGATCCAGAACAAGACGCTGAAAAGTACCGAAGCTGACGTCATCATGACGAACGTTATGACCGAGATGTGGTCCAGATTTGCTGCCACAGGGTAACAATTCATTTTCTTAGGGAATTTAGTTTCTTGGGGAACTTGTTAATAATGTATTTCTTGATGTTCACAGTGTGCCAGAGGCTTCGGAAACGATACCCTGGCCAGACTACAAGAAATCACACGAGTACCTGGTACTGGGGGGTAACAGAACGCAACCAGAGATCACTGTGAACGACAATTTCCTACAAGCAAGAATGGGATTCTGGATGAAAGTGTCGAACGACGCGGTCGAGATCGAAGACGAAGAGACAGAACCTGAAGCACTGTTGCCTCTTGAGGCCGCATCTGACCGTAGCTCAGCTGAGAACTTCAACAATTTGTTAATCGTTCTGTCAATTCTATTAATCGCGCAATTTTAAAATGTACAAACACGTATAAAAAATTTGCTGCCAGACACACGCGCAGTGAGAGAGGACAAGTCGAAGCACCGAAAGACACACGGATGAATAAATGAACGCCGGCTAGATTATCAACAGCGAGTTCTCCCAAAGGGCCGTCCCAGGGACTAATAAGACGAGGCTAATAAACGAAAAGCATAATGGAATCCGCTGGAAATTAAGTTCACCGTGTGGGAGAGTTAACGCGTGCATGAAATATGCAGCAGACCGGCTTCCAGATGGGCTCCTTCGGGTCGCGGCGGCCCGCGCCCGGGGAAATTAATCATCCAGTCTGGGTAACCAGTGTTTGTCTTCTTTCCGTTTCCGGTGAGCGGCGCGTATCGCGCTGCGCGAAAAGAAGAAGTTGCCACCGAGAAATCTCGGTCGGAAGCAATGACTATGCAACGAGGACAAATTGAAGACAAACGCCCGCCCCTTTCTTTCCTGAACCCGTTTAAAGGGGAACCCGCGCGACGCGCATCGCTGATCAAAGAACCGGGATACCAGACACTCGTTCAATACTTAAAGACCTGTCCTTATTTTCCAGCCGTCTCCCGGAACAAACCGAGCTTCTCCTCTGGGAATAAAGACGCCGGGACACGTTGCGATTCTCTTTGCGGTCATTCGGATGGTGGCGATGCTCCAGTCAATTTTATGCATTCGACGATCTAGCCGAGATGTTAGGTTTGGCCTTCCAGGCCGGAACATTGCAGATCCGAACCCTGGATCTTGCAGATTTTAATCTTGCAGGCACGAACATTGCAGACCTGAAGCCTCAACCTTGCAAATTTGAATCCTGCAGAGTCGACCCAGCAGACCTGAACCTCGCGAATCCAACACTGCGGATGATGCAATCGATTCCAATAAAAGTTGGTCCACGTCCAACCAACGTCCCGAATGAACGATGAAGTTAACAATATTCTTATCCTCTTACCACCCGCATTGTTGCAGCCACATTATGAACTTGATTTACCGCGGCCTTATTTCAAGCACCAGAGCGAGACGACGCAAAATGGTTACGCGTGTTTGCAAATTTTATTGTTCGCCGCGCGACGACAGAGATTTAATTAATGGAGAACACATGTCCGAACGTCTCCCGCCGGGCCATTTCGCAGGTAAACCGGCTCGCTGAAAACTCTGCCGGGAACTTCCTCGTTACAGCAGTATTCTCTATGTAGACATCGAATTCCAGGGTGGCCAGTCTACCGTCTAAAGCCCGACGCCGCGCCGCTGGAAATCGACACTCGTCGCGAATTGAGCGTAAATGAATTCGAAAGGCACTTGGCTCTCGGTGCGGCGTGTTTGCACTTGCACATTTCAACACGTAGTTCCAAATCGCTCCGAAAACGATTATTCGACTGCTAGATAAATACCGGCGACGCGGATCATCAGGACCCGAACTTATTTGTCTATGCAAATCGTCAATCAACCGGGTGCCGCCGCGGTTCTCTGTGAAACCTGTCCACCCGCTGTCGTTGTTTCGTTTCAAGTATGCGCCACGTTGTTTTTACTCGGCTCGACCGTCATCTGTTTTGCGAGAGAGCTAGCTTTGTCCCTTAGGTTTAAAAAACAGTATGTTCCCTTTGTTTCGCACACCTTTGATCTCCACCGGTTAGTTTTTCTGGGACAACGTGGTTCCTTCTGAGAGAATTCATCCGGTGATTAGATAGGCGATAGAAGCGTGTAATCGACTAGGGTGATCGTCATAATTATTGTCTTATCTGGATTAGGTTAGCGCCGGGTTCCGAAATGATCGTCGAAGCAAATAACTGGCGTTTGTCGCGCGCAAGACTCGATTTCCCGATGTCTCTCGCCAATTACACGAGTCGTCCTCCACCCTCCGAGGTTCCACGGGTCCTCGAATATATTATATCTCATTATATGCACGGTGGGTGTACAAAATGTTCGTACAACTTTTGAACGACCTGATTTTTTTTATAGAAAAGAGCTTATTTGCACATCTAACATCTCGTTATCGCGGCCAGCGTCCGTATTCCGCGAGTTGGAGTTTCGCAGAGCCGCGGTACGTCAGACCCAACATCCAAGACGCGCGTAGTTTGCCTGACGTAAGCTGCCATTAATTGGGCCAGGAACGAGAGTCAAAATTCCGCGTTCAACGATCACGGATCACTAAGGATTCGCTTTCTTGACAGCATCCTGACTGGCAGATTTGCGTCTTTGTCTCGTTATTAATTATTTCCACGGCGTCGGATGCGTTCAATGAAAAGACTTGCAAAATAATAGGACCGGTATCGTTAGAGGGACGGCGGGGATAAGTTGTTCTTCTTTTCATCGAAAACGTAATATCGCGGGAACGTTTCGGAACGAAGCGATGACGCCTTTGTGGAGCGGTTATCTGGCCGACGTTTAATTACGGACTGCGTGAAGAGCAATTTCTTCCGCCGACTATCGTCCGAATCGGCAGAGCGTTTTCCGGATCTTGACCGGGATGTACGAGGAAATATCTTTGACCCTAGCCAAGGCCTGAGGCGTGATGAATGAACTTGGAAAATTTGGCCTTTTGTGTGGCAAAAGTGAATTCGATTATAATGGCGAAGGAGGAAATAGGGGGTTGAACATTTCGAGGCTGGGACCAGGAGGTAGGAATAGTCTCAGCAGACATGGCAAGTTCTCTTGAGGTGCAGAGGAGTGCAGCAGCAAGTATAGAAAGTGAAACATTATTTATTATTATTATAATATTATTCTGTATTATCGTATACATGTAATAAAAAGTTGTAAAATGAAATATTTGTACAAAATATATTATACCCTTGTACTTTTAAGTTTAAAGTAAGCGATAGAATCGTATAGCTATATATGTATATATAGGTTTCAGTTGAGGGACATAAATGAGATGGCGCTACAGAAGTAGTAAATGTGTTAAATTTGTCAAGGGAAATGATAGTAAGATTTACAAGACTCAGGAGGTATCACTATAACTCTAAAGAAAACCTAGCTAGAATTGGGTATATCCGTGACGCAAGTTGTGAATATTTACGCCCGACCCAGGATGCGAACCACTTATTATGGGATTGCCCAATGTACTATAATCAGAGAGAGGAGATAAAGATAAAACTGAAGAGGGATTGAAGTGGGTTTGAAGATTGAAGTTGAATTTTTGTACCCCAACGTGTGTATCCCCGGGCCAATAATGGCCTAAGATGTTAATAATAAAGAACCGTATACTATACATCGGAGTTTACCACCCCCACCCATCCCTGATTACCAGCTTCGAGTTCATCGTGTACAGGAGGCAGACGACAGACGGGCCAACAGCAGAAAATATTTATTTGACGACCGACAGTGTTGTAATCGTGGGAGCGAGCGTCGACAGGAATGGCTACCACGGCGTGTATGCGTTCTCGCGAAGCCGACGAAATTCCGGACACGTTCACGCGTCTCGGTCACATTGTCGGTCGACTTGCCACGATAATGACTCGCCGGGCCGCGCGGCAAAAGTGCACCAGGGGTATCCTCCGGCGCGGCGCAGCCCGTCTGCATTTCCCCCCTTTCCGCGGGAATGGAAATCGGGCCAGCATCGATTACGATATCGTCGTGTCGCATGACAGAACGACCACGCGGTGCTCCGCCACCCGGAGCACAATACGCTAATGCGACATATTGTTCAGCCCCGCAAAAATTGTCCCTCGTTACACGCTCGACAATGCCCGACGAGCGCTGGACGAACCACCGTCCCGTGAGCTTCCATAGTCACCGTGAAAATTATAGGAGCCATTCGGACCACTGCTGCTGTCGTTCCTGTCGCTGCTGGTCGTGCGTTAAATCCCGTTGCTCGCGAGACGGATGAAAGGTTCAGCATCGAGCGATACGGGGAACATACACTCGCTGTCGCGATTCTAAGACGAACGCGGCCACCGTTCATTTTCCACCATGAATATTTAACAGAGACACCGCGACGGTACCCAATCATGCACCTGCTAAGAATTTCAAAAGACATCTTGCTCGCTTCTCTGGACACCGGGGACAGCTGCATTATTTCTGCGTTACGGTATTTTGTATTCGTCAAAAATATTAATAAATGTTTACTTTAGGCAGAGGCGGATCTAACGGTACGCGGACTAAGCGGTCGCGGGGGTCTCGGATACCAAGGGGCCCGGGCTCTTAAAATATCTAAACTTACAGATTTACGAAATTACCGATTATTTAATGTCACTAGCATTGGTCACTAGACCGAGAACCACTGTTTCTGCATCACCGAGCAACGTATTACCAGTTGGTATCTTTTTATTACTTCCAAGCTAACCTTTGGATACTCTGTTTACATCACAGACCGACATTTCCATGCATCATCATTTTAATTCCTATTAAGGTGATCTCCAGACACTCAGGGTACTATAAACGTCAGCATCGGTCACCAGACCAATCCAACACCACTGTTTTTGCATCACAGAGCAATATATTACCAGCTGGTATTTTTTAATTACTCCCAAGGTGACTCCTACACTCTGTTTACATCACGAACCGACATTTGCACTCACCGTCGTGTTAATACCTCTGAAGGTGACCTCCAGACATTCAAGGCCACATAAACATCGTCGAGAGTAATCAGCATTCGACTCTACAATAAACGCTCCAACAATAGGTATGAAATTATCCATTGTCTACGGCATCCTATTTAACTCTGGTGTTCACGCACTCGTGAAAATTTCATCTGTAAAGGCATCTCCCGGTGATTACAAAACCCGACTGTGTTTCGCAAGTGATTCCACGTCAGTGTTCATCGGTTAATTCGCAAATTAGTGGAAATTCCGATGATATTTCAATGTCGACGCACCGGTGGCTAGCTATGCGTCAACAACAAGAACGCTCGAAATAGTCATTTGAAGTTTTCCTGAACCTAGCCGTGTTCCCGAGTGCCTATCTACCAGCGGGAATCATCCAGCCTATAATTAGAGACTTATCATTCAAGACACTTCTATTCGTTTAATTCTCGTGATGTGTCAATGTCAGCCTTGACACAATACTCGGAGTGTGCTAATAAGTCAGCGAAACAATTTCTGTGCGAGAAAGATATACCCTTGTAATTAAAAATCAAAAGACGGAACGCTGATAAATTTGTGAAATCGGAGATCGATTATTTAACGACAACTCTAACCGGTATAGCGACTCGACCTTTCCTCGGTGTAACACTTAGCCGGACATACCGCACAGAATCTTCGATCAATACTCCGAAAGGGGACACTATTTAAAAATACTCGGCAAATGCAATCACGCAATCCATCTATTCCGAACGCGGCATCGATGATCGATCCGGTGAAACCCGATTAATCGGATCAAGTCGCAGAGACGACGCCGTCTTAAGTCTAGTACGCTCGTGGGAGGTACCAGAGATTATGTCATTACCGCGTAACCCGCTGCGTCCCCCGACGAGCCGGCTACTAGTCGACGCAATGGCTGTCTGGCTATGAGAAAATGAATATTTCAAAATACGGAGGAATGAACCGAAGTCTAATGGCCCCATTCCGAGTCTCGGCGAAAACCACCCCTCGATTCTGTCATCAGACGCTCCTGGGGTGGCCAGCAAATTGAACTGTGCACGTTAAGTTCCTTCCCTCGGTTTTTCAAACGAATAAAGGCAGTGTAGAACCTCAATTTGCAGCTACGCCCCTCCCTCCATTTTATTTTTATAATAAACGAACACCGTGGTGGAGGTATGATCTTGTAAACATTTTTTCTAACGGAAGATCGCTAGAATAATTATGGTAGAACTTCTATGTTCAACTTTGTGAACGCGAGCGGCTAGTTATCCGGTGAGTCTCGATTAACCGAACTCGCCAACGTCTCGCGAGCTCACGAATTCACTGGAGCGAAGTTAGGTTCGATTATTCATGATGAACGGTGCGCGAAATGATAGCGGCGCCATCGTAGCCCCGGCCGCATTGCGTAAAAGGCCATAAAGGGTGAACGAAAAGGGACGCGGAGCGCAAGTGGCGAATAAATAAAAAAACACGCGGAAACAACAGCTCCACCACTGTAAAATTTGCATGTCACGAATCGAACGTGAACACACCGGCGAACCCCCTGTGGCGTCGCCCCGAACTTTTCGTCCCTTTGACCAAGGCTCTCTCGCGCGCAGCCCTTTTCGCGTTTTCACGATCGAACGCACGTTGTATTTCGAGCGGACGTTGCGACCTTTACGAGCGCGAAAACTCAGGCATAGAGAACCAACCCTCTCTCCCCACCATGCTCCTTCGAAACGAGTACAAGTGGGAGGGGGAGAGAGTTTGTGGACCGGCTGCGACCAATAGAAAAAATAATTAGTTTAAAAGGAAAAAATAACGACGGCCCCATCGATATTGTCTTTTAGTTCTCGTTACCCGAACCGTTTGAACAAAGTCGCCTGTTCGAGCTACAATTTCACCGTGGCTCTCACCTAGAACCGACTGTCGTCGTAGACCACGGTCTGGGTCTGCGCGACGTCGTAACACGGATCGGTAACTTATGCTACCGTAATCGGTGTAATAACCATTTGTCACTGTCACGAACAATAATATGGGCGGCCGGTGGAATGTAACGCAAAATGCTGGCCTCGAGCTTTCATCATTCAACCGTCTTGCCAGCGTACGCCAGCGGCTCTCAGCCTGTCAACGGAATATGAAAACCGGATGTCAACGGTGGCTGTCAAATTTTTTTATTGCCTGTTGCTGCAACTTCTGTGTACAGGTGAGGCTGGTTCTCAGGTGACTTGCTGCGAGGCACCTGACTCTGGACATCACAAAATCCGAGCTTCGCCAGTAGTAAGCACTTCTAGATCTGAACAACTCCAAGGGTTGCCCTGAGGGTCCCCCAATTCTGAGTATTTTTAATTTCCTAATATCGTGATCTAAGCATCCTAAAATCTAGGCTTTTCCAACTCTGGGCGCCTCTAACTTTGGATATACCTTTTTTTGTGTAAGGGCGGTGGGGGAATGCTCTTAGGCACACCTTCTCTCGGTACTCGGCTCCCCCCTTAGATGGAAATTGGGGGGATTATACTACCTGACGTAATCGCCATACCCGCTAAACTCCCACCGCCCAGGTCTCACCAGACCTTCTCCACGACCCCTAGGTCCACGAACGAGCACCCCCAATTGGCCCGCTTTCCGTATTCAAAGGGGGGTGCTATTTCGCGGCCGAATACACGTCTGTTATTGGCTAATCAACTTTGGATGTACCTGACACCGGTGTCCCCAATTTTGGAAACCCTTCACTCTGGATATTCCTAATACTGGGGAGCCCCAATTTTGGAAGCCCCTGACTCTGGATTTTGCTTATACCGGGGACTTCCAAGTTTGGAAACCGCAAATTCTGGATTCCCCTAATTCTGAACATCCCATGCTCCGATACCTCGAAATCTAGACTCCCCACGATCTGAACCCCCCTAACTCTGGACGCTCCCAAGATCTCCCAATTCGATATTTTCTATAACAGGTTATATCCAACAGAGAAGCTTCTGATTTTTCTAGATATTCACTCGCGACCCGCAACTATAGGAAAATGGGTTGAGAGTCGCTGTTGTGCGTAATACAGAACTGTCTCGAAAGAGTATACGTACTGCAGGGCACGTCATGATAGTGACAGGAGCTGGAGGCTTGCTCACGTATCAGAAACGAGGGAAAAAGTCGGATGCAGAAGAAGGCGAAACGGCGAATGATGAGGAAAAATGGTTGCACGCACTGTTCTCCCCCGTAGCCAGGCTAGAATCACTTGTCATTTAGGATTTGTTGCGCTGGGAAGAAAATCGGAATTCTTTGGACAGACAATCTCTAAATTAAACATTTGTTCTTCCATGAATTAAAAGACACGTTCATTCGATAATACCTAGGAATATTTAAGGTCCCGAGCGATAATTCGTTCGAGTCGTATTGGCACCGACGAGGCTGAATCCCGTTCTCGTGGTAAATTACGAAGGCAAATCCACGCTCCCTTTCATACGACAAATTCGAATCCCATGGATTTAATCGCCTAGCTAAGGGATTATGAGCTGTATTCATAGATGCCGAGGGTTCGAGCTATGCGTGGTCCGGTGAAAATCGAACATTTCCATGGGAAGACTCGAAGAGGCCCGACCAGGCATGCCTGTTTCACTTCCATCTAGGATAGATGCAGCGACAACACTCGCGTTTACAATCGAGGAAAAAAACGACACGTAAAATCCCGGGCGGTTCAATATCCAAGATTTAAACTGGATTCGCCATTAAAAACCTTCGAGAGGAATCGAGGCGACGTTGCGGCGGGTATACCGGTCGCAGTTTTTAATTAAAAAAGAAGAAAAAGAGAAACAAACTCACGGTCGGAAATGATCCGGGGCTCGCCCATAAACGACTTCAATTACAACTTAAAAGAGTTAACAAACCCGGAGGCTGAGCGACGTTAAAGACGTTCAAAGCGGATGGATGCTTGCCAAGGAACAGAATGGCCTCTCTCTCTCCCTCCCTCTTACTCTATCCTCTTTTTTCTCTTGAAAAGTCCATAAATTAAAATCTCGACCCGGCTATTCCCGTTTTCTTGCGAACGAATACGTCTTAGCTCCTAAATCGTATCCCTCCCCGCCCACTCTTTTCCCCCGCCAGGGCGGGGCAGTTGGAGAGCCTTATGCAGTCTCGCAGAGTCTTGCTGCTTCTTAAAAATGCGCTGGTTGAATTCGTTGGGCACATTCAGACCGCGAAATGTTTCATAGGAAAAGCTCTTTCAGCTGCAAAACGTATCTTGCAATCTACGTACGGCGCGCGTGGCGAGGGAGGAGGGCAATAGGGTGGACCCGTGTATTTCGCGTTTGAGGGATTACAGAGCCAGAAATATGATGTATTTCTAGGTGGTGGCTCTCGACGGCCCTCCGGTTCCCACCCGTGCGTCGTTTTACGACAGCCAGCCCCGCGCCATGATCTTCGCGAACCACCATTTCCGCGTCCCCGTCTCGCCCTTAACTTTTACGAGTGTTGCGGTCCGCGAAGCCTCCGTGAACAATGGCTCGAATATGGACTCGAAGACACGGCTTGAAATATGGCACCGGGAATGTGATGCGCCGCCGGGACGCCGCGTAATGATAAATTCACTCGTTACGCGGACTTTTCGGCCGTGACTTGAATTCCCAGCCTCCTACACCCCCTGCCCTACCCTTCAGAAAACGCAATACGAAGCCCGGAGTCGTAGCTTCGACCATTTACGTCGCCTCTGCCCTGGAATAAGAGGCTGTTTCGAAAAGATGGGTTCCAGACCTAATCCGAATCCAACTGCTGAGCGATCCCCGCGTGCCTCCAGGTCATTGAGAAATAAAAAATCATACGCGTCGAAAACCACGCGGTCTAGTAATGTTTAGAAGTAAATTAAGATTGGAAATGGTAAATAATCCTAATGAAGCGACAACAAGATATCCGGAACAACTCTCGATGCAGTATTTGCAAGACATTCGGACAAAATTGAATCAAGAATATTTATATCAAATTTCACGTATCACGAGTCAATTGCTTCGGTAATTATACAGATAAGATCTGCCTACTCCGATTTTGATGAAATTTTAATATGTTATGCAGCGACACATTCTGAACGACTTGATCAGAACCAAACAGGTACCTTCTTTCGTTCCCGAGTTACAAGTCACGGCTGGAAACAGCAGATGCGAATGAATAGACGTTACACAAGTTGTTCCGCGAGGTAATTTAGCAACTTCCGCGGCGCTGCGGGACTAACAAATGAATGTTTGCGGATGCTGCTAGGAGCAGAGTCGATCAAACGAACTGCTATCCTTTCTTTCAGTTCGACGTGATTAGCATCTCGGCTGGCAGGCTCGTTAATGCAAACTCGCTTTGGCAGCGAGGCTCCACGGTTCGCACAAAACACGTGGCAGTCGGATTTATCGCAAAGGACGAAAATTCTTGGCGCTGCGCAAAACAGAGTTCCAAAGGATTACGGCTGCGATAACGACGACAACGAAGCCGATGGAATAACGAGGCGAACAGGTGCGCCTCCGTACACATCGATGGAATAACTGAACAGCGGGCTGGGGTCGCACGGTGGAAGGGCCCGGGAACTTTCTTCATTATTCTAACAATTAGCGGCGCCCGTATTTCTTGTCGCGTGTAAAGCCAGTAGATGCCAGAAGGATCGCGGAGAGGTGCGCCTACAATCGTTCTTGCTTTCCTCTCTGTCTCTCACCGCGGGGGATGACACACACACACACACGCGCGCACACACACACAGCATTTCGAAAGTTAAACGACGGCGACTGAGCCGGCTTGAATTGGACCCCAGCCAAACGCCTTGTCCTCCACGAAGTGGAACCACATTGTCGTTCGCAAGTTTTCGACCGCCTTTAACTAGAAACTTAATCCTCTATGCAGCGCGCAGCCTTTTTCCCGTGGCGCCAGCAACACGGCAGACTTCCGTTCCGATTTCGATGGTTTAATTCGAACGATGAAGGCGATCGTCACGGATCGGGTTCTAATTAGCCTGTTCGGAAAAGGGTGTTCTGCCTTTGATACGGTCGCAGGCGTGTCGCGAACAAAAAAGAAAATATTCCCGCGCCGGCAGCGACATGTTTCCACAGAGAAATTCCGGATACAGGTAGAACGCGCGCGAGAGTGCACTGGGGGAACCGTTTGATGTCGTCGTGAAACAAGTTGTGACGTTGAACGGCTTCGAATCATGCGGGCAAGTCGTTTCCCGGGTGAAAACGCGTTCCTCCGCGCACCCGATCCACCGGAAGCAAAACAAAATCGGCGAACTGCGAACCGCCGCGCCGGGAAGCTTATAGACTGTCATTAAGCCCACTATGAAGTAACTTGATCGGGAAAAAACACTCGGCAGACCTACGCTCGCGGAGAGCTTCGAACGAGTCCGCCACAAAATTCAGAGACCTACAACGTACTACTTCAAAAACTCTCCTAGCATGATCCTCTAGCCGGGGAGGAGTGCTGCGTCGTCGTACAACCATTGCAAAGACAGTGGTAGCGGTGTGAAAACTGTTCATCGACCGCAGGACGGAAGATTCGACGCTCGAACGACGGAAAAGGAGACTACATAGACCAGGGGACCGTGCCAACCGATACGATGGTTTCGAAGCCTGCGGTATTGTGCCACTTTCTTGGCAGTTCGGCCTGCGGTCGTGCCTGTCGATTCCACGCAACAAAAAGCTACACCCGTGGACCGCATCGCTTTCGCTACAGATTTCGACTCATCCCTAGCTTTGTTGGCTTTGTTTCGCTGCTTCACCTTCGCCGCAAACTAACCCGAATCCTCCAAGTTCCAACCGTCCCGATATGTCCTCCCACGCGTCGCGATCGTGCAAGTCTGCTGGACAAAGTTTCACCTTGACCAATTCCACAATAGTCCTGCTTTTGGTCTTCGGGTGTCTAGAATTCGGAACAGCCAACAGTTATATGGAAACATTTTTAGTGTTGGACAGTGTTATTAATGGGGAAAATAGCCTTCCGTGTGATTACTATTTCCTACAATCGACGCAGACAATTTTTATTTTGCACAAAGATCCGTAATTACGACCAAAAACGACCGAAAGAGTCCACCCTATCTCGGTGAATCCCATCATCATTTCAATCTCCAGGTTGACCTAGATGTCAACTCAGGTCAACAGAAAACGTCGACTGTAATGCAGTCATTCAGTTCGAGTACAGCAAGAGTCCTAGTTATTAATTAGATGATGACCAAACAGCAGGTGGGGTTCATGCCTAGAAGTGGATCATGTCGTAGCCCCGGTTAAAGGGTGTGTTCGTACACCGAGTCAGGGTAAAATCACGAACGCAACACGTCCGGTCAATTAGTTGATTAGAGGTCGAGTAGGGGGTTTCGTGGGAAGACTATCGTTCTTCTCTCATCGGGGGAACCGCGTACTCGCTCGGGGATGTTGCAATCAGTTTACAGAGGCGCACCGGTGGAGACGATTGTTGACAGTAGCGGCGCTGCGAATCTAAAGGAGTAAACGCATAATTATAGCAACATGTTTGCGCGCTCTTAAATAATGGTGAGCAACAGCGCAAAGTCGATGATACTCATCGGTGGGCTGTTGACCGTGATTAGTTATAGAAATACTGGAGGGGTAAAGCTCTCGTGTGCCATAACCACGGTTATGAATAATGGACGGTTTTGCCAACGATTTCAGGCCGGCGTGATTAACATTTATTTTTCAGCGGTAAACAGGGTTATAAGCTTCTTAAACGCTGCACAATATTACGATTAACGCACCGGTCGGTTTGTTCGAGAGGTTTTATCGATCCATTATTTATGGACTCCATGCGCGCCGGTCTATGGTTGCGGATGAATTTTTAATCGCGATAGAAACCGGACTGACGTCATAACAATCTTCTATTTAGGTCATTCCCAATGGCCGGGTAGTATGGCTCGTAGTCGGAGGAACTTTCGACGAGTTTTCACCTGAGCCCCTGGTGTCGACGAATAGGCAAATGATAAGTGGTCCGCCCGAAAAAAAGCTTCGCGGACGTAAATAATACGCGGAAGTCGTGAAGAAAGAAAAGGACATCGCGAGCCCGCAATCACGGGGAGTGGCCGAGTTTCCTCAAGTTCCCCATAATCTTCCGGCACAGTTTGGATCTTCGTGTCTTTTATAGTTGAGCGTCGAGAATGTGCGGGAGGGATGGGGCAGAAAAATTCACTACCGCCCCTGACACGGTACACTTACGGAAAATGAAAAGTTTCAGGAGCGTCGCGACGACGGTATATTGCCTTTCGCAAAGGGGCGTGTAATTCACCTGCTACAAGGTAAACGCGTGTGACGGAGGACGATGCAAATGGGGGAATGTGTGGATACTGGTGCGGTTAAAACATTTCGTCTGTTTAATAATAACTGCTTGTAGCGGGGACTGTGAAGAATTTTGATTTAAAACGGGGGTCGTGATAGCACAGGTAGATTGGAGGTGGGGTGGGCTACCTCGAAGGGTTTGGGGAATCGTGGATTGGAACATGCTGATCACACGTGCTACTCTGCACGTCTCGGAGCTGGAATCGGTAATCACGGACATATTACAGAGGGCGCGGGTTACCTCGGTGGGTTCGAGATAAGAATGGGCTACCTCAGAGGGTTCAACATAAAAAAAGGCTACTTTAGAGGGTTCGAAGTAAGAATTGATTACCTCGGAGAGCTCAGAGCTGCTGTAGACTTCTTCAGAGGGTCAAAGGCAAGTATGGGCTAGCTTAGAGGATCCAGGGCAAGTATGGGATAGCTAGATAAGTCTAATGCACGAATGGGTTACCTTTAAAATTCCTAAAAACATGATACGAATGCGGAAAACAACTGTCTCGAGGTAGCAGGAAGAAAAGTTGAACATATTAAAGCCAGCAGCTGAATTCGAGACGGCGTTTTGTTGCTGATGGACCCTTGTATAAAGCGAGAGGTAGGGGATTTCGGTGGCGGATGGTGGTGCAGAGAGAAAGAGAGGGGGGCAAGGGTAGCCGTCCGCGGAATTACTTGTGAAACTTTAATCGCTTCCTCCTTGCGCGTACGTGCCTCCGCAGCGATCAATGCATTACGAATGACATGAAGGATTTTCGAGTAATACCGGAACTCTGGATTCCCGGCGAAAACGTGAGCCGAGGGCAACACGCGCGGAAGGGCGCGACCGGAAGAGGTCAGGGGTCGGGGCATTACGTATTTAACGAGTGCCTGGAACACGCTTCGGCTTTGTCGGGGATCTGAGCCCGCGAGTATTACTAACCGTGGACAAAGCGCAACAAAACGCGGGGTGTAAATTTAACGTCGGACCGACCGGCTTGAATTTCGCATCGACCCTTCTCGCCCTGCTGCCCCGTTCGACCGGGCACCAAACTACGAATTCGACGGCTTCCGTTGCAGACCTAATTACGCGACTCATTAATAATGCAGCCACTTCAAACGGTGCCGTTTTCCGTCGTGCTTGATTATTATTAGCGCGCAACGATGAGCGTCGATACAACGCCCGCTTGAAATTCCAACACACCAACGTTTCACGCTTTCAAAAACAAACGAATAAGTACAGTCATCTATTTCACTGAAATCATAGATCTCTTGCCTGTAATGGAACGCCTACAAATTACCGTTCCTAAGACATACCGACGAGGGGGCATTCAATTTTCCCGGAATGTTTATGCAAATGTCGGCGAAATGTTAATTTAAGGACTACGGCATTTGCATTAAGACTGGTAATGCGCCGATCAACATCTGCCGGCTGCCGATCAGGATTAATTATTCCGTTTTAGATGACGTCAAGTATAGTGGACAATCATAGAGGGGACCAGTCACGGTGGTATCGATTCGCTGATTCAGTGATGAGGTCCTCGGGACACTAATTCGTTACCGTTAACCATCCCAGGACACTATAATTAATTAACGCGTACCCTTGAACCCCGCGGTTTTCGCCCGAAAGTACGTTCAACGGATTCCTGGTTATTAGAAGTTCGTTACGAAGATTCACTCGACTCCACGTAAACCTCTTCACCAATTGGCTTCCATAAGAACCTTTTCAGGTAAATAAAAATCGAGGGTTATCTGGATGTTATGGGTTTTCAGGGCTCATGCTCCAGTGTTCTGCGAATCAAACGGAAATTATTAGCGAAATATCCAGGCACGCTCTCGGCAACGGTAGAGAAGCCTCTGAGATGGCCGGGAGTAATTCAGCCCTCAGATACAACGCTACATCCCCCGAATTATATTGCGATCCGGACAGCCGGGTGACAATCTGGACGCAATACTAACGCACTTTGCGATTCCCTTTGTGACTTAGCGCTAGCTACGCCCGCGCGTTGATTGTTCATACTTGCAGATGCGCCGCGCACACAATATCGGATTTGCTTTGCAGACGATTCCGGTTGACAGTTTGATTGCAAGCGTCTGACTGTATGCGAGGCGACTTAGCCGTAACTCGATGCCACGGAACAATCGTGGACCACTCAAAGAACCGGATTGGATTGGTCAGCCACGGCGACATTTTTGTAGGAACTCTAATTCGAGTGTTGCTGTGGTTCTCCGGGGACCTTCGAATTCGTGAAATGCAAGCCGAAGTATGCAGTCACGTGTGCAGATGACGAATCCAAATTTGTTGGTTTCTGTTTCACATTTTATTTATAAGCGGTGCTCTATTTCTTGCTGCTATTCGTATATTCGGTGCTAGAATATTTAGATTTAGGTCTCCGCAGTGTTAGTCTTTTGCACATAAATACGACGAATCAGTGAACTACCAATTATCGCCGATAACATTGCACTGTCGATCACATAATTCCTGACGCAATGAATAGAAAGATTTATTGAAAACTGTAATCCATTGGAAACGGGACATTAGAAGGGTCGATTAGGTGTTGCCGTCGGAACCGTTCATTAATTTCATTTAACGAGAATTATGTAAAAGCTGGGGACTGTTCGAACAATGTTGTATTATGAAGAGACTCTTTTATACGAGAGGAAAGAGAGCCGTCTGGTAAGCCGTCGATATCGTTAATCGAAGACGGGAATTTCTGACAAAGGATGAATAGCCCGGCCCCCGGAGGAATACAAAAGATGGATAAGTAAATAGCTCCGGATTTACGTAACTCCTCTCCCATCCCCACCCCCCGTCCCACCTTCCCAGGACCGTTCGTGAATTTTTCTTTTAACCCGGTAAGTACAAGTTCGGTTCGGGGGCGTTGTTAACGTTTGTTCGAGGCATTGATTACGGGTGAAAACTGATACTGTGTTTCCGAATATACAATTTCTCGTGAATGGATAATTGCTGGGATAACAATGCGGGGCTCCGTGTAAAATCGAACAATGAGGGAAACCGTTGGAAATGTTCCTGGTCCGGGTATTAACATCCTGTACGATGGAACAACAGCCCCGGTCCTTGTCGATTTTACCAGGTTTTGTTTCGTCTTGTCCTAGTCGGGTCGCATTCCCCCATAGAATTAAATGTTTTCCTTTATACCAACCGTGACAGAAAAACCGCGGATTTTCCCCGCAGCATAACGTCGTCGTCGATAGGAATCAAAAAATAAAATCATCGCAAAAAAAACGCGAACACGAATCCTGTGTAAATACGGCTTGGGTTTCGATTTTTTTTTATCGGTATCGAACAGTGTCATCGCGGACGTGCGCAAATGTTGTTGTTTGCCGAACACGCGACGTCAAAGGGACGAACAATTTTAATCAAAATTAAACATTTCGATGGCGAGGCACGACCTTCGACCGCGGGTTTGCTGGCAGAGGGATTGACTTGAATGTAATTCGCAGTGTCAATACTGACATCTATAAACAGATAATCTCTCGTTTTATTTGCCGTTGCAAACGTATGGACATTAAAAATGTATTTTGCGGTTTCAGCGGGATCCAGATTGCTCAGTTTAATTCGATCGGGGTACGTGAATGATCGGAGCTGAAAAACTATGGTCAACGCACAGTTTACAAGCGAGGGAATAAGGAAGTTAAAAGGGTGGTGCTATTAGCGGCTACGATTCCGAAACCAGGTCGGCTCTACATTGAGAAGCGAGCATTCGGAAATAAACCGGTCGCTGTTATGGTAAAGCGATGTGTTGTATAAGCCCCAAGGGTTGATACGGTTTCCGGTTTCTATTGGCAACGCGATATGGAGTTCACGTCGAATCCGCAGTATCCATAACAGCAGCATGATCCTTTCGAGACTGGTAAATTGAAGCCGAGATACACGAGCCCGGATCGTTTTTCCAAACTGAATTTTTCTCGGTGCTTAAACGCGCCTGTCTGTTTTGCTCTTAGCGAATCGACGATACTTACGAAAATATTCAGCCGGCAGGCTTCAACAAGCCATGCCATATTTAGGTAGAACGTAAATTAAGCCCAGCCTGGACTTAAAGACAATTCAGAATGATCTTTGAATTCCTCGGAATGTTCTACAGATTACTGGGATAACCTATTAGCTCCTCGTGCCTGAATGCTTGCGAAATCTCCATTGCCCATCCTGAAATACTATCCTGATGAGAACGACGAAGCTTCTATGTAGTTGAAGAACCTAATAGCGAACATAGGAATCCTTCTAACAACTTTCGGTTGTGTGCGCAGTTTGCGTAATGAAATAGTCGAGCACTCGTTACGGTTAAAATAGTAGGCGGGTGTTTTGAAAACGACCAGGAGCTGCGAGAGTAGCGAGGAAATCGAAAAAACGAGAGTAGTTCCATTACCGAATACAGGCGAGTCAGAAAAATGGTTTAACTAAAATGTAAAAAGGTGGTGTGTGGGCGTAGGGTAGGGTAGGGAAGCGCTGTTATGTGTTCGTTTCGTGTTATATGGGGCGAAGCGTAACATCCGGCTGCTATGGTTTGATGAATAACAGAACGGTATAAAAATGGAGCGCCAGAAGGAAATGAAACAACCGACTGCTCGTCCCGGGTGGTCATGTAATTCGTGTGTTAGCGGAATAAAAGTTCCGACGGACCGTGTAAAATTTGAATGAAGTTACGGTATTCAACCCCGGATGGTCGAATATTTTTTCAGATTATTACGCGGCTTCTCTTTCGCGAACAAGCTGCCGGGCGCCGTTGTGAAATTCTCCTTTAAATCCCCAGCCAAAACGAGCAAGGAACTCGCTGTCCTTTCCATTAGACACTTTTCATAACGAATCGCAATCGATGCACCGAATCACTCGAAGTGCGTGTTATTCTTTCGATAAAATGTTTCCGAAGAATCAACCAGACTTGCCGGACCTTACATTAACGACCTACCCTATCAGACTTGAACTTTAAATTTTAAACTTCTTCGTTGAGATAAAATAGAAACAAAATTGCTGTCTCTTGTAGTATAGGAATTCTTAGCTAATAAAAGTCTTAGATAGTGTAGGAATTCGGTAGAATTTTCATTCGTTTCAGATCTGAAAAGGCTACTACCACGGAGAAGAAGATTCTATTTTATTCCACTTCCTAAAAATTCGTCTACAAAAATTGATAATAGCATGAACACCCGCAGTTTAGTCATTGCCAAAGGCCAGCCTTTCGAGGCGCACAGTTCCCATAAAACTGTGTCACGTGGGCGTGAGCGTAAGCGACGCGGCAAAGGATGCATCGCGAGGGGCCCGGCTTTAATCTAAATCGAAGTCGGAACTATGCATGCGAGCTGTACGGCTGCGTGGGCGTGTGCGTGCTCATTCATCGAGCCACGTATGGCCGGCTTGTAGAGTGGGGCACCATGGAAACCCAGCCGAACCTAAACTGCATTAGTCGTACGGAGTAATGCACAGGAATACTGGCTATCAGAAATTCGGTAGGGACTTAGAAAGCCCTCACGCTTCGACGGGAAGTCATAAGTCCGTGTGTCGGTTGCATTAGCGGGCATTCGAGCTGGCCGGCGCGCGGCCATTTTGCATCCTGTTCAAATTTTCCCTTCCGCCTTCTCGCGCCCCCTCTCTCCATCCCCATCGATACGCGTGTGTACGTGTGTTTTGTTTGCCAGGCGCGCCCGGTGTCCGATTGTTTCCGTCGCGGAAAATACATGGGCCGCGCGCGCGTTTTCCCAGCCCTGTTAATTATGCGAAAGAATACATGCCCGCCTTTAACAGCGCGTGGGATCGGTGTTTGTCGATTTACATATTTTATTGACAAACCACTGTCGCGTGAAACGCACGCCAATTTATACTCTCCGTCCTCCCCTCCCTTCGTTCCCTTTTTGGGGAAACGGACGAGTAACTCTAGACCGTGTTTTGGCTTCGAGTTTCAGTTTCATTATCGTCGTCGCTGCGGTCTGACCAGTGACACGAGCCTACTACTGACGCCAGGCGCACGCACGCTTGCGTCGACCCGGTGTGTGGTCAATAATTATGCGATGACGAACGGCATACTATTTTTTGGGAGTGGGGACGAATCAGAAATCGGTGGACCGAGAATTCCATTGTTACCACACCCAGAAACACCCCTAGTTCCGCTGGGGTGACACTTGGCAATACCGAAGTCTGATCGGTAGACTGCGGATCTTTGTGCAATTCTAGGAAAATTGAGAAGATAAAATTCAAAACAGCAGGAAAATGTTGAAAATTGAAGATGTCAGTATGTGATTTCCCCTTTAATTATTTAAAGAAATTCTTGCTGTATTTTTGTCATAAACCATCCACATCTTTAAAGTGGTACACGCGGTATTGTAGGATTCTACTACATGCTATAATAAAGTCCAACAATTTTGTTCTACGATCTTCTGCTCGGAAATGAGAAGACGCATCCCGCATCCTCGCATTCCTGGAAACGAGTCTACCACCATAAGGGCCGCGATGCAATGAGTTATGGGAACGTCGGACCCCTTGCCGACTGGAGTTTGGTTTTGTTCTTCATCAGGAGGCGTTCGCCTCGCCGACTAATTACGTGGTTGTACGGCGCGCGTACATTTGTATCTATTACGGGCTGGTGACAACAATAACGCTTCTTAATGCCTCCAAGACCAGGTATTAATCATCGTAACATCTCGTCGCGCGTGTGTGCGCGCGCGTCACCGGCGTCGAGCCGTGCGCCGTTAGAGGTTGAATGAAACGCGCATTAGCCCCGCAGCTTATACCCGAAATTAGTCTTCGGGAATGCGAGAGCGGAGTAATTAAATAATATCCGGTGTGAAGTTTCTCCATTATTTTATCGGACCTTTTCGGTAATCGCCCGGCGAATCCGAACTCGAGGATTCCCGGTCGAACTATTGATGAACGAGCATTGCCAAAGTTTCTGACGGGCATGAAACGCGCGAGACGGGAGAGAGAGGACCCCCTCTCGTTGACGAATATGTGCGTGGCCCGCTCGAGTGCCTAATTGTAATACGGGCACACATACACGCGCGCACAGATAAGGTTCAGGATTTCGTCCATTAATAGCATCGAATCTCACGATCCCGCGAACTCGACAGTTCAATTTGCGCGATCCCGCGTCACAAAGAGAGAAAACGTACCGAGGCTTCCGTCGCGTATGTGCACGCAAAGAGAGAGAGAGAAAGATAGACGCATTTCGAGCATCGGTACTCGCGGCAATTTTACTACAATCGCATTAAATTTACGACTGGAGGATTCCAGGCAAATTTCTGATGTTCTGATTTTACTGCCTCCGAGCACCGCGCGACTGTAACTTCATAACAGAGTTGGCTTCTTTGTCCGACCCGCGCAAGAGCACGAATAATTTTATTGCGATTTCGATGGCTTCGGATGAAAGCGCTCGGGTCACCGAGGGTTTAACTGTTTGACGTTTATTAGAGGGAATGACAAATTCCCAAGGAACCCATAGTCGAACCTCTTGCTCCGCCGACGGGGAACGTACATGTCTAATAAATCACCGGAGGAGAGTGGCTCTTCGTTGTAAAACCCGTTTAATTCATCGATCCGTTAGTGACGTTATCATTGATCAATTTCTAAGCGATGCATTTAGTACGAATAATTTTTTAGAATTCTTAAATAAATTATAGCGGAATTCATCGTCCTCTAAAGTCGTTGGTGCAGATGCGTCGTCGACGGCGTCTGCGTCGCGCTGTCAAAAAAAGAGCAGCGTGACAGTCGATACCGAGTATAAAATAAAACGCGACGTCAGAGGGAAGGCAGAGCCTAACGAAGCGCCTATAGCTAGCAGGTCGCAGTGGGAAGTGTTAATTAATACGTTAACGACGAGGCCGACTCTTTGAACTGGCGAAATCCTTCGAAATGTACGCGACTTCGGCGGGGTTGATCATCTTCTGGAAAAATATCTCATCGATGGGAATATAAATCAATTTTAGAGACGTGATCGATATCAAAATCCTTAGCTGAGAATTGAGTACTCAACGGACCCTGATAAATCTGCGGAGGATTCAGTCTCGGACCTAGAATTAAGACTTGAATCGAGAACTGAGACTTAGACGTTAAAGGTTATAGCATGCTAGTAACAACAAAAATATAAAGGCTTGAATAAGAACTTTTTTTCTGCAAACGAGGGTCGAGCACACTGATAAATGCCCTAGCAAAGGGGTACCCTACCCCCTTAAGTGGGTAGACGTCCGATTTCGGGACGAAATCAAGCATCACGGATTACCAGGTTCGTCGAGGGGACGCGCACGCGAGCATACGCGCGCGAACAGTTTCCGGGGAGGAAGCTTCTCCAGAAGACGCCTTTCATTTTCCGCGCCAGCGAGCTCGCCCTCTCGATCCTCCTCGACAAATAACGATGCCAGCGGAGCCGTAGTAAAGACGGCGAGGAGTAATTTTGCGCCAAGATTGTTTGTACACCGCTGAAAGTGGCGTTGAGAGACAACGGCGACGCGGCCGTGAAAGACGACAGAATTAGTCGTTGGAGTTTTGTGACCCGTAAGCTTATCTAAGCCCCGAGCAGGCTCCCGAAGCCCGGCGACTCGTTTGTGCCCCAATTTTACGCTCCCGGGACCGGCTAACGCGCGACTGACGTACTACCGATCAAATTCCGATTCGCCAATCCCCGCAGAAAATTTTCAAAAATTATAACGAGTCTCCGTCAGATCCACCAAACCAATTAACTGGAAAATGTTTCTACGTTGAACCGATCAGTTTCTTTGAAATTGAGTAAGTTGAGCTAACCGAGATCAGCTATTCAACCCCTCAGCGCCGCGACCCTTTCGCGCAGGTCGAGCGAACGCAACGGTTGTGTCGAAACAAGGGTGAAGGGTTGGAAGAGATAGGGGCAGGTTCGCCTCGAGTGTCTTCCCATGAAAAGTCGAGGTATCGTCGTCGGACGTTATTTGTCTGGAGGACATGCGCCCTCGTTAGGCGGGCAAATATGCGACACGACTTTGAGGAACGCGAACAAGACGAAAGTGGCTTAATAATGCAGGATATTATAATTGTATATAAAGAGGAGGGGACTCTTTTCGCTTAATGGAACGTGTTCGAGGAGGCGGCAGCCCTTCGGGGGACGGGTAATGCCGTCGTAAGAAGATTCGCGTCATTGTTAATGGATAGATCCGATACTGACGAGCTGAATCGGTTGTTGCCCCCCGTTAGAAAATAATCGTAATTGATCGCCTTGGCTCCGTTCTTGACTGTTGCAACCAGTAACAATACGTCGACCTGGTTTTCCCAGATATCCACCCCGTGTTCGATCCCTCTGGACCCAAGCCCTCTGCTACAATATACAGAGAGATATCGCATCTCATGTTTGAAGATACGGCATTCCGTAAGGGTTTTTACTTAGCCATGCTCACGTATGCACATTATGCATAGGGTCACCATAGATCACATCAACGCTCTATGCACCGAGCTACAGACGTTAAAAGGAGCAGGACGACTTCATGAAAGATTCAGTCCCGCCACTGAAATGCGCATACGCAAATCTTACCTTGACCACGGACCATGCAAAACAGCCCCGGACCTACGACTGTCTTTGACTGCTAATTAACCGCTTAATCACATTTCGACGGCTGCGGCCACGAGGGGCTGCTACGCTCCAACTGAACCCCGTTCGACAACAAATGAAATAAATATTACCACTGCGCTCCTCGGAACACGGATAGAGCCTGAACTAGCCTAATAACTGCCTCTATCCGGTCCCACCTTGTGAGATAAACGTACAAGTCGTTACAAAATTTAGTGTCGTGGTTTACACCTTCGGATCGGTGGAGATTTCTCAAGATTTTCGCTCGATTAAAAAATTCTGAAGAAATTCAGAGACGTTCACACCACCGTGTAGAACGTCCCTGATTTTTCTCATGATCTTCCGTAAAGGAGAATGGTAGAAACGGAGGTGAACGGTGGCTCGAAACAACAGAAGTTTGCTCGGAGAAGTGTATCGGCCCTTTATCCGTGGAACGATTACGTCAGACGTATCAGGGGGGACAAGTCGCATTCGCACTGTTAGTCCGTTGTCCTTTGTATAAAGCTCCATCATCGGCCTGTCATCCCGGCCGTCATCTTCTTCGAAAGCCTGGCGAGGTGTCGTCGTCATGTCTGACGCGCTAATGACTATTGTTGTGTATCAAGGGGAAGGATCATCCCCGAGCACGGACGTGACCCCGACAGGCCAACCTAAGCTGACCTAAATTATCTGGCCATACACAGCTCTCTCCTGTGCGAAGGTGGACGTATGTCCGTTAAGCTTCTCGTGTTCCCCGCTGGTCTCCTTGCTTGGTCTGTTTCACTTGCTTGCGAAGAGGAGATCGGCTTTCGACGATCGATGAGCAAACTGAATGCATCGGTGCCCCTCGCCTTTAACGAACACGAAATTTCCTCGATCGTTTCGGACCCACCCTCGCCACTGACATTTGCGTGGCATGGCGGAGAGCTCCGAATAGGAATCCGTGCGAGAGACGATCACCATGCTCGGGACGAAATTCGTGGTCTCGATTGAAACATCATTGGAAAAAATGTAAACAATTCTATATAGTAGTTTTAGCTACTCTTCGGATTTTCAACTCTACGCCCTCACTTTGTGGCCCGTTTTTCAAACTGACACAGGGGAGTAAACTCTTACGTATGACCTTGGACCGCGTAGTTCCCTTCAGAAGGAATTATTTTAGATGGCATCACACGATCGTAGCACATCGCGTGATCGAACGTGATTGGACGTGACCGATGTTCCAATCTTTAGCGCTACTGGGCGCTACTTCGTGTAAAAACGTGTAATCATAGCAAAACTGAGACTACCCCCTTAACAACGATCGTCGACCGAGTATAAGCATCGCGCGCGTCGACGTCCGCGCCAAGGGACGATTCAAGTGGACGCGGTCCAACATCAAACAGTTAATTAACAACTGGAGGAGATTAATCGTGGGCTTCGAGGATTCGATACAGCGGTTCCAGGTCGAGAGTGGCGAAGCTCTCTCTAAAAGGGGACAAAGACCGGGTTGAGCCACGGGGAACACGGCGACGGTTATTGCTAGCTATACTAAGTGATCGCGGCAAAGGGACCGAAGATTAGAGCGCAACGAACGATCGGTAATCAGGTGGGACAGGTCCCGGTGTGTTTCATCGCATGCACTCGAGGGCTGTGCGAAATGCGGCAGCGCGTTATGCGTCCGTGAAATATCGACGAGATGTGTCAATGCGTTCTGATGAACCGTGACGATACCGTGGTGCGCTGGCACACACCGTTCAAATGAACCGCGACCCTACCGACGACAAATCGTTCGCATCTGTCGATCCGCTGGGATAATTAGTACTAGTCTCGGTTGCCCTCTGGCTGCGACTCTTGGAATTAGAAGACCAATGTAGACGTCCGACCGGGGAGCTAGCTTCGACCCTGTACGCGTAAATTCAACCCTGCCAATTTCGCATGATAGAACATTATGAAAAAAATCAGAGACGTTCTACAAGGTTTTGTGTACGTCCGTGAATTTTTTCAGAATTTTTCGAGATCGTTTTTTGGAAACATTTTACAGCACTGCTTCCTCTAATTTCACCTGTCAAAAGATTCTGGAAGATAGTACCAGGGATGATAGAGAACTTAGTGTACGCTCTAAATCCACATTAAACACCAAGCAGAATTTTGCAAATATCTCGTATCCTTGTGTGGCAAGTATTCGAATCCCCGTTTCGCGTAGTTGCGTAGCGAAAGCCGCGACTTATACGAATATTCCTCGAATTACAGCGGTGGTAACCACCTGCCCTTTGGCTCTTCGTTTACCCGGTTTAAGCCGCATGTCCTCTTTGGCCAGGCTACAGTTTCTGCCGATTAACAAACCAGACGTAGCCCTTAAATCACGCGGTCCAAGCAGCCCACAAAGGGAATTAGATTATTTAAACATCTTACGACTGCCGGCGGTGAGAGGATCAGAGTTGCAACGAGGTCGGGAACAATTCTTTTTCGTTTGTTTTCTTTTTCAGGAATATATACATATATAT
Source organism: Lasioglossum villosulum (assembly GCA_963971365.1). Taxonomy (NCBI): domain Eukaryota; kingdom Metazoa; phylum Arthropoda; class Insecta; order Hymenoptera; family Halictidae; genus Lasioglossum; species Lasioglossum villosulum. The sequence goes on along the minus strand of OZ020499.1, from coordinate 921,987 downwards.
ATGATCCAAGTGGGGCGAGTACAACGTAGAGGGACATCATGCGGGAAAAGTTTCCGGCGCTGTTCGCAATTTCACAGAGAACCGCGTAAAAACGAACGAATCACTTAACAATAGGTCTAAAGAACGTCAGAGGTTCCCCGGTATCCGTGAAAGAGTGAAAGCCCAGAAGGAAAAGCGGGGGCCATTGGATCGAACAGCAGAAGACGGTGGAATCGTATTTAAATTTCAAATGCCCCTTGAGAAACCACCATGGCCGGATATAATCGGATATCCGGACGTTCCCGGGAAAGCTGGGTATTACGTTCGCTGTACGCGGATACCGATTTACTTGGGTAACCAGCTGGAAAGCAACTAGAAATAAACTGTATTCTCTCGGAACGTTTTACATTTCGAACATCCCACGTACCGGCGTTCAACCCTTTTTACGTCGGGCTCAACGACTCGAGAATCGATCCGAGAAAACCACCCCTTGCAACTCCTCCCTTGTACACACGCCCCACACACACCCTCGACACAACCTCGTCGGTTTGCAACGTGTCGATGGTGCAGCGAATCTTATCGGAGCGCGTCGAGAATCGGGAATCAATTTTCCGAGACCTTAGTTTTCGAGGATAGTGGTGCTGGAGAAAATCGGGACACCATCAGAAAAATTGCTGAACCCCTTGAAATTGCTGAACCGCTATAAAAATTGCTTGAATTGCCCGTTTTTTTCTAAAAAAAAACATTCGTGTACAGAAAATTCAGCATAGATTTCCGAGGAAATCCATCCAGAAACCCATCCTTTTCGACAAAAATCTGCCGACAACTCAATTTTTCATCGATTCAATTGGAATTTTTTTTTAAACTTACTTATAAGCTGTCTGAGAATAAAAGATGCCAAGCAGAAGAAAGTTTTTTTCTCAAAAATCGAAAACGCTGCGAAACGCTTTAAAAAAAATTCCAATTGAATCGATGAACAACTAGGTTGTCGGCAGATTTTTGTCGAAAAAGATGGGTTTCTGGCCCACTGCGCGACGTTCCGAATTCTCAATGTTCGTCGAGAAGCGAAAGCCGAGTGACGTAAAAAGTGCAGTAAATAAAAGAAATTAAAAAAATCTACTTACGTGGATCGGAGAAGGCTGAAGGCAGATGAGAGTGACTTTTTTGGGGGTGCAGGTTCGTATCGTCATTAACGGGGTCGGTGGACGTCAGGCAAAAGGGAATTTTCCGAGACAATTATAATAAGAAAATCGAATTTCCTCTCTGCCTACAGTGTCACGGATATTTAAACGATTTAAGCACCTAGTGCGATTCTTACGATCAGGTTGAGCACCGTTGAGGCTTGGCCTTGAGGCTATACTAAATTCCCCGAGCATCCGAAGCTGTAATTATTCGGTGCACTGTTCAGACAGAGTGGACTTTTCGTATGAACATTATCAGCACGATTTCCGTGTATCCTGTCTCTCCTCGAAAGAAAAGTCTGTATCATGATACTTGAGAGTGTTCTTGTAAAGATGTTTGAAAGTGTGATCGGACAGAATGAGAATCGGATGAACGAGAGGCGTAGAGGGGTAGTAGAAAGACAAACGAAGAGACAAAGGAACAGACAGAGAAAGAGATAGAAAGAGAAAGACGCAGACAGGGCAGAGTTGAAAGAACTATAGTCGAACTAACACAAAATCTGTAAATGTAGGGGAGCTCGTACCTTTTGCCCGCTGTGCAGAGTATCTCTGTAAAGTAAAACAGAAAAGAGAAGAGTTAGAAAAAACGTACACATAAATACAGATAGATATAAGGTGAGAAGCAGGTGAGAAAAAGTCGGTAAAGAATTGTGGTTATACGCACTACAAACAATAATACCGGGTATATAAATGCTTGAGAGAGAGAGAAAGAGAAACAGAGTGACAGAAAGTGGGAGGCAGACATACAAAGCGGATGAAAGAGGGTTGAAGAAGGGTTGAAACAGTATTCAGAAAAATGAAGTGATCGAATGTTGGATGGATAGAACTGTTCCTCTGTTGCGTCGCGATCTCGTTCCCTCCTTCAATTCGCCGCTGAAAAGAAGTGCTACTGTTTAAACAACCAATGGATAGGTACAAAGAATAAGCGAGACCAACGTGATTCTGTTCTCAATGTTCTTTATTCGAAATTATCAGGCTACGCTGAATTCATTATAATACCTGTACACCGCAGCTTTCTTTAATTGCAATACTGGGCTGAAAAACTGCCGAATTAAAACGGTGCACGATCGATAGAAAAGAAAATTGTTCTATGTTCATGTCAGAAAATTATTAAGTAGTTCAGTCCGAGTTAGGTCAGACTGAAACCGTTATCGGACATATTTTGACCAGTCTGACCTAACGTAGATTCAACTACTTATCGAATACTGCGCGAAGTTTGATTGCTACGACAGCGCAGATTCGGGTCCCCGTTGGTTCAAAATGGTGGATTTTTCGGGCCGATTCGCAATAGGAAACCAACAGCGTTGCCTTGCTGAATTTTCTTAACGAGATTACGTATCGCCGGGAACGAATTCTAATTAGTCAGCAGACTGGCGCATTATCAACCCTTTGCGAACGGCTGCCTGTTGCCTCACGATAACGCGAGCCAGGCTTCCCCTCGTGAGGCGACCACAAGACGCTTATGGGAGTCCCGACTTAGAGTGACAGTGAACGCACGGGTAGGTGTGCCTACCGTGCAAAATTTTTGGCTGGGAACCATCACGGAAAATCGTACCCCATAGTGCTTGCAAAGGTCTCGTGACTGTCCTTCGTGTATTTTTCAGTTGCACCATTAGTTACTGCGATCACTATCTTATACCATAAATAATTCAATAAAATTGGATCAATAAGAATTAAATGTAAATAATTCAGTAGAACATTCTCCGAATTCATATTTTCATAGGTGTGTTCTTTAAAAAAATTATTTTTCTTCAATTTTGTATCGTAGCATAAATATCTGAGCAGTCGAGAAACAATATCGAAGAATAAATAATTGATGGAATCATTTTTCACTGGTGCGGGTCTCTCAGTATTGCATTTTAGAGAATAAAAATACATGAACGCTCGAAGTGGAACGATGAAGAACAAATAATTGATTTGAAAGTATATCGATTTGCCAGAAATTACTGAATAGAATGGGAATTATTTGGTATTGACGTTCGCGAGTATTTTTGCTTAAATAATTTCGCGAATCTGTTGATCACAAATAGCCGCTAAATTCGTGTTCATATGCTCGGGGCTGCGCCCCGATCCGAGGTAATATTGCACGTCCATTACAGGCTTCGGAATGGTCTGCCATGTTTGCACTTGCAATTTGAGAGCTGCATAACGTTACAAATAATCCCGCGTGATTCTAGACACAATCAATAACCGGCGGAGTTCGATGAAACGAACCAGCGACAGTTGTGCTTGCCAACTTCTAAAGCTTCGCTTCAATGAGACTGCGAATCTTCCAAAGGTTCTGATACAATTCAAGAGGCACGTTTCCTTTATGCTCACGCCAAAACCGGTTCGAAACTAATGGGTGGAAAGTTAAACATTTATATCATTGGATAAAAAAAAACAATTTCACTGTGTCACATTCGATTCAGTCTTAGCTCGATAGTCAAGTTTAATTCCCCGTAAAGTGGTAACCTAATTTCTCAAAAATAGGATCCTAGTGTGACCATAGCGGTGGTTTAACTGTGGTGTGATCTAGCTCTCGAGTGACCCAACTCTGATTGTGTCCAAGTCTGGTGTGCTCTAAACTTGGTGTGATCCACCTCTCAACCGACCAAATCCTAGTGTGCTCTAAACTTGGTGTGATCTAGATCTGGAGTGCTCCACTCTGGTGTGACCAATTTCTAGTGTGCTCTAAACTTTGTGTAATCTAGCTCTCGAGTAACCCAACTCTGTTGCGACCTAGTCCTAGTGTCCTCTAAACTTTGTGTGGTCTAATCCTAGTGTGATCTAAACTTAGTGTGACGAAAGCTAAAGCTGAAAATATCGGTACAGTGTAACTATTTTTGCTGCGGATTAGCGACGCAAATTCCCGTAGCTTTGGCGAGCATGATTTTAATTAGTTATCCCGTATTCTGTTTCACATCGATTCCAGTTTGGTCTCTATACAGAAGGAGAAACTTTTCAATGGATCACTCGTTGAACACAACGAGTTGCATCATTACCCAGCACAAAGCGTCCAAAGCCAGTTTCAAATAATCAGAAAACGAAAGCATTTATTGAAAAAAGTTTGCCCAGCCGTCGCTCCATCTTAGTTGCCGGAATCCCTCAGTGTCTGTGTGGACACTTCCAGCTGGAAACTATGTAAAACAACAAATTAATTTCAGAACGCCTCAGCGACGGACCGGAACGCGATATTGCTTGCTCGTTGTATTTCCCGTATCGACAACCATTTTTTACACAATATATTTCAGCCAATTAACGAAAAAATAAACCTGGAAAAAATCTGTATTAAATAAAAATGAAGCAGAGAATGCTGACAAACTGAAATCGAGAAAAAACAGAGATGCTATTAACTTTTTACTAGTACGCACCACTTGAAAAAGAAATTCAGAATTGTCGCTCGAAAAGCTTGCATAGAACCGCAGGAAATCTGAACGCAGTGAATGCTGGGGGAAAAAATCAACCACGAGTACTCGAAAGATACACGATCCTGATGAACTCGACTGTGAAGTTGTGCACGCAAACTGGCCTAACGATCCGATGAGTGTTGTAAATCGTTGCGCCGGTGGTTCTCAAAATGGCGCGCAACACGAGGCGCACTGTACCTGGCAACAGTGCCGAATCGAATTGTACAATTTCTGTGTTCGTCAAATACTAAATAGCCAATCTGATGAATCGGACAATTATATTCTTTATCGACAAAATTTTCATTGAATCACCGAATCGTACACTGACAAACCTAGGCAAACAAACGGACACACACTGTAAACAAACAAACGTCGGTAAACAGACGCACACAAACGTAAACAGACGTACACGAATAGATGTACACGTACGTAAATAAACGTCTACATACGCAAACAGATGTATGCATAAACAGTAGAGCATAAGGTAATCCAAAGCAGTTCGGCACATCGTTGTTAGTTGGTTCTATATATACCGATGAGACACAGAGCATTATAGTGTTCTCTTGAAACTCATGATGAATGAGAGCAGCGACTTGGTCGTCGATTCCAGAAACACCCGATATGTGCTTTCGCTCATATACGGTTCAACGACCACGTGATCACACATGTAGCAACGGACCTTGGTTAGGTCCAAGTTGGAGCAGGATGATGCAGCAGCTACAGGCAAATGTAATTAGGGATTGATCGAATGGTAAGCACGGGCCTGTCTAATTGCCCGAGCCGATAGCTCTCTTCCGGCCGCCGGATACTTGGCCGACGTAAAAGCTTCTGAGCGGAACAGTTGTGATTCTCCACTGACAAAGCCGGTCGCGTGGCTCGAAAACAATAATTTCCCTACACCAGCGGTAAAACTTGCATAAATAAAATTAATTATTCAGAATTGTTCAAACATTGTTTGAATGGGTTTGAGACAACCAGCAATGTTCTCCTGACATTTTTTGTAATAAGACACAAATATTTTTGAGGACAACCAGTAACATGTTCAAGAGGAGAAATTGGCTGCAAAAATACAGAGCTTTTAAATAACCAGTAATTTAAGCAACGTCTTCGAGACATTTTTACAAAAATTGCCTAAAAGGGTTGAAGACAGCCAGCGACCTCTTTAGGTTGAAAGATTAGCCACAAAAAATACGGACCTTTTAATCACAGGGACTTTGATGAATGTTTTGATACGCATCGTGATTAAAAAATCGAGTGGACGAGATTCGCCGTGGAAAAAGCTGTGACGATATCAAAAGCAATCGGATGATACAAGCCATTGAGGAGAAGTTAAAGCGTCTGTTGGACGAGTGCGCGTCACCGCGCAGGATTTTCTTCGGCGGAATATTTCATTTGGAGGCCCCGGACCGGACGCGGACGGTGCCGTAAGCCAAGATCGAAACTTGTTTTCCACTTTGTTTTCTTTTAATTGAATCGGTTGCGTCCACCCGCTACAGTAACGATTGCCGTTCCGGTGAGTGATGCGGCCGATGCACGTTAATTGAAACGAAACTTATTCCTCTTTTTTCGCTGCGGCTTGACCACACAATAAATGCGTCGCGGAAACGATTCCAATTTCGAGGGAACAAAGAACCGACGCCGGGTTATTCATTCGAACCGACGAATTTTATAATGACTAAATCCTTTGTTGGTCGATTAAGTCCCAACTAACAAAATCTGGGCACGATGCTTCGTTTACAGGACGCTGTTGGATCTCTGTTAGGCTTGGAGGGTTTCTGAGTTAGGCACATTCATTTTCAACAAGAACGATCTTTTGAAAGCATAAAAAAAATAAAAATAAAAGCATAAAAAATGCATAAAAGGCGCTGGGATAACAAAACGCTGCGTCCAGACGCGCGAAGGAGATAACACCTCTAGGTAGCGATCGCACTCGGGATAATGTGCAGTCTCGAAATTCTTATTCCGAAACCGCGTGGAACAAAGTTTCCGCAAAACCCATTAGTGAGTTCGCGAGAGCGATTCACTTTGTCCCAGTATCGGCAGTTTGTCCGGGGCAGATGTGAAGAGCATTTCGGACATTAGCGCCGCTAATGAGCCGCGGCTGAACTTTCCTACTGTCTCTGCAAATGAGGCAGAGAAAGAGACAGAGGCAGAGAGAGAGAGAAAGAGGGGGTTAAATAAGCACAGAGTGTTGCCTCGTTCGATTACGAGAACGAGCCATCCATAGATTAAAGAATTCCATCAGAGACAGTTTCGATTCGCCAGTTCGGATTGAAAAATCGAAGCACAACTAGGTTTTATACAAAAACCGACTTTTTAAAAACCGGTTTTCAAAAACCGACAAACCCTAAGCACAACTATCCGCAACAGAATATCGACTTTCAAATTGACACGAAGAATGAACGATGGACGGAGGGGGAAGTTCGAGACAAAGACATCTTCCGACGAAAGCGGGGACAGTATGGTTCCAAGTCGCTACGGATATGTCAAACGCAGCCCAGTCGAAGTAGCTACTTCGAATTTCAATCTGGCATCAGGTTTGCCACACGTACACGCGCACGACCGTACAGAGGCAGACTTGAAGGTGAAACGGTGTCGTGAGACAGAAACCAGTGTGGTCGATGACAGAAGCCTAGATAGGCTGACTCTAGAACACCGAAGCCTCGAGAAGTCCGGTCAGAATTCAGCTAAACAGCAACACAATTGTTTCCACGATTGTTGTAGTTAGCACCCAGTCGCATGCAGCGTCAATTTTCATAAGAAAAGTGGAATTTTCTGAAAGATCTTGCCTCGGCAGCCATCTGTTGGCGAAAACGAGAAATGCCAAAATCGTGTACATCTTTTTCACGCGTATCGAAGCACCACTGCATACTTCTTCGAAGAATTCTGAAGACTATTATGAACGAGCGAATCGGAGATTGTCAGGGCTATAGACAGAAGTTTGATATTAACTTTTTTTCGGGAGCACGGCAGAGGACGCTGCCCCGAGTAGGCTACATTTTCGTTCATTAAAAAGTTCCGCCGGCAGGCGTGTGCCGCCCCTTTTTGTTCTCGTCTTATAGGGGCGTCCAGCAGGGATTTTCATTATTAAAAAGTATTACAACTGGTCCCGGGATGAAAGGAGCCGAACCATCCGGTGAGTGAAGGATTATCCTGTGTTAGGTGGCGGAGTTAATTTCGGAAAGTTGCCAAGATTAATTGCGAACGTCTCGCTGACGAATCGAGGTGTTCGTGGACATTTCTCGGACATTTGAAGACGACGTATGCGATAATGAAATTTTATAAATTCCCATTGAAGTCACCTTGTGAAAAATAAGCGTGGACTGCGGTTTTGCGCGCCAGGAAAGTCCGAATTGGAGGACCCGGTGAAAGGTAGCGACCGGAGCCAATGAAACTGTTCGGTTCCAGCTCGACGATCGTCATTAGCATACGAATTCGATGACACTGCGGCGCGCCACACAGTGACATCGGTGTGGTATTCCGTTTGATCTTCGCACGCAAATGTTTACGGACCCATTAGGACCCGGATTGTCTCCTGGCGGAACGCTTTCCCATCTATGATCATCCAATTCCTGGGCGTCTCTCTATGGGAATCCGACGGACAAACAAAACCGCCTGCGGTCGATACGCAGCTCGTGATTTGATCAGTCAAAATCGTCAAATAACAATTATCGATCGGAGGGCCGGTCAATTCGCGTACGTAGAGGAGCCAGGTGTACCCGACCGCAACCTGGAAATTAGGTCAATTAATAATCCCCGGTGAATTGAAGCTCCCACGGAAAATCTGACCAACTACGTGGCCGACGGTTAATCACAACTTTTCTCGGGCTGTGCTTCGTAAATAACACTTCGCTGATAACACTGGGAACCAGGGGTCGTCTCGGCATCGCCCAGGATTTGTAATTAGTTAGGACTTAACCGCGTCCCTGTGCAAATTGAGTTAGGCTAGTACCGTAACCACTTTCACTTCTTAAAAATTCATATTTATTCTTGTACAAATAAACGCGAGTTACCAAAAAATTAATTTTAGAAAACTTCACGTTCAAGACGAGCCCGGGTAAATTTTTTACGATTTTTCTACGCGAAGTAAAAACTCCAATTCTTCGGTGAGCGTTGTGAGCGGTCCATCCAATATCGAGGAAATTATTCTTCGAGTTTCTGAAGTTTCTTTCAAAATTCGAGCAGTGTCATGATCGTGCAGAAAATTCGCCGAGTCATCAATAGATAACGAGCCTACCGATCCCGACAAAGGGATCCTTAATTATCACCGTCGGAAAGGCGGTCGTGCTCTCGTTTCAAAGTTCGGAAACATTGCGTTAATTCGCGGCGACACCGAGTCGGGCTGGCACGGCGGTTCTTCTGTCGGCCCGGGCCTAGGAAAAATCAAGCTGGCCGTCGTGTCGTCGCCGGGGACAATAGATTGCCGGTCTCTGTCCTGTTGACCCCCGTGCGAGCCCGCTGGTCCTAATTAACCCCCGCATAATGGAGCGTGAGAGGTGCACGCAGGCCAGGGGTGGAGAGGGAAAGAGGTTCGCTGCGGAGACGACTGGCTTTGATATTTAATCGCGTTTAACGCAAGCGTCGAGCGGCCAGGTTGGTTTTAATTCTGTTTGTCTCGCAAAAGCAGGAATTTCCGGGGCCAGAGTTCCCCCGCAGGAATAGCGCAAAGGATTACGGGATTACGGTATTACCACATGAATGCTCGTACACGACCACCCACACCCCACTACCCGTTCGACTTACTTCTTTTTATACTACACCCTCACCCCACACGGCCGCGAACCAACGGGCTCGACTTTCTTTTGACGTTGGGTTTCAACTGATCTGCACCTAATCACTCTATTCTTTCGACCCCGGAAACGTTCCCTCGCCGAGCGCGAAAAGAATTACCGTCCGCTCGGCTGACGTACTCTTTAATCTGCTGGCTACCACGAAAATGAGCCAATTCCGGGGACCGAGCACGTCCGGCTTGACCGACTGTGACGCTAATCCGAGGAAGGCGCCGTTCAACGAGGACTCCAGCCCCTGGGATCGCTTCTTTGTTAGTACAGTAAAAACCTAAATACTGTCCGGGGTCGAGATCCCAAACGTTGTCTAGAGCTACTCACTCCACTGCCTCGTGACTTGTCGCCTCGGGTATATCCATTTGAACCCCACTACGTTCACACAATTAATCAAACGTTCAAATTTCTTACTTTTCATTATTTTTTCATAGAACTTTTGAAAACGTATTTCTGGCATTTTTCTGATTAAAACGAGACCAAACACGATATAGTTTCAATTGTAATTTAGTGGTGTAATCGACGAAGAAAGATTCGGTACGCTAACTTTTGGAAATCTTCCTCAGACAATTAGATAAATTGTTTTTATCGAGGTCACCACGATGGGAATTGAATAAAAATTATTTTGGGGAACCCACCCCGAAGGTCTAGGTCCCAATTGATTAAGTACCGTTTATATTAGGTCCCAGTGGGAACCAGAGCCACGTCGAATAATATTATTTTCCGTACCACCATAACGTCCACCAAAAGCGAAATAAAAAAATATTCCCAACACCTGTGCACCGGTCATCTAAATACCAAATGACGCCGCAGGTATTTTTGTTCGGTATTACGTCGAATGAAGAATATTTTTTATTCATTTTGACTGCGGCTTTCCATACATAGAATTATTATACAACCATCATACATTCATGATTCTCGTCCCCGATTGTTCCCGTTCCCATCTCGGATTTGATGCTCTATCAGTCTTGCGTTTCATTTGCGGCCTGCTAATAATATATTTTAATGTATGCTCTGTTTACCATACGTTTTTTTTTGCGGGATGCTTAAAACGCACGATAACGCCTCGAATTTTCGACGCGTAAAAAATCCGGCGATGTCGCGGAGAGGGATCCGCACGCGGGAGAATCGTGCAAACAATTTGCAGGGTTATCCGCTATGCGCGAGAGAACCGACCGAGGCCGCATAATTCACAAGTTTCTCGACGGAGAAGCCCGGGAGAGAGGGGTCACGATGATAACTTCATTGCTCTCTCGCGGAATATCATATTCCTTCTCTCTTTCGCTTCCTTCTTTTTCCCGCGCGCGTTTTCTTTCGTTTCGCTCCGCCGCTTTGTCACGCAAATCGGGCCGAAAAATTCATGAGACCGCATCGGGCAACGATTTTCCGCGCCCCCTTACGAGTTTTATCAAGATCGCGGTTTCCGTACGCGACTCCTATTGTACGCGGAACAATACGCGGACATTATATGTCGCTTTGTACCGACTAATGCAGTCTTACGGTTTTGCATGCACCGGGCTGAACCGCTGCCTGCCCGTCATTCAAACTTTCAACGCCTGCGAACTCACTTTTCTCGAATCCAACTAACCCTAGCCACCTATTGTCGTGACAGCATACTTTCAATTGCGGCATTGATAATCATACAAATTAACACATTACCGACCGATGATTATTAGAGAACGCAGCAAATTGCATTAAAAAAATCTCTTCTGATTCCCACGAAAAAAGTCGCAAACACGCCCCTCAGAAATAAAAAAGAAAAACTCCCTCGAACTGGAACACCCGGGTTATTTGTCAACGATCTGAGCTTCCCAGTGACAAAATCGACAAGCCTGTGGACATGGCGGTGCCTGTGGAGCGTGCAACACAAAATCCACTCGATAAAAACTGTCGAGGAAAGGCGGCGTTTCGAGTTCTGCTTAAACCGCGCTCAAACGCTCGCAAACATTGGCGGTCGGAGCCAGACTACAAATCGGAATCACAGTTGAAATCTGGCTTAGCGCGTAACGAGTAATAATCGCCGATTGTAAGTTGTTGGCCCGTTAGAAAACGCGGAACGGTATTGTTTAAGCCCGTCGGTAAAAAAAAAAAGAAAAACGAACGCGAGCCTCCACGCGAAAATCCGGGACTTGCGTCACCGATAAACTTTCATATGTTCCTAATCCCAACAGCACATAATTCCTGAGCACTGGCTAAAATTAAAGTGAAACTGATGCGGAACATCTTGTTGGTCTCCTCGGGTACCTCCGGAAGAAAAAAGTTCCCAGCTCCAGGCTCGTTTCGCATTGATTAATTAGCGCTTCCACTAGCTTTGTGCCGCCGCTGGAATTTCATATCCTCGCGCATATGAATCGTCAGAGAGGCAAGTATATTTTGTTTCGAGTCGACATCTTCCAATCGAGCGTTTATCGCTCTCCCGGGCCGGGCGTCGCGCCGGAAGAACATCGATCGCGATTATTATTAAACGAACGGTGTCCAATTTCCATCGAACACTTCCCTTTTCCCGCAACGTTTTCCCACATTTCCACCGGTATTTCTCGGAACTTTTAACAATCCAACTGGAACGCGGTAACACGGTTTCAAAACAATTCGTCGGAATTAAAAATATCGAGACAAAGGGGAACCCTCGAGCAAGGAATGATGGGAACGCGATAAGGATAAACGAAATTATAAAAAGAACCTTTCGTTCTTTCACCGGTTACCTCTGGTTCCCTCCCTCCCTCTCTCTCTCGCTCTCTATCACCGTTTTTCTTGCACCGTTGCCTTTCGAGCTATGCTCGTTTGAAAAAACAATGAGTTTCACTCATTAAGAACCGCGGTCCTGTAAGTTAGTTTGCTTAATCCAGGCCCACAGTTCCGTAATGCAGCGGAAACATCTTCGGCAAAGATGGCCGTTCATTTTTAATACTTCGTCTCGACTGCTGTAATTGAAGACGCTGGACTTATCTGGCTTAGAGCACAGTGTTCGAAATTTTTTTATTGGAAAACTGGGAAATATTTTGATATCAGGTTTCGATGTACGTACTTCTTGAAGTGTTGACAAGGTGAACGTCGGTACAGGAAGAATCAAAAATTGTCCACATGTTTGACTTCGTATCTCATCGAATATCGGAATTCGCCAAAATTTAACAAATCTCGCTGAGGAAATGCGAGCATTGTTGATAAATGACGCAAATACGAGGCACCGGGTCGCCAAGCGACAGGAGGATACGGCTATTGATTAGACTCGCTAATGTTCAAACTACTCCCGCAATGGAATATTTAATATCCCACGAACACTTCGGAACTGTGATCATCAAGACCAAATACATACAGAGGAAACTACGAAATTTCCATACAACACAGAAAAATAAAACTACCGAATACAAAGAAAAACACCCCCTCTCCGGCTTCACCATTTTATTAGTAGTATCCAATTGACTAGAAAACCCAATTTATTAGAAAGGAGTATTTTCGCAGGCGATTTTTTAACTGCTCCAGAATCCACGTATTTGCTTAAACGCCGTTATAGGGTCGGTAGGAGACATCCTAGTTGGGGGAAAAAATGGAAAAGAAAAAACCGGGGATGAAATAGCGTGCGCGCGTGTGTGTGAGCGTGATACGGGTCGAGCGAGAGAATTAGCATTTTAATCGCTTATCCGGCGAGTGACGAGGCGGGTTGTTCGACGGTCCAGTGGCTGCACGTTCACGGGCCGTCGTCGTCGCCTAAATGCGTACGAGCCGTGAATGTCTTCGGAGCGCGATGACAAAGTCGATATTAGCTGGTCGCACCTCCCTCTACGCTTCTTCAGAATCCCCCTCTCCCGCCGTCATCGTCTCGAGCAATGCCGGAGACAGTCTAACGAGGCTCCGCTCCTCGTTTGCATACTCATTCGTTCCCTCCTTGTTTTTAATTCAGCCCGGTCTAGGGCTCGCGCGCGCGCGCACCGTGTAATCACCTTGTTCTACACGGCGTTACCACCATCGGTCAGATGAGTTAGAAACTCTTCTGTCCGGACGGGAACTTCGACGAAGTTAATACACCGGAAGCGTCAAAGGAGGGAGACCGCGAAATTCCGGCGAAAACGCCCGGACTCCGCGGCTAATTTGAAAAGTTTTTCGCTCTACGCCCTTGGGTGTTCGCAGCGCGGTGATGCTTGAATCCTATCACACCCTCCACGGGATCATCAATTGAAACATGGAAGTCCGAGGACGCTAAGTAGGGTCCATAGAGTCCACGCAGTCCAAAGTCACCAGTCTGAATGGGGTCCATGGAGTCCCAAGCCAGGAATGAAAATAAATGGGATCCACAGAGTCCGACACGACCCGACCCAGATTTCACGTATCCGCGACTGTACAGCGTCGGATAAAAATGTAGACGACGTTTCCAAATAATTGAAAAACTGTAGCACCCGGTTTACTCGATCAGTCGTGCTCGTCGAGCGCGACCGATCTCATTAATTCTCATCAACGGCGAATCCAGGGTTCTCGCGTCGACCAAGAAAAGAAGGCGGGTAAGAGTCGCGGGGTTGTCGGTGCGGGGTGGACGCACAGAGGTTGCGGGGAGGGGCTGGGAAAATTCAGCGACGCTTTCCCATTAGTTGGTTTGATGAGAAATCAACCGAAGGAAATCAAAATCGAGCCAAGAAGACGGCGCGGCCCGTGAATCAGACCGATTTGCGAGAGTGTGTAGCCCTTTCCCCTTTCCCCATCTCGTTTCCGTCGGGACGAGCTAAGATTCGATTCTGATTATTCGATTGCAGAAGTGTTTTAGTGTGCCATCGAAGAAGAGGGATTTCTAGAATTCGAGTTGTCTCGTGATTTTTCGAAAAAAGAAGGCACATATATACAGGAAACTTGCTGGAGACATTAGAGGCCGCGAAATAACGGGGGTTGGGACGGAGTACACAGAAATAAATTGTGGGATCAACTCCATCGCGAAGAAATTCGCTTTCAGATCCCGGGGTTTGACTGGCTGCCGAAAGAAGAAGGAAATATAAGAAAAATTCAATACCCCAGCCAGCCCGTATTTTCTACAAACACGGTTCCTCTCTCCACGTCCCTGGCAACCGCCTGAATTCATCCTCAGCCCCCGCAGATCGCGCTCAGCCACTCACCGGGGGCCAAAGAATCAGACATCGGCATGTGTGGGACGACCGATCGGCAGATTTATTATTTGCGGACGATTTGTCATTTGCGCGTCGCCTTCGAGTGGCCCTTTTGTGTGCTTTTAGGATCGAGATATCGACGCCTCGCCTCGAACGCGGTTGCGTTCGTATTGCTTTCGTCGAGAGCAAAAACGTTCTCTCAACGAAGAGCGAACGATTTTCGGGATACACGCTTGAATTCCAAGCAGATGGAAACGTACATCCGGGAACCAGCAATTTTATTTCCAGAGAATAGCTAAACTGTCTACGCGATAAATGTTTACGGAACAATTCGAAACTGCGCGAAAATAGTTTGGCAACCTTCTCATTTCTATTATTACGTTAGTCTCTACAGTGATGTCATAACAGTTCAAGATGCTGTACGTCTAGTCAATAGCTACGCTGTGCTCGCGACTGGAACCTCCGACACGCCTAGCAAAGGACAACCTTACTGGTAAAAGACAGAGCTCACGCATTCTAGCGTTCAACACAGATGGCTGCTAATGGCTTACCGCTGTACGTCACCGTTTCCTTGACAACTAAGAGAGCGGCGGAAGCTGACATACTTGCGTACTTGGTCAGTGCCGAGCTACGAAATCATGGATCCAAGATTCCTCGATTTCAGGAGTCCAGAGACTCCGCTCGTTGCACTCCTAATACGAAAATATAAGTTGCTAATATAGGTTGCTCGATAACCGAACCTAATATTAAGGCTTTTTTCCTAATGTTCTTGCTTTTCGCTCTATTTTGTATTGCAATGTAATATATATTACATTTTAATAAATCTCATATGATATTTCCTAAATAAGAGAGTCCAAAATTTCTGGGACCTCGGTTTATCGCGTGGATCAAGCCGAGGTGAAGCGAGAGCGCAGCAAATCACGTGACTCATGGAATCTTGATGGAGCTGCGTAGGAAAGTGAATGAAGAGGAATGAAGAGACCGACAATGGAGGATTTAGCGGAGCCGGTTAGACAGAGGCATACTGCGTCACGAGCCAGAGAGCCATGGATATGTGTCATGGGACACCGTGTGTCAGTTTTAATTAGTGCCCACCGGCATCGATGTCAGGAAGCCATCAAACACGGGCCACTGGCACGTTGCGGTCGTTAATAAAATTCTACTAGCCACCGGCATCGACCATTTGCTCAGACGTAAAATCCCGGTACAACCGTCGCGTCAGGCCGGTGCATTATTCATGCTCAATCTTAGATCACTCAAGAAACTATACGCAATGTTAAACTCTTCCCACCGACGTTCCCCGGGATTTATGCGACCTGGAACGTTACCGGGCTTACATCTCGGGGCCCGTGCAAATAATCCCCATAATCGCTGATTCGCGAATGACATCCAGCTTCGAATTTCACGATTCCCGAAATGAATGTGTGCACAAGCTGCTACTTGTTGTATGACCAACTATTTACTCTATACAGGGTAGACGATTTATCTGAAAACATTGAAATATCTCGAAAACCATGCATCGGATCAAACGAATGAATGAAATAAAATGCAACTTTTAGTATTTTTTCTATAATTCCGATCAATTGCAATTTTTGACAACATTTTTTTCACAACCTGCAGCAAACTAATTGCTCTAGCTTCTAAAAAAAAGTTCAAATCGTATAGTACGATATTTAAAAAGAGTGAGCGAATAATTTTTTCACTCACTGTAAACCTACAACGATTATTGACCCCTCATCCGGAATACGACATACTGAAAATCTCGATGGGCTGATATTAACAACGATGTGGCGGCCAGGAGTGGTAATCAATTTCCTGAACGTCCATAGACCATCGTCGCGTAAAAAACCGATAAGGGCGGCTCCAACACGAACTTTCGCATACGTTAGAACATCATGCATCGATAACGAAGCGATATGGGCTGCCGCCGCATGCGGGTCGCGCACACAACGTTCCATTGCGATCGCCCAAACGATGCGTGAAGTTTGATCTACCTCTGTGAAAGACTCTCGGAACGCTGCGCAAATAAAAGCCTGACTTGCAAAAGAGGCGACCGGTGTAACCTTCGCCACTTTGACCCGAGCGCATAATTGCGAGGTAATCTTTTCGACGCAGCAGCCGATAAGCCTCCTTCTAATTTCGAACCGGAACGACATCCAGACCGTACGACGTTTTTGTATATTAAAAATCGTTGTCCCGTGCGTGGGAAGATACATCAATCGGTCCGCTTTTATGGACGCTGAACAAAAAAAAAAGAAACAAAAACAAATAACGTCACTTTACCGGACAGAGGGGCCGGTCGAACCGTTTTAAAACGCCGCGGACCATGTTCGAACAGTCAGCCAACAATTTTCCAATTTCGCATTTGCCCGGCGATTCGCGCGCAGGTCCGCAGGTAACGGATGCCAGTCGTAACTTCGAGCCGGGGTTACGGAATCATCGGAATAATTCGATTACAAAGCCCCACCAGACAGGACTCGAAAGCTTTTTACGACGACAATTCATCGTTCGACCCGATGGGAGGGGAAACAAAAAAATCGATACCGACGATTCGGCCGGCCGGCCATTATCGAAATCGTGAAATCGACTGGGACTCTGCACTTTCGAGGCGGCGAGATAATCGGCAACGAAATTCGGTATGCACCCGCGAATACGGCGAATCACGCGATTATAATTTCGGGTACGTCATTCCTGATGTTTGTGAACGTTCGCCTGCGCGTGATGGAATCAAGGCGAAATCTCCCTCTGTCTATCTTTCTCTCTCGCTCCCGTTCGGCGAGTGATGCGGTCGAGGTCCATGCGCCAATCGACATTTATACGAATGCAGGGACGGGATATAAATGAAGCACACTCCGGACCGCATTTGGCTCCAGAACGACCTAGAGAGAACAGTCGCCCTGTGTGTGGAGACTTACAGAAGTTATTCTTCACGGAAACCTACGCGGAAACTGGTTGGAATCGCCTGGAAAAATCTGCGGGGGTGGTCCTGCCGATGCCTGGGTCTGGAGAGGTCCACGCGGATGAAACGCGTTGCCGTAGGACAATTTCCGTTTGAAAAGATCAGAATAATCTTGTCAAAACTTAACTCGCACATGGATCTCTAGCCACTTTTTGTCTCTACGATGCGGAGAATACAATGCAATAATACAAAAGTTTACCCTTGATATCGAAGATCAAGGACAATTTTGCGGCAACTTTTTCCACAGATCTTCACCGATCCGAATGTGTAGAATACGTCTATGGAAGCCAGGACCAAGCATTGTTTTACACCCTGTACATTCGTTTCGATTAACTATGTTCCTACGATTTTCTGAGAATTTTTGTATTCGAGAGAATTGGTGTATCAGATCCGTAAATTTTATGAAAATGGCGCAGACTGTCGTCGATTACCGATCAGCAGCGTGGAATAGCCGGCTCGGTATCAGGTTGTTCTTTGTGCGTGCGTAGCCCTCATCAGCTCTTAATCAAAAGTGTTGAAGTAACATTCCGGCTCAATCTGGACACTTGATTTTTGATTACAGGAACGTGGGGAAGGGGGATGGGGCAGAAAGGGTAGCCGGTGACAATAGCCCGGGTGAAAGGGAGAGAGAGAGAGAAAGAGGACGCGACGTTTCCATGGCATGAATGCTTGGTAATTGCTACTAGAGGGACATCGTGCTTCATGCCAGGGAATCCCTGCATCTCTTCATCCTCTGTCCCCCGGCATCCTCTCCTCTCTCTGCTCGCCGGTGTGTGCCCCACCTTGTTCCCGTATTCCTGTCGCGGTGTGTGTCCCTGTCTCTCTCTCCCTTTCTCATCGACAAAATTGGCCCCGAAGCTCCGGATGGGTGCATTACCAATGCATCGCTGCGCATCCGTCGATTGAACTTTTTGATGCAGCCTCGAAACCAGCCACGTCCCCCATCGTCGTTCAGCATTTATATCGATGAATACGATGCTCTGCCCCGTGTGCCAACGTGCACTGACTCGTGTCAATCGCGTTGCATTGATCTTTCCCACCCCCGCCGTCCCCCCGCGTTCCCTCGCGTAACGGTGGCCCTTTTTTCGCCGGACCCGATGACCGGCGCAATTTTTTCGGGCTAGGAGGCCGTTTCTTTTATTCCCTCGGAAATAAAAAGCCGAAAACGTCGATCGCTTTAAGTGCTCGCACGAAATGGCCCATCTCGACAATGGCACCCAGTAAAAAATTGTCACACCCACGCGGATTATCACGTGAAACACTGTGTCATTGAATGACACCATCGTTGTCGCAATTTCTGGATCGGAGACTCTGTACATGGGCGAAACGTTGCGTTTCAAGGATCGTCGCGACAATGCTACCCGTTATCACGTTGAAAGACGCGGAATCGCGCGCCGCGCGAATCGGATCGTGCGAATCTGGTCATTTCCGAGAATCGTCCCTTTCAGCGGCTGCTCGGAGCTCGCGTCGCGATCGATGCCGCGGCCATTCAAACGCAATATCGAGCACGAAGATAGGCGGCCCGCTGCCGTCTGCTTTCACCCGGCGCATTTATCAACCGGCCGGCATCATTACCCACCGCGTGTATTCAACGAAGTTAGGCGCGCCACGGCGTCTGCGACTGCCATGCCAGGCCTACGAATGTGATTTCGACGAGCGCGGAAAGCGCCGTAACCACCGGGTCCAGTCAATTTTTACGGAGCCGCACGAGCCACGTCGGTTTCTCCCCGTAACTGTGCAAGCTTCGGGTGTGCGGACGCACAGTTATAGAGAAGGTTCTGCATTTTTCACAGTGTTCCATACATTCGAAAGATTGTCTAGGTCGTCGAGAGGGGTCAGCGAGAGAGGAGGGGGTACGAAAGACATGCAGGTCTCGAGTTTGACGGCGTATCGATTGGTCTGACGTCTCGGAGCATCACCTGGCGGCAAGATTTCGTCTTGATCGCACGTGTCGGCGTCTTAAACGCTGGTCCGTGTTACAGCGTTCGGAACGATGTCTTCTAATTGTCCTATTATCGTTCCTTACAGGGTGGATTCGACTGGTCGAATGTCAGGGATAGGGAAAGGGGGAGGGTTTCAGGCAGAGAGCCGAGATCTATTGGAAGTACAGCGACGCGCGTAACTATCACAGTGTGGCGTCGCATTAAGTAGCTGCACGCGGCCCGCCAATAAATCTTCCCTACGGTCGTGTCGGGTACACGGGCTAGCGCCGGTTCCACACGCTCACCTTATTGCATATCTGCCGGACCGATGAAGTGGCGAAATCTAATTTCGTTCTGGGATCGCCCTACGATGCCGCGAATATAGACATCCACGGATAGAGTTATGGATGCCTCGTCTCGGGAATAATTGTGAAATGAACGTGGAAATAGGGTGGGCACTGGGAGCCAACTATCTTGTTTTCTGGGTTATTCGCCAGGATTTATGGGACCCATCGTACAGTAGCTCGCGAAAGTGATCCTACACTTTCATCATGAATACTAACGATGCTAATTATCGGTAATGGTGTTCGAAAGGGATCTACGGGAGCCTGGGATCACGATAGACACGAGCGTCGCCAGCTACAGCCCAGCCTTAGCCTTCCCAATACGTTGAAATTCAATCTATATAGGTACAACTCGAATTTTCTAGGATTACAAATTTGTACATTCTGCTTGAACGAATTTTGTTGGGATCACTTTTGCGAGCCACTGTACAAGCTAGAGAGCCTTTACCACGTGCGATCATTGAGGAAAAGTATCTGGTGAATATTTGCGGACTGAACGCAATTAGGCCAGCAATTGTCCCCGCAGTAGGATACAAACACAATTTATGAATTCAAGAAAATGACTGTATAAGTGTTTGGGTCACGGTGGATCCACGATAAGAAGATTATACGGTAGAAAAATGAGTTCTCTTGCCATAGCCGTGTGGTCTGTAATTTAGCGGTTAGGGATGAATGACTGTGCTATCTTTCCGAGCAACGATTGTTTTCGATTTGCGTGCAAGTGGAACGAAATTATCCACGAACGATAGGTGCACGGTGTGCCGTTATCGAATTCGCTGTTTTGACGTGACCGTGGGTTGATAAAGAACACCTGTTCCGGGTGGAGTAGTTACCGCATGCGTCAAAATACCGACCGGAAAGTCAAACCCACGTGAAACGGCGGCGGATCCTTCGAACACCGTTTGAACTTCCGTCGATCGGAGCCGTGCTTGAAATACTTTGCGAATTACCCACGCCATTTTTCCAATTTATTCGAAACAACATCCTTGGCAGTACGGCGAGGATCCTTGGCAAGAATCAAAGTTCGCCGGGGCTATTCTGTTGGGGAAATCCTCTGGCAAAGTACTCGCAAGATAAATGTTGTCAACTCCACTGTGTACTGTCGCTGCAAGTAACAATATTGCGTACGAAAGTAGCATTCGTGCTGTCTTCCACTGATCCTTAATCCTCATCCTCCGGATCGGCGTTATTCCAGGCGCAGGGCTGCTATGGTTTCGTCTTTGAAAAGATTCAAATAAATCACTGACCTCTCTTATCCCAGACAGTAAAGATCGTTGTTCGCAGTTGTAGTACAGATTCTAACGTTAGTGTCGTGCAACGATAGAACACTTCACAGATAATAAGATTAGTGAACGATCAATTCGATAAAGTAATTACACTTGAGATAGCGGTCAAGTAGAACAGAATGTTAATAGATATTCAAGTTTACGTTATCGGTGTTCGTACATATTCGGGGATTTACAACATTCCAGGGAACAACGATTATAGTTTCTATAATATGAAAGTCATCACCTAGTAGAGAACAGTGCCAAGTCATTTTACAATCCCCAAAATACAGATGTAGACCCGAGGTACTCATACAAACGTTCTACGTAACTCTAGTTCGTTAATCACACAGTCGTCAAAGCGTCGTTTTAGCTGGACAGCATTCAGACTTTGACTACAGAAACCCCAGAGAAATTCAAAAGAGTAAATCGTAGTAAGTGAGGCAGAGAGAATGATTCTGAAAGCCAACACCATAGAAAATGTCGTGAAACGTAGCGACACACAGTGGTCTAATTTTATTTCGTTATTTTCGAATAAACAGTAAATATTAAATACACCATTCTAGCCTGTCCACCCAGTAACCAGCAGAGAGAGACAAAACAAGCCCATTGATCACATTGTCCTCTAGAAACATATGCTAGCACTACACGTAAAACTAAATTACCATGCTATAAACCATGTAGAGTAAGACATATGATTGTCGTGCTCTATCTAACCCAGATCAGTCCCAGAGTAGCTCATACAGAGTAGTACATTCTACCTAACTTATGGATATCTCGGAAAACAAGCTAGAGGGACAAGAAAAATTTCAGTTTATACTTTAACCCTTGCGTAGTAACCAAAGTTACGATATAACTTGTATCCACAACATTTGAAAAATTATAGGCAATGGAAATAATTTAGGTCGGAAGAAATGTTCAAGTTTCGAGTTAAAATAGCTCCGAGTGCAAAGGGAACATTACCAAATTTTGAAATAAATACAATAAATGGATAGCCAGTTAGCTACGCAAGAGTTAAAATCATCCGAATCGGTTTGACACGGCTAAAACAATTCCCAAAAAAAAACTCCGGGATCGATCTAGTTGAGCGGAAAGTAAAAATTCTTCTGAAAATCCAAAAGAACGAAAAACAATATTGGTATGCAGAGTCGCGCGTTAAACCACTGTGCGCCGGTTCGACGTTCTCGTCACGTGGCCAGCGCGCCACGCAGAAGCAGAGTCGACCTGGTCGACAATAGTGGACGGTACGCGAGCGCGCACGTGTCAGATTCGTGTGTGCGAGTAAGTACGTATACATCGGAGTACGAGAGAGGCAAAATAGAAGAAGAGTTCCGACAGCGAGGGTAGTGTATTGAAAAAAGAAAGATAGCCGAATCAATCCATCCTTCTCTATCTTATTAAACCGACTACCGCATCGTGCTCTTTCTCGGTTCGCGGCGGCAGATCGATTCCCCTCTTCCTCGTTCTCCGTCCCCTCTCTTACTCCTTCCCCCACCAGCCCACCCGTACACCACAGAAAGAGAGACACACATTGTCTCTCGCAGCCTTTCCCTTTCTTTGGTAACAGCTAGCACGCACGCATACATACACACGCACACGGTAAACCGAGCGAGGCGATCGGAGCGCACAGCATGTGCCGCGGAGAGGGCTACTCACCCGTTCATCCTGATGGTAGATCTCCACGTTGACGGCTGTCCCCTAGCAGTTCGGATAAGCGAACTCTCCCGCGTTCCACGGTCCCCGGTACGCGAACTCCCGCGCGTTTCACGTTCCACGGCCTCGAGAGAGGCCACCGTATAGACGCGATCTCAGCGACGACACGAGGACGCACCGAAAACAACAGGTTGCATGTGACACAGCGGCGGCACAAATATGGCGGCCGGAAAAATCGAGACGGTTAAAGACCCGGCGACCGATTCGGAGCCCGCGGTGATCCAAACGCCCCGGATTACCGAGAACCAGCCTGTCCCCACTTTGCCGGCTACTCGCGTCCCTCGACCCTCTGTCTTTGTCCCTCCGCACAGGAGGAACCTTCTCGCTCAGTCTCTGTTTCCAATGTCCCTCCCGCTAACGCTGTCTCGCTCTGACTCGCTTTCCGTCTCGTTCTCTGTCACCGTGACTGCCAGCCAACCTCCTGCGGCTGCTCTTTCCGGTTTTTCTCCGCAGGTTCGATCCCAAGAACTCGTACGCTGTTCGAGGAGGCCGCCGCACCCGAGGACTGCACTCTCTCAGTGCCGTCACCGCCTCGATCGACGTAAACGTTCGAAACGATGCGGACTGCGGGCGGTCACACACGCGATCCTACCCTCGAGCTAACCCGACACGTACGCTGATCAACGATGATCCCACTGAACCCGTGATCACCGTACCCAGAAATCCCGGAGACAGAGAAACAATGCACGACTCCGAATCACGGGTTCGTACACACCGATATCTATTCTGTCTAGCACGCACGCACGCCGTATCGTCGTCACCAGCGACAGAAGACACGCGCTGCCACTTTTGGCCCGTGGAATTTCGCGAGATAGATATTGCACCGTCCCACACACCGTGCTCGGCCTGCCTGCCTGGCGACATCTTGCAGCCGCGATACGAATCCCGTTTGTACTCCAGATTCAATCTACTTCGATCTTCGCGCAGTTTTTTCTCGCTTGGTTTTCCAATTTTCTCGTTGGTTTTTGATTTACGATCGAGATGATTAGAACCTGTTTGGGGTTCGTTGTTTAGTGGACGAACGGGTGTGGATATCCCGTGCCTGTATCGTCTCCGATGACTGTATTTATGCGAACAACAACTGGTTAGGTGCAATTTGAAACAGTGAAACGATCGAAAGTACTTGAGAAAACTATTCGCGACGGAAAGAAACTTTTAATTCGTTCTTGAAGGTTAAAATTCGGGCATGCAAATTTTATCTGGCTTCTATATAAATAACTATTAAATGCTGTTCGTTGGTAATCGCATTACTTGAGAACGGCTGGACCGATTTGGCTAATTTTTAAAAAAAGTGTTCGTTATAGTCGAAAGTCGGAAAATTCGGACAAACCACAAAAATACAATATTCCACAAAAATACAATATAGCCCTTTTGAAATTTTTTATGAGAAAAACATGGAACTTGAATCTTGGTTTGTGTTCAGGGCCCCCTTTTGCTCGGGGCCCCGGGCATTTTCCCAAGTTGCCCGTGGGGTAATACGCCACTGCTTGCTACCAATTAATTGATTCGCGACCATACGCGAGATAGGGGATGGTCACTTTGAGGGTCTGTATGTGTGCAGGTGTCTGCATTATCGTGGGAGTAAGCAGTCGTTGGTACAGTTGATCGCGACAAGAATATATAGTTGGATACCGAGAGCCAGGGAAACACTTCTTGATCCATGTTGCACATTCTGTGTGATTAATTGGCACCGCCAGGAGTACGCTATTAGCCTCAGAATACCATAATAAATGAAACGGAGAAAATAACAATATTCGCACACAATAATTAAGACTACAAAATTCGACTGGTGTGACTTGCATCCATTAACATTCATCAATTTTCATTTTACCCTTGAGAGTCTAAGTCGATGTTTGTTTATTCAAATATTCGTTGTTTTAAGAGTGATTTTCATGGTGTAAGACAGTCCTAGAAAATAATGAAATAGACTGAATTGATATATTCGCAGGAGGAACCGGATAAATTTTATATTCCAGCAGTTTCAAGTGGTTTTGGTTGGGACTGGTTTCATTAACCAGACAGTGAAACGAAAGATGAGATGAACGTCCCCATGCGACTTGTAACGAGCAGGCCGCCGTTATCGACCCTTCGACCCTGAATCATCGCATACCGTCCCTGGACCTTAGTCTATGACAAAACTATGTAGTGTTCCCCGAAAACCTAGCGGACTTGGAATCTTCCCAAGTCAACATTAGACACTATATTAAGCCAACCAACCAACAATAAACGTTCATTCTTGAAGTATACGTCTAATAGTCGAGTTCGTTGCATTTATTTCACCTACCCGACCTCGTTTCTACGGACCGCGATCGTTGGGTGTCAGATTCTTGCAAGTTACCGGTTTCCACGTAACAGACTCATCCATCCTTGAACCTCCGCTTTCTCATATGCTCCTAGTCCGTTGAACGTTTCTGTTTCTTTCAGAGCCACTGAAGCGGCAAATCTTCCTTCCCCTGGAAACCAGGCGAATTATAGAAGCCGTTGAAGGGTCCTTTGCTGCGTTCCTAATCCTCCTGGAACCGTCTTCAGCGGCTAACTCGAGAACCATTTCTCGAATATTTCATGCGAATCGGTAAAATACAAATCAACCACCATCGTATTTTAGATACTGTAAAAATTCCGTTACATCTTGCAGAAATTGCAAGATGCACTTT
The DNA here is from genome assembly GCA_963971365.1 of Lasioglossum villosulum. Classification (NCBI taxonomy): domain Eukaryota; kingdom Metazoa; phylum Arthropoda; class Insecta; order Hymenoptera; family Halictidae; genus Lasioglossum; species Lasioglossum villosulum. Next base: position 896,713 of record OZ020499.1, on the reverse strand, counting down.
TCGAAAATCTGGTACGGTGACTTAAAGCGACAGCGGATTTTCTGCACTCGCAACAAAACTGAATACGTGTGATTTAAAACAGCAAAAACTTTAGAAGAAATTTAAAAACTCTGTTAAATGAAAATCAATTCCTATTTCACAAGATTTAGGCTTATTTCTACTTATTATTTGGTCTCTTTCTCCTTAAATCTATTTCCAGTCTTAATCCTACCTTTTTCTCTTCTAGTTCCCCATCGGTGATCAGGGTCTCTTGTCTATACTCACTAAGAATTCTGTAATAGCTCTAATTGAGCAGCTCTTGCTTTGAGCCAGGATGCTGAGGGCATCTTCTTCACGTTCTTCTACCTCTTTGCTTATTTTCCTTCTTGATGTCTCTCTTTCTCTATTATATAAATCACATTCGAACGTGATTTATCTTCTCTTTCCCGAGTCCACAGTGGCAACCTGGAGTGGATGCTGTTTCTATGTAATGAGGTTTTTAGATTATAGTGGTTGGAACGCGAAGGGATGAGTCGACTGCGCCGGTCTCCATGTTACCCTGGTCAAAGATGTTTCGTATTACACGTGGCTGTAAGCCAGAGAACCACCCTGGATAACATCGAGCCGGCGGCAACAAGGGGAGCCTCTGTTTCGGGGAAATGCACGGGAACTGGCTGCCTCGTTCATAATTTTATGCTGTGCTCATGTAAAATTAGCATATTAATAAGAAAGACGGCGACAGCGGTTAGGATAGCAGGATGAACTCGCAGGAGGATCCTCTGCTCCTCCTACCACTTCGAAGGATCCTTCCCTTGCTCCTCGGCTCTGCTGCGACCCTAATCACCGAGTCTCCGCATTTAGAACTCAATGGAGCGAATCTAATTGCAGTTATTACGATAATGCTCGGCCCGAACCCCCTCGAACGATGTGCAAGTACAATGTGCTGGCTAAATTAATGACCATTACACGAGACCTATCATTTTTCAAGTTAGAGCCGCCCTGCGAAATTTGATCACAGATTCTTTGAAAAATCTGTCGGTTTACGCGAACGACTATGCGTCAATATTGCCCGTGAAGAATTATTCTGTGTATTCACGGCTAATTAATTAATTTCAGTAATTTACAGTTTGAAAGGAGCCCGTGAAAGACATTGTGGCGTCATCTAGGGAGGTCGCGGAGATAACGTGGGACTGAACGTACGTCTGAAATATCTGCCAACGATACGAACGCAAGTTCACTCTTTTGCAAATCAATTACACTTTGAAATTAATTGTTTATTTATTTAGACACACGATACGTTTGAATAAATACATATGCACATGGTAAATTTTGGGTGCAAAACCTGTAAACTGGGTTCTAGTCCATATTAACAAGGGAGAAATCTAGTTCTGGTCCGCTTGACGCAGCACCATCGTTCGAGCAAAAGTTGAAGAGATAATAAAAGTGCAAATAATTTATCGCGGCGCATCGGAATGCGCCAAACCACCCTTAAACATTGATTTTCTCGTACGCACCCCTTGAAGAAAAATGTTTTTCCAATTATGCAGATTAATTTTATAGAATCTTTAACAATGTTATTTATTACATAGCAATTTAAGATACCGTCTAATATAGAAAATTGTTCTGGTTGTGAAAAATATAGAAAGCATTATAATATTTTCGAAAGTTATACAAGACTGCTACTAATCGTATATCGTTAATATAAAATCCAGCGTTCAGATCTGCAATGTTTCGCAATTAGAATAGACATTGAATTTTCCGATAATATGATGATAAAAATGTTTTCACGCTGAAGGAACGCTATCGGAGGAAAAAAAATCCCTTCGTGCAAAAGGAAACCAGCCTCCAACTTGATTTCGGCGTTGAACTCTAAACCGACCATAGTCTCCTGTTCGCAGGGATATCACTTTTCATTTTTTTCATATCTCGACGTCGATTTTCGGCGTTTCTGGGTCACGTATCTGTCCCGAACACTTCTCCACCTCCTGCTCTTCCAATAAACAATGAACTCACCGAAAGCAAACCCACGAACAACCCCACAAACAATAGGTCTGTTACGTACGGAGGCTTTTGACTAAAATAAACAGATTTCCCCTTATGGGAAAAGTACATGCAGCTGGAAATCTTACTAACGTCTGCCAGATTTCCCATAGTCCCCTCTACCATTTTTATAAACAATTTCCCAGTATATAAAGGGCTCCGGCTAGTCCATTTCGGGCTTAGTTGTAAACTGAATACGAACCGATATGCGTCTCATTCCCTTTCAATCAAATTCCAGACATGTGAGCGTCTTTAATCTCGTTCTCCACATCCATTTAGAGTTCCATTATCTTGCAAATCATCCCATTTCGATAAACCTTTACCACTCGAGGTTTTTCTTCAATTCTTTTAGAAAGTTACGAGAGCCGACCTTTCTTAATACCTTACCCTTACCTGTGTAGCGGACGACCCGGTGGTGAAACAGATATCGGCTAGTCTACGTTTACGACTAAAAAGGCACTAACTTTTTAAATATCGTACTATACGATTTGAACTTTTTTTAGAAGCTAGAGCAATTAGTTTGCTGCAGGATTATAAAGAATAAGTAGACGCAAAGATCGAATGCGCTACAGATTGGCCACCCCTGGGGTAAATGAACGATCCTTTGCAGAATGCTGCGTTCCTGGTACCGAACGTATCGTGATTTACTCTTGGCACTGGCTTTTCTCCCTTTCTTTTCCTCGTCCGTGAGCCTTCTACACGAAACAGACTCAGGGTGCACGGTACACGAGACAATAGCTCGCGATCATGCGACCCTGGTTCCAGATGTATCGAGAACGATTCGACCTTCTCCATTTTGATGCCTGTAAACTTACCAATGGCTTCTCTCTAGCACGTTGTAACACCCCTACTCCCCAACACCGTAAAATTATTCAATCGGAGAATTCGCCATTCACTCGACGAAAAACCTCTTGGAACAAACCCCCTCTTCAACAATTTCTAAACAATCCGCATGCAAATATCGGAATTACACCTCGATGCTGTAACATCGAATTCCCAATTATATAAAAGTCAGTTCAATAAAATAATCGATGGTCCTCGCGTGTCTAATGATTAATACGCAACGATTCGAAAGGGGGTGTACAGTAAATTACATAAACAGATAGATCGAAGGAATAGATTTGTAAGCTAGAAAATTACAGAATCGTTTTTTGCGGTGGTGTGCTGTTAAATAACGCTGCTCGAAGTCGAATTTTCTAACGAGGAAGCGTAAAATGTTTAATGGAACGTGACAGTGAAAGCCTCGAGAGGGGTACAGCGTGAACAGAAGCGCATTTGGTGCCATATTACATGCGCAGTGTAAACAACTCCGTTACATCGGTTGAGCAGGAGAATAAAGCAGCCGAGGAGGTGAACATGGCGGGAAACGTGACCAACCAGAGGCACATATTGGCGCGAAGCAGTGCATCATTCTTATTCATCGATTGCAAAACCTCCCACGTGCAATTGTTTCCCTAAAAACCATAATTTCCAAATCTCCGCACTTCGCAACTGAACTCTATCAATCGAAACACGTAATTTTCATTTTCAAAAAATAATCATCGTTCATTCGAGCTATAAAAAAATTGCTCGCTGGTTATTCATTGTCAAAATTTAGCCAGAGATTCGCTCCGATGTAACATGGATTTCTTCTAATTTCTCGGAGTTATCGCTGGAGGAAAAATAAAATAGGAACGCGTGCTGTTAAATGTTCTTCCTTTCAAATGAATTATTTAGTGACCTGGTGCGGCGTTACGGCCAATTGGGGCCCCTTCGAAATTTTTTATGAGAAAAACATAAAATTTAGATTTTGGATCTTGATTTTTGTTCGGGGCCCCCTTTTGCTTAGGGCTCCGCGAATTTGCCCAAGTTGTCCATAGGGAAATACGCCACTGAGAACGCTTGTTAAATCTTGTGCGCGGTGATCGTTTAATCTTTTTCGATGGTAGGGTGTTGGAGGCGTTTAGGATATTTCCGCGAAGGCGGCCAGATAGAGGAATTCATATCTCTCATATATCGTAAGATAGGGAAGTAGAACGTTCAGGAGCATCGAGTTATGGCGGGACATACATATTTTCATCGAGTGCAGCATCTCACCATGGCAACACCCTAGCCGCCATTATGATCTACACCGTGTAATTCGAAGACGAAGTCACACGAAGCGAATCACAATACGAGAAAAATGAGAAGGAAACAAATGACCGAATAAAAATGACAAATATCAATCATACAAATCTGTCCGGAATTAATTACAATCGATCGTATCAATCGCGATCATATTAAGATGATCATACATGATAGTATCTTAGTACAGTGAAATAAATAATAGTCATTTTGTTTTTCTATTTACCGTGTTCTTCTGTTTCTCGTATTTACCTTGAAGGATACACATCGAGGAATCTAATATTCACCTCGCAACTGCGGATGAAATCCTGTTCAAAATGCGTAGGTACATCTTGTTGAGGGAGCAGCGTGAGCGACCATGTGAATCGCAGAACTATACCCCGTAGTTTCGGACGCAGGCATAAATCATTTTCCACGCTCATAATCGTAGCAACACCAATCGACTGATCGTGGATATCTATTTGTTAGGTTTCAGCTTGTTTAGGTAAGTTCAGAAATTTTTTCAAGCGATCCAAATTTATTGTTTAAGTGTAGTTTTAGTGTCTGCATTCTAGTTACAGAAGAATAGATATTTTCCAGTTCTCCCTCCTGTTGGAAACCTTCGACTAATAATTTGCATAAATGTATGAATCCCCAAATCTCTGAGGGGGTTTGCAGCTGTTCTGTGACTTCCGTTATATTCTGAAATATTTTGATATATTCTGGTATATTCTCGTGTATTCTGGTATACTAGATAATATCCTTGGATACAAGAGCTAGAGGTTCCGCTGTGGACCACGATGAAAACCACGCGAAGGCTGTAGCAATCGCTAACGTCAGCAGACGTCCAAGACCACGGTTGATCCCTAGCAAAAACCCGTTCCTCCCACTGTCGGAAGACGTTGGTGGGACGAAGTCGTTCGGTTGATGGTCTGCCCTTTCGGGAACCGGTGAGCAGACGCAGAGGAGCGCGGGAACCCGAGGGAAGAGATTCCCAAGGCCAAACGAGCTCCATCCACCTGCTGCGTTCCTGCTGAAAATGCGTGGGCGCGGTTTCCCCGAGGGCTGGCCGAGGCCAACGAAGGTCGCACCCTTTTTCGGCTGGCGTGTGTCTAGCCCTTTCGTCCAACCTCTCGCCCGACCATCTGTCCCCTACCAAAACCCGGGGCTGGAGCAACGCTCGACCGTTGTCCCCCCGAACTCTCCCCGCCTTCCACCGTTGCAAGATCCTTTGGAAACGACCCGTTTCCCCGAAGGGATTTCCGGCGCACGCGCCGATCAACAGAGCCCGGCGCACCAAGCAAAGCGACGAGGCAAGGGGGGGGTTTATTAGCGGAGGCTTCATTCGGATCAGTCCTGTCTCGGCTGACGCTTCTGGCAACCGTGGCAGGGACTCCTACCACCTCTACGAACGTTGCCATGGTGCTACCTACGCCTCCGTGTGTGCGCCTGCCTGATACACCCACGCACATTGCACCAGCAAGCTATCGGATCCCGGAAAAAATTCGGGAGACAGGGTGTCAAGAGGACACCGGGAAACTGTTCGTCCGACTCCTTGTCCCACATTCGGAGTCCCGTATGAATTCCTTCTTTTTTTCATTGATATTGTTCTTGGATGGCATACAGTATAAAATGTAGGTCGTAAAAAATTCATTTTTTTACAATTTAATTTCGGGTACCACGTTTGTTCCGGGGTCCTATATTTTTCTTCGGGAACCTAATATGTTTTCTATGGAGCCTAGAATTCTTTCGAGCGAGTCAGGATGTTTTCCATGTAGTCTACAATTTTTTCAAGGAATCTAGCATATGGTCTATACAGCCTACAAGTTTTACCAGAGATCCAGGTTGTTTTCCATGCATCCTAAAATTTTCTCCAGGAGTCTAGGATATTTTCTTTATGGAAAACAATTTTACCTAGAATTTTGTGAAGGCCCCACGATTTTTTCTAGGAAGTTGGAACGTGTCTCCTCTCGTGCCTGCAAGATTTTTTGTCGAGATGTGGTAGACATTGTACAGAACACCTAGAACACGGTCTATGCGCGGATTCCACGGCCAAGTTCACGGCGTCCACGTTCCCATCGGCCCGTTACGTTCCTTGGACTTCCTGTGTTCCTGTTCAAAGAGCGGGGGCGGCTCCCGCGGAGGGCAGGCCGTCAAACATGCGGGGCGGAACCATGACATAAAGAGGCGGTGCGGAATCGCAAGCTCGCGTTGACGAACATCCTGATCTAAATTGAACTGATCCTGGCCCCGGATCAGGCAGGCTCTCCCGCCGTCTCTCTTCGACCAGCTAGCTTCGCGGACGGGTCGAGCCTGTTCGCGGGACGAGACTCTCGTTCTGCCAGAAGGTTGTTCTAAGGCGGAAACGCCCAGACGTTAGGTGTATCTGCGTGGCGTTGCCGATGTACGCCCAGGAGACGGGTAGGTGCTCTTCTTAACCCCAGAACACCTTCACCAAGTGTCCAGAAGCGTGTCTATCGTCTCGTTGACGTCACAGTTTGCCAGACTTCGTTGACGAAATTGATGGACTCGCTCGATCGAGCATTTAGGCGACTTGGGTACTTTAAGGGTCGACGAGGGGATCGGAGAATGAAGTGTGTCGGAAAAAGACCTACGAAGAAAGAGATCACAAATAATTAAGTAGATTAATGTAGCATTTTATCGAAGGGTGACGTCTGATTTATTACTTGAATTCTTCGAGAGTCGATATGGACGACAGAGACTGTTATACTATTTTGATGTGCTTCGAGGATACATATAAAAACCTACACTCACTGTAACAACGAAACGATTGGGATAATGCTGAAACTTGCTACTTGATAATCGTTTTTGATGTTGGAAAGTCAAATGGGGTAAGATTACATTATGCGTGGAATGATTCGAGAGTAGTAAAAGATACACACAATTTGTAGCGATGAAATGATTGGGATGATGCTGAAACTTGCTACTTGATAATCATTTACGATGGTGGACAGTCTAATGGGGTAAGATTACATTATGTTGGAGTGATTCGAGGATAGTAAAAGACCCACACACGCTGTAACGATGATTTCATTGGGGTGTGAACTTGATGTTTGATAATCATTTGTGGTGCTGGATACTCTGATGGGGTAAGGTCGTCCCTCGTTCCCCACAACACGGCGAATCCATTCACCCTCCGAACCGCCTCCTGGTGGAGAATGAAACCGGTTTGTGCCACCCCTAGGGTTGTCGCACCCCAATTCGGTAGTCCGTCGATCTCCTCACCTCTGATTCTCCCCTGATCACCTTGTTTACCGTTGTATTATCCAGATTTGACGTTTGGCTCATTTGTTATTCTCTCGTACGACGATTAGTCTAATTCCTCGCTGGCTTCCATTCGACGACACGCGAATACATTCTCCGTGGCTCAGAATTTATGTTACCCTAACACTTTTGTGTGTCATCCAATAATCACCTCGAGGCTCATGGTGTCCTGATACCGGTAGGTTACCAATAGCGAAGCAATCTGCTTCCAGATAAATCCTGAGGGTTGTGTACATATAACGTGCCACAAACTGAATCCCAGTTATGTGTATTGTTTGGTATACACGAGGAATAGAGAAAGCGACGAAACAATTCCGTCAGGTGTAAGATGGACTCGGTAGAATTACGAGGGGTAGATATGAATATTAATTACACCGTGGGTGACAGTGTACAGGCGGCCATCATCCGGCAGGAGGTGTGTCCTTGTAGGCCGAATAAAAGGGACTAAAAACCTTTCGGTAAATCTCAACTTCCGTCCAATCACGGCTGGCATATTCACCAGGAGCAAAACCTAGGGACACTAAAAAATACAGCTCGTGAGAAACATCGTAGGAACAGTATAAAAATATCGAATAAATATTGTAGCGCCTAATGAAATTTCTTCAGAACGAAGCGAAAACGAGCAAATCTCTAAAAGTGTTTTTGTCTTAGTATTTCGCGCCTGAAGTTTTGCCATTTAATTTCGGGACACCCTGTATAAGTCTGTCCGACAGAAAATAAAGATCAGATTTTGAGTGGTCGCCCAACAGTCAACCTCGTCGTACTTCGTTCGAACATCTATCCGACCGCGTCTCTACGGATCTCGTTCGTTAGGCGTTGAATTATTAGTTCGTTACGTTTCCCCATAACAAGCGTCTTCGATCGGAGCGTTGCGAACCCCGTCGCGTTCCTCGGCAGGATGTTATCCTGTGAAAAAAGCGTGGGTGGAATCCCGACGAGGCGAACCCTTTCTCTCCAACTCCGTTCTCGGCGCATTCCTGGCTCGGCCTTGGGTCGATGGCGTGGAGCGAAGAGCGGGAGAAGCGGCAGGTTCGGAGAGAAAGAGGAAGAGAGAGAAAGAGAGAGAGTCTCGGCGCATAAATTTTCCTGGCGTTCCGTTTTCCTCCCGAGTCCGGCTTTCTTCATCCCGAAGGGCTGCCGCCGCGAAACGACAGTTTCCGAAGAACGGGACGACGGAACAGAGTAACATGAGTCCCTAAGGACTCTCGGTATCCACGATCCCAACACCGGTATACCTTCTCCGTTCGGATGCTCGCCTGCTGCGAATATGTGAATATATTTTATTCAACCCTTTCCCTCGGGCACGGGATTAAATTATTTCTGTCGCGGGGTTGCGGACGGTCCCTGTCCCATTGTGCGGAGCCGGTAGCCGACGCCTCTCGGCAGCCTAGCTGCCCGCAACTCGACCAACAGCGAAGCGTCCAACGTTCAAGGTAGAGGAGAGAGGCTTCTCCACCACGGTTCCAGGCTTTCGAAAATGCGGCAGTCGGTGGTGCGGTGGTTGTGCGGGAATTTGGTGCGACCAACAGCTGGCTCCTGCTAGCCTGGGATCAGGGGATCAAACCAATAGACTGCCGATAGCCCCTTCGGTTATTGGAACGATCGGAACCCGTCCGGTACCTCCTCCAGAAGCCGTTTGAGTTCTTAACAGTTAGCGAGACTTAGCCGCACGGTTACTTCCAGCTCTTTTAGGCAGATCCTCGCCTGTTCCTCGGTCGAGTTATGACGCTATCGATCTGACGCGTTAATGGACAGTTTTGACACGCTGCGATTACCCTCAAGACCAGCTCCACCCTCTCAGCACCAGCTCCTACAACTTCTACCAGCAAGCATCCCGTTTAACCGCTTAATCACCCGCAATTTGCATCGCTAATTTTTCTCCAACCTGCCCCCGTCTTCAACCGAATCATTATAGTTCAGAGAAATTTTCCGAATTTCTTGACTGCTCCGAAAAATATTCGACGTCATTATGCTTCGCCCCAGGATTTTCGAGTCAACGACCGACGAATATTAGGACACCTCTTCCCGCGTTATGTTAGCCCTCTCACGATGTGTGACTCGAAGCACTTGAACGACTAACCCTTTCCTTCGGACCGAGACTCGCGGACGTCCTCATATGTGTAAGCAACCGCCGAACTGGTTCGACTCTCGCGAACAAGTCCCAGGTATCGTTCGACGATTTCTTACCACGGTTTCTTTCGCGGCTCGTAAAAGTCTTGACTGCGTCGGCGTCTATCAGGAGCGACGCATCGGGGACACGCACGTTTTTCTCGTCGGGAACGATAGGAAAGTTCGATTTTCCCGTCGGACTCATGCTGCTCTGGTAACACCGGAAGGCGCCGATTGATTGGAAACCCCACACAGGATTCCACCTGATCGTTCGACGACCACAACCTGCCTATGACGTCCTGGTGTCAAAAAAAGTTTTCGAGCTTTTTTTTTCATTCCCGAGCCACGTTCCCCGGAAAGATTGCGTTCGATGGGATGAGCGCGGACACGGGCAGGGAATAACTGGAGGATCGAAACGTGTGAACGATCATTTGTTTTATCGTTTGTTGGGAAGCTGTTACGGGTAGTTAATGTTTACAGGTGGGAAGTTATTGTTGGCTGGAAAGGGTGAATTGTCGAACTATTTCTTGCGTAGAATGCTGTTCAGAAGAGGCTTCAAACGCTGTGGAAGTTATTCGATCAAACTGCATAATCAGTTATAACGATTTCTCGCGAACAAAGAGAAGTCGAGAAAATTCCTAGGGAGACATAGGTTGCTAGGTGGTCACGCTGTTTCCCCTTTGTGTCGTGGGAGGGACGAGGACGGATTCAGACCTGTCTCTGTTCAATTCAGTCGTGAACGAAGTTAGACGGACAACGTATAACTAACCACAGAAGTTAAAAGAGTTTTATTGGGTGGGAAATTGTTCGTGTTAAAGTTGTAACTTCGTGAAACAAAGTCGGACGACAATCTACCTGGGTTTGTTTCGTAGCTTGAAGCGTATACCTTTCTCAAAGGTAATTGTTTCTCCTTTGAAAAATTTGTTCAGTACATGGTAACTCAGTGTTGGATTCTTGCATGAATCGTTTGGTTAAAGTGCGGTCAAATCACATGCCAAATACGTGAAGCAATTTTTCTGTGCTCGTTACAAAGCTGTTACATACTTTGATCTACAAATCCGTACCAGATTTATGCAGGGAAAAATTTGTTCGATTTCTGCAGACGCACTTGAATATCAAAAACTTCATAAGAAGACTTTTTCTACGTAATCGAGCGCAATTTTTAGTAAGAAGGAGAGAGGACTGTCAGCAGGGTGGCAGCGTAGGAGGTGGCGAAAGTCAGCCAGAATTAGCAGAGCGGTCGGTAGTCATAAAGGGTGAGCAAATGCCGATTGACCTCCTCGTTGGTCTGTCTGCCGGGTATAGTTTCTATGAATGTTCCGTCGCCGCCCACAACCCTTTCTCGTTTCTCGGCGTCCGTCTCCTACGAATTCCCGGCGAATGCGTGGAACAATCGTGGTCAAGGGATACACACGCTTTGCGCCCGTGTTCGATGATGATCGCCGTCGGACAGGAATTTCCGCGCGCGGACGCAACACCGACGAAGATAGACCGAGGGGCGAACGGACGAGGAGAGGAACGACGACCTCGAAAGCTCGAGATTCTCCGACGTTATAACTTCCTGGTCGCTGTCACCGCATTCCTTTTATGCAGAGTCACTCGAGCGGAACGAAGGAATTAGATTTCGTTCGATACAGCCTCTCGGCGAAGTCTGCGCCCCCTGCATCGACCGATTCGGCGTCCGCTGTCGTCGCGGATAGGCTACGAGGTTCGTAAGTGGCAATCGCTAATAATACCGAGCGCAAAAATGAAATTAGGAATTGATCTTTAGGAAGACGGGTAATTAGAGCGTCTCAGTCTCGCGGTTTAACGCACAACAAATGTAAATATTTATGTAAATAAAGTACATTTCTTTAAATCGAATTTTGATAATATCGTTTAAGTAAATCAGGTGCTCTGTGACGTTTCGCAATCAGTAATATTTGCTTAAGCGGCCCTGCATTATCGAATGCAATAACGCGGGAACACTTTTCGTCCTCGTACAAACATATTTTGAGTTGCGCAAAGGTTCGTTGGATTTGACCGAGGTCCCTCGAGCTCGGCTGTCCTTCTGTACGTTTGACGAAACTCAAAGAATAGTATCCCTGGTGTATAAATGACCTTGCGCGGACCCGTGTTCAGGACTTATATCGATAGAATACTGTATTGTCGACGAAAGATTTTGTTAATTCCAGAGAAACGTAATTCCATCCAGGGAAATCTCGGTCAACAGGTGTCTTAGGTCCTCGAGGAGGTTCATCGTCGTTCAACGATGGCTGCCCTAGCGACACCGATGTGATCGATCGTGACAAGCGATCCCGTGTATGCTGCCCTGTTACAGCACCCCAAGATTCTTTTGTTCTCTGCCAATTGCAGCGAATCCGGCCCCCTTTGTCCGTGACTGTGTCCATCCGATGACATAGCTGCAGCCTCATATTATCCTGTAACGTAGAGGAGGCGCTCCATTGTCCTCAGCTTTCTTGGTCTGCCTCAAGTCAGCAATCCCGAACGGTATCGACGCGACGCGCGACGTATCTCCTCGGTCTCGTCTACCTACCGTCTCGCGTTGTCTCCACGCTTGGGTGTCTCTTATCGTCAGAGACTATCGGCAGTTCCCGCCTGGGTTTGAAACAGGGGCCACGTGCCCCAAGAATCGTATTACGTAGTATACAGTATACATAGTCCACTTCTCAGACGGTTCTTTCTAAATGCTAACTCCACCGCGATCATTCACTCCTTGCACCGAGTTTCTGCAAATTACTCTTCGCCTCTGACGTCCTGATACTTAACGGCCGCCTCCTGTCATCGGTAATTGATTTGCTAGGCCTATAGACGGGTCAGATCAGGGGTGGCCAACCTTTCATACCATTTATCAATTTTTTTCGCATAGGTGTTCAGCGTCGTAACGCTCGAGCACTTTTTCTACCTTCTCGTGTTCATTGTTAGCTAAATATTTCCTTGTGTCGACCGTGGATTGTTGCTAACAAACTTTTAATGATTTCAGCGCACTGGTTCGATCAATCGTTATTTAAACACTATTTGCAAATTATCACGATACCTTTTCTCAACGTTTCGATCTTAAATCATTTTTAAAGTTATCGGCGCGCAGTTCGATCTAAACTGTCAATGCGCTTTTAAAAGAAATACAACGTTACGTTAGCAGGAGCAAATACCGAGCGGAATAGCCACCGATTGCCCTTGTACCTCTCCCTTAATGACCAATACCCTGACAAATGGTTAATTCGTTTCTTTCCATATTGATAAGTACTGTTACTACAGCCGTCAAACAGAAATAAAGTTTCAGATTTTGAGCGACTAACATTCAGTCTCGTTGTACTTCTTTTAAAATACCTATCCGACCGCGTCTGTAAGGATCACGATCGTTAGGTGTTCAGTTCGCGCGTTGTTGCGTTTTCCCGATAACAATGGGGAGGTACACGGTGTCGCATGGCTCAAAGGTGTCTTGAGTCATTCTAGCCATTACAAGCGGAATTAAAAGGCGACGCGCGAGTCGGCCTACTGCGCAACCATGCTGCCCTGTTACCGTTGACATCTGCGCGATTTATCTTTCTTCAGCCAGGACAAATTGAATTTGCTCGGCATACGGAGGGGCCTGTCTGCCCTGCCTTCCATCCTCTGGTCTCTGGTCTGTCTAGCGGGAGAGGGTGACTATGGCCACGCCATGGTCTCCTGATGGTGCGTGTGCTCGCACTATAAAAACAAAATCGCTTGGACAAGTGGAACAGGGCACTGTGCGTGCACACGCAGAGGACAGGTGCCGAGGTCTCTATGTAAGACTCCGCGTACGACACGGTATGTCCACATGGACTTTTCAGGTTTGCCCCTCTTCGTCGACGAGGGGAACGCACGCGTGCGTTATGTCGCGACTATGGGAAACGGTGAAAGCGACACACCTAGCTCGGAGAACATTGAAAAATTAAATTCCCCTGCCGGGGATACTCGGAACATTTCTTTCTGGTAACCACCTAACAGGTTACTTCGATTTTTGTTGTTTGTGATATTGTCCTTGTGAATTTTACGTTTCCCCCGTAACAAACTCTGGCGTATTGATTCGCAGCGCCATCGATGTCCATGATTGCCGGTCGTCTCCAGGAGACCAGAAGGTCTTCGTGAGATTCTAGACATGTCTCCGACTCATGCTACCCTGGTATAGCTCGTGTCTACTCGTCTCTTTCCGCACGACAAGCGAGCATAATTTACGAGGTCTCTGAACCTCCCGCGGCTGCCGTCCTGGTATTCGGGAATGAGGAACTAAAGCGAGGAATGCGACTGTAAAATGGAAGGAACGATCGGCGAAGCGGGCGTACTCGCGTGGACAAACACTATAGTATTTACTCGCTCGGAGCGGAGTTTTTCGGAGATACTGTCCATTCGACCGTTTGTTTATTAATTTTCAATGATATTGAAGAACGTGGCCAATTTGGTATTTTAAAAAAGTTTAGGGTTGACGAATAACCCTATAGAGCCAAAGGGAATGCTACCTACAAACAATTGAAGGGTCTACAAAAAAAATGTAGGATCAACAAAAAATATTATAGAGCCCTAGGAGATGTGAAATAGTACGTAGAAAGGATGGGATTTCCATGGGACCCACTTAGAAAAAATACAAATTTCGCCTAAAAAAAATTGTAGAGTCGATAAAGACAATGTAGGATCAACAAAAAGAAGTTAATGCCTGGTTAAGCGAAATGTAACGTATTTACAGTTATTTTTCATGTTAGTGTTATTTGAGTCTGAAGTTCCGCGAATTTTAGGGTCGAGTAGACGAGAGTTCCAGCTTTTGTATATTCATGGAAAGATTGTTCTGGTGCAGGCATGCACCCAACCAGAACTACGAGGCCCTTTCAAGCCCATGGTTTCCTAATACTGTTGACATCCAGGCGATTTGTCTTGTTTCCCCACCAGGCAAACGCATTTTATGGCATGTTTTATGTGTCCTCGGCCAATGGCGAGCCCGCCCATTTCCTCTTGAATGTCCCCATCCCGGGGAACCACCACCACGTTCCTCGAACTTCGTCGCTGCCATGGTATCCTGATGCCACAATATTCCAAACTCCCGGAAAAAAAGTGCTCGGTAATTTCTCGATTTTTACCACGCACACAGACGAGCCCCCTCTTCGTATTCGTGATCATAATGCATGCATGGAAAGTATGTACGCATCATTTATTCCACGAGTGTATTATACGATCGATCCATCGGACGGAGAAGCAGACGGGAAAATGGCGTCCATTGTCTGCAGGAGTGATTTAAACAAAAAACATTAATATTCTCTGTGAAATTTGATAATTTATCAAATTTATTTTGAATTACTCCGAGCACTGGTAATTATTTCCTAAATTGCCGAGATGGAGTATCTTGTTATTCAAGCAATGACTCGACGAGGAAGCGAGGATTATTAATGTTGAAAATAATATTCCGCTAATGGTATTGATTATCCGCGCGGTATGTTAATGCGTGTGATCACCCACATTGTCAAGCGCGCGGTTATGAGCCACGTGCTCATGGTTTCCTGGTCGCATCTTCCGGAAGTCGACGGAAAAAAATTCTGGGTGGTATGGGTCGAGGGTACATTGACATTTGCTGCGGCTGAATTCTCCCTTCGCGCTGCCTATTAATTATCCCCTCCAGTAAAGCACGAGTTTCCTCTATTCTTCCTTCCGGTGAATAATCGACGCCATTGAAAATTCTCCGGTCACCCCACACTGTCAATCTACTTCGTCAGATTATGATTATGCCATTATAATTAAAAATATTAATGTACGAAACATCTACTTAACTGCGCTCCCTTAAAGTTGGTCTACATATACTCTGAGAGATATTCTCACAATCTTATTTCTAATTTAAAATAATTTTAAATATGTATCTAATGAACATAATAAGATATTTATGTAAAATTAAGTATGACTCTTAATATTGATTATTGCTGATAGTTGGATTTTCATGAATTAGAGGGTACGCGAGAGAAGTAAAAGTGTTTTGTTTTGTACGAAGCGAGAGCGTTGTTGTTGACGAATCGATAAGGTTGGTGTCGAGTGCTTAATAGTGACTTAAAGACACCTCCAAGGGCTGCCTGGTGTTGTAAACACGACACGCTGAGCTGAGCACAAACTTTGCCAACAGGATCCCATGAAACCGAGGGGTAGACCCGCCGAAAATTGAATGGAACGTCCTTGAGGAACAAGAGAACCCTTTTATGGAAGAACGAGGATTGTTGGTCCCTAAAGGGCATACGCCTACGCACTTTTACTAGGAAACCATGAGGAATCGACTGGTTGTATCTTGTGGCAGCCCTTTGAGAATCCTCCCAAAGGATTTCATACACAACATTCCCTTCTGTACATCGAAGCTTGCTATAACAATCATCGTAACAAGCTCACCCCTATCTTCGCCTTTAGCCGCTATGTCTCTGTCGTATTGAAACATCATTCGAAAAGCACTTTTAGTTTTTCCCGAATTTTCCATTTTTCAGGCAACTTAAAAATCCCATGCTCGTGGAAGCTTGTATCGACGTTGTTGTTGGTTTTAATGGTTTGTAGGAGAATTTGGAAAAATAACAGGAACGACGAATTTTCTTTTTTGTCGGATGTCACTGTCTCCTGGGCGTGTCTTCGCACCAGAAAAAAACCAATCGCAATGGCATGCTCTCCTAGTCTGTGTCACCAGCATACTTCCCCTTTAGTATTGCCTAACAATTCCAATTAAGGGAACGGAACGCGTGCGGTGTAACCGGTGGCGTTTCCTTTACCCTCTGGAGACATTTCACAAAGGGCCGAGTTCACAGGATGTTAGAAGAGTATCGTAAGTATATTAGGGACAAGCACGTGTGGTCAGTGTATGCTGGTCCCTACCAGTAGGGCCACGGAGCAATGGCCGTTGCCAAAAAATGGCGCTACGCTGAACCAACATTTTCAATTTTACAAAACTACAAATAAGTCTTCAGGACAAACATATATCGCACTATGATAACCGAGTCTACGAACAATTTTATGCCGCAACTTGCGATTCCATTCTCTGTGGAATTAAAGTAAACAGTTAGGAGGAACACTGTTAGTGAAAATGGCTCCAGCAATTTTTTATTTATATTTTTATGAGTATTCAAGCTGCACATGCTCGGATTCTTGATGTTCTCGGGTTTCCAAGTTTTTGGGCTGATCGCATTATTTGATATTTTTAAAATGAAGGTTGCAGTCACGGAAAATCGACAACCGGAAGAGGAAGTTCCTCAGGCCAGAGACGGAACACCTGCGCAGTGGCTTCGTCGTTTTCATGTTTCCCTGCTGAAAAATCGTGTTCACTTTGAACTACTCTTCTTTTTTCTTCCATTACTGTCTCCACGCAGACAACACACGCGACGTCACACTCGCTGTCCATATAATTACCGAACGGCATTAATTATAATTTAAAAAAAAAAGTGTATGGATTCGACGCATCAGGAAAACAGATTATCGAGCAATTAACTCATTTTTAAAGCAATCGTTAACGGACTGTGGAACTCCGTGCGACTGTGTAAAATATTTATCGGATAAACGAATGCAAAGTTCAATCGAGCCGAATGCACTTTTTAAGTGATTTCGACATTAGAATATGCAATTAGAATGCGAAGCGAGGTTTTAAAATTTGGTTGAATGAAGAATTGACGTGGGGAGTCAAGGGAATTTCGTGAATATTTGTGGTTTAATAATTAAGTGTGACCAGCGACACCTGTGAAATGCGGTTCGCGACATCAGACGGACACGTGTCGGTACCAGGAACAGGATTGCAGAAGCTGAAGGAAGAAGGACGATTGTTCTGAGGGAGGTACAGCTTCTGAAGGCCAGGATCCATAATTAATTAATCATTAATGAAGTCTCTAAATAACGTTGAACCTGTAATTTGAATAGATCATTCCGAAAGTCATTTCGTTTTCTCAAGGAAAAGCGAAAGGCAATAGTTTACCATTTAGAATAGGTTTCACGATATTATAAGAATCTTCAATCTATCTTAATTCTAGTGGAATAAAACTTCGTTAAGATAATAATTTAATGCGTGCTGTTTTAACGTCAATTTATATTTTTGTAGCTTCGTTTCGCAATGGGATTCCCAAGTACGTATTTTACTGAACGAAAGAAGTCCGAAGTACGAATACACTTAGTGCAAACGCTCGCTACGTATTACAGATTAGGGGGCAAAGTAGAAACTTTGGAATAAAAGTCGTAGGTCAAGGCGATATCTGAAACTCGGTTATCGAGTACGTGTGAAAAATGATAAGAATTGTTGTGGAGGGAACTGATAAGTGGCTTGAAAACTCGTGTGAAATATTTCGACGATATGATTCGTTAACTAGCCTTATATTTCCAAGAATATTCCCGAGCAGAAACATTTTCGAACGATCTAATCACCGAAATTAAACGAAGACGCAATCCAGCACAAAATAATTTAGGATAATCAATAATTTTTAACATTACCATTACGAATCAACTCGATGAAAGAATGTAACCACTGTGGAGTGAAACGAATAAATTCGATTGGCACATACGGGTAATAAAAGAAATGTAAAAAGCATAGTAGTAACAATAAAAGTTAACGTTAGCATTTCGTGAAGCAGTGTCTCAGAGCTTTGTTATCGGCGACGAAGAAAATTTAGAAAGTGGACGGTCGAAAGTTATTCGAACAGAAGGAAGGTGTTCCTTGCGGGATGGTTCCGCCATTTTGAATCCGCAGGGACACCCGCAGGATACCGTGGGCACGAATACGCGCGTAAGTGAATGGGGATTCGATAGGGCAATGTAACAGGGTAGCAGGGGTTAGAAGGAGTGTCTCAAGGGTCCTGAAGGCCCCTTCGGCTTCGAACGAAGCGGGATCAGCTTGGCCGCCATCTTCCCGCGAGCCTAACACATGCGAACACCTCCCCATCATCGACTTGATCAACTCGACATACTATTTGTGCAAAAACAATTGTTAATTCGGCGAACCGTGGCGTCGAATCTCCATCGCGTTCCTTGAAACTCGTTAAAAATTTATCAGTTCTTCACGGACATTAAATTTCTTCAAATCAAGATCGCCAATCATCCTCCGAAAAGGTGTCTCATTAGTCAAATATTTTTAAACAATTTTTCTGTAAACTCGAGTTGAAGTCCTGGGGGTCGTTGACTGTAGGGAAGTCTATTATTTACATCAATACCATTAAACGAGTCTTTAAATAATTAAAAAATAAGAAACGAATAATATTAACAAAATAATTAACAAAATAAATATTGACAACTCAATTGACAGGGATATTGTTGTGATAAGATGAGAATGAAAAGATTCCGGTGTACACGAAACCATCTACAAAAAGTCTACCCGGGGCACGGGGTGGTGTGACGGTCACGTGACGTTTTGACACCACGTGACAGGGGGTGTCATTCATACTTTTCACGGTAATCACGATGCAACACTCGTACGGTTCAAGTAGCAAGTACCCAGGATGTACAAGGAGCAGTTCGGACACGTTTAGGGTGATTTTGCAACATCCCCTGAGCAAACACGAGACACATCTTAGGGGTGTTCGCAATCAGGAATGTATGTTGACGAAGGAGGAGAAATTTCCACGGGGTTGAAATGGCGATGGGGGATGCTGGGGGTACGCCGTTCTCGGCTTACGAGGGTAACTGTGCTGGAACGAACCCCCATTGTGCCTTCTATTGATCCAGGACACTCGAGCCATACGCATGCCGATCGATAGACCTTCCGGTGTTCTCTCACGCACGCTCGCTATGCCTGGCACACCTCTGGGAACTCATGCTTCTACCCTGATCCGTACTACCCCTTCTCGAATTTTTTAAAAATGTGCAAACGCATTATCCAAAACTAGAAATGACTTTCACAAGATCGAGGTCGGTCAACTGTGTGTCCTGGAGGACGACTTGGAAGGTCAAGGTCGTCGGACTCACCTGAAATAATCATTGAAGATATTAATATTGACGATGCCAAATGGAAAGCAGCATTAAACTGAAGTGGTTCACGCGAGAAGGAAATGTAGAGAAATAACGTGACCACGTTCTCGATGTTTGAAGATCACAAAGCTTTATTTTTAACCGACTCAACGTTAGACGCGATACGGAGACGCGGCGGTGACAACTATCGCGCTTAGTTGTAAGAAACTCATTCCTAATAGCCGAGAACAGTGAGTCGTCCTCCGACGCCTTCGAAGGTCTATTTAACGGATCCCCGCAAATGGGGGAGAGTGTTTCGTGACGTAGAGGGGATAACAAAATTGGCGACGAGTGCGCTCGTTGGAAAAACAAACACGTGTTAAGCAGGCGTCTCTTGGTCGCGCGAGGTCAGCTTCCAGGTATGCCCGTGTACCTGGGGTAGCTAGACTCGTCGCGGCCAAAAAACCTTCGTTGGCGGAAACTTTATGGGCCTGAGCGAGTGTGGTTGCCAGATGTGTTTGGACAAACCCCATCATAAACCAGCTCGTCCCAGGCCTAGGTAAAAGTTGTATTTTAATATTTGGTATGATGGGGTGCCGGGTTCGCCGAGACTTGGCAGCGACGGCGTCGCTACAAAACAATTTTAATTAACCATTCTGACACTAGTAACGAAAATAATGAATAAAATACTTCTACTCGATTCAATCACTGGAGATTGCGAAGTGCTTCAAGCCTCTTCAACCTCGTGGAGCACACGCACGCACACGCACACGCACACGCACACCGGCGACTCGGCAGTCGATTAAACGACCCCGCAGAGTCGGCACGCCTTTGATCGGTCTTAATTAGCCGCAAATTAGGGCGGCGAGCGGTACTGCCGCGTACGTTCCGGATCGTTTGTAAAAAAGGGATCTGGACGGGATTCCGTGAACCAGTCGAGGGACAGGCTCGTGGAAAAAGGGCCTTTTCAGAACACGAAGAGCGTGCGGTCCATCCGGTTCCTCGAAGAGAAGTTCTTTATTCAGAACTGGTCCGGCTTCCCGTAACTTTGTCGCCGCGAACTGGTGAGAACAACGAGAATCGTGGAATCGAAGTGGGGCTAAACGCCTGATAAAGCTGTCCAGACGGGAGCAGCAGTAGTCTTCGGTGATTAGTATGCGGTGGTTAACCGATCGGTATACCCGCGGTCAGAAGTCTGTGACTTTGAACCCTCAAGCTCTTGCTGCAAATATAATTCCATCGACAAATCTTTTGACTGAGCGCTTCTCTTAAAAATTTGACTGCGGTTCTAACAAGGCCTTGAAGAGCAACTAAAGCTGGATACAAAATTTGGTGTTTGTCCGAATCTGTTGCTGCTGAAAGTGTTGTTTACACAAGATTGCGCTCAGTAGAAAAACAGGGGAGTCCAAGAAAGCAGACATTGTGAAACAACCCCTTCCACGGTGTCCCCAACGTCGCAAACAGAAGAGCAAAATAGTAGCGACCGCGATATTTCTGTGGTTATCAGGAAGAACGCCGCGTGTCACATAATTTCACATTCGAGATATTGCCGTTTCAAGTTTTCGCTAATGCTTCGGCATAGGACATCGGTTAAATTGCATTGTTTTTTTCACGAGTTCTTTCCGGTGAATACGTAAATCCTATACTACAAAACTGAATTAATGCGGTCACAAGCCTCTGTCACGTTCTTCTTGATAACCACAGATTTAACCAAAGAGGATCCCCGAAGATCGCTAGATGATTCAGAGGCTGAGACTGCTGACCTCGTGAACAGGCCCGTTTAACAAGATCAATGTCGCGGGTACAAAAAAATGATTCACGTTTTAAAAAAAGGATTACGTTCGTAGACGACCGACAACTTATTCCCTGTTTCAACTCTTGAACGCCGGACAGCGATACCGACGACGCGCGTCTGAGACTCTCGTTTATTTTGCAACAACCCGGCTATCGGCGTCTACGTCAATCGACTTTTTCCTAACATTTTTGCCGACTCCCGCATACCAGGGATCGAGAGTCAAATAACAAATACCGAGGAGTTTGGTCCGTTGCGCGAGAAGCTACGACAGGCTCATTCCAGTTCTGAAGAGATCATGAAGAAGAAGAAAGCGTCCTCGAAAATCGTCACGCTAGCTGAGAAGCTCAAGTGAAACCCGATGACTACCCAGACCTGCCAGGTCTAGGTTAAGTGACTGACTAACTGTTGCTTAAGGGTGTTTACTCTTCGAGAGGTTTAAGTTTTTAAGTGTGCAATCGTTGCTGGTCAAAATGTTTGTCAACCAGACTATGATGATGATCGCGTTCACTGCGAACATGATAGCTAGTTTGCAGAAGAACTCCAGCTTGCAGACTGATAGCGGTGGCTTCAAGAAACAGAATGTGACTACCACCACCTTGTCACCTGAGGAAGAGGAGAATAGGTTCGACTTGGAGGACAGTGAGTAGCGTTCCTTCTCGAGAACTTCTCGAGAAAATTTTATAATTGGTTATTTCTCATTTCTCGAAAAATATCAATTATGAAAATTCTTACGAATCTCGTTTATTTTATACCATATTTTCGGAAATTAATTTTTAGTTAACTCGAATTGCATATTACTATTCCTGACCAATAATTTATATTAGGCCAACTGTTTTAATTTTTAAGACAGACCCTATACTGTCTCCAGTAAATAAAATCTGATTCTGGCCCTTGGAGGACAGGTACTAATTTATATTAATTGAGAATTCTGAGGTTTTGTAGAAGACTATACCGTGATAAGAATGGAGTAATGTTGTTTTTACGGAGGCAGTGTTTTGATTTTTCTGTGAGGAAAACAGAGATGATTTAATGAGGAAAATCGAAGAACTCCGAGGCTGTGACGTATCCATCTCGACGGGACACCACTATGTATCATTATTTACAGTAGATCAGCAATTCAACAACGCGCAACGAATTGCCATGTTCGCTCAGGGGTTATCTGTTGCGTTAGTGTTATCTCTAGAGACTGCATTCTATCAGTTCCTCGAGCACCGCGTGCAGTGTTTAGTCTTCGTGTTGGGATTATGATTTACGATCGTTGAACGCACGTGACTGTCAATTCGATACACGTTTTACCTTTATCCTAAACGAGAGAGACACGCCAATACATTCATCCCTCGATCAATTACATCAATAAACACGATTAGTGTGGGTTAAGGTTGAACGGAATCGAAAAATCCTACAAAGAGAAAAAATAAAAAAATCTAGAGTAGCATTCCATGTTTCAACCCTTTGCCCTACGATTTATTTTACGGTTTCCTGTTTTACTAATTTCCTGAAAATGGCGAAAATTTATATAAATTGTATTCGATAGTAATATTATTGTAATTCTGATGGATTTTGGTTGGACTTTGCAGCTTCCAAAAATTTTTTAGATTTAATTTTTCGGGGAAATTGAAACTCTTATGAATTTTTAGTGTCGACTTGAGACCGTGTTGGAATTAATTGGCATTTTTTGCAGATTGGTACATGTGGAGATGCTTCGAGCCTTATGGCTGTTTTTACATCGGTTCACCATGGTCTGGCGAGAACCGACCGGTGTCCACATTCCCAGCCAGACCGGACAGCATCAACCCCCGTTACCTGTTCTACACTCGAGACAATCCGGAACAGTTGCACGAGCTGAAGATCGACAAACACGAAACAATACGGCGAGCAGCCATCAGGAGGAACAAGAACTTCTACCTCATCATTCATGGGTTCCTGGATAACGGCGATAAGTCATGGGTCCTGGTAGTTAATTTATTGATTGGCGCTTGGACACTGCATGTCGAACTAGAATTCCAAAATTTTCAATCTTAACTCAAAGACAGGCCCTTATAGAACAGTAAAAATAAAATAAAATTCTAAGTGCAGTGTCTACTTTATGTTATACAGGGTGTTCCAAAATTCCTCCAACATCCGGTAATGGGAGGTTCCTGAGATCAGTTGAAGCGACATTTTCCTTTGTAAAAATAGGAGTGACAGTATTTCATTTATACGCCAGGGATACTATTCTTTTAGTTTTGTTTTTCGGTTCAAATGATCTCAGGAACCTCCCATTTCCGGATGTTGAAGGAATTTTGGGACACCTGTATTAATTGTAACGTTTATTTCTCACAAAATTTTAAAAATGGGTATCAGAACGAAATTAATGAAACGCGTCTATCAGGAGGGGATAAACAATAGAAAAAAAATATTTAGTGTCCAAATCTGCGAACGATTACCTCATATGAATTTGTTATCTGTTTACAGAGGATAATGAAGGAGCTGCATTTGAGGGAGGACTGCAACGTGGTGATTGTTAATTGGCTTGCTGGGGCAGGACCTCCCTATACACAGGCTGTTGCCAATACGAGACTGGTTGGGGCGATGACAGCTCGATTAGCATCCCAGTTGGTCAAAATTGGGGGAGTGGATCCAGCGAGGATGCACTGCATTGGACACAGCCTTGGTGCGCACACTTGTGGATACGTTGGGTACACAATGAAGCACAATTACAACGTTGTTCTTGGCAGAATCACTGGTGAGACGATTTTTAATGAAACTTAGCCACACGATAATTCAATAATAAGGATTTTACTATTGCCACCTTCATTGGGGATTGCGAACGGAAGTTATAAATATTGTACAGGGCGTTCAAAAACAGAAACGGAGGACATACAAATTTTCGAATGTTGTTTTGCGACGAACGATGCCCGATAATTTGATCAAGTTCGTCCACATACTTTGAAACGACCTGTACCAAGCGGTATACAGTAGAATTGAAGACAAATTCCGTTGAACCTTGAAACCGCGAGCCTCGCCGAATGATAAAAGTAGTCCCGGTAGCAGCCAGAATCGTCCGGAAACGTACGAAGATAGCCGATCGAATCAGAAAAGATCAGGGGAACAGTTGAAGGAGGAGAAGCATCGCCGAAAAACGGTAACCGCCATTTTACTTGGGGACGTGCTAAGGTGATGCGCTTCTCAACATGCTCCGAGATCCTTCTGAAAATCCGCAGGACAAGGAATAATAAAAATTAACAACACCTTCCACCGTACACGCATCTTCGATCCCGACGTAAAAACAATCTTTCCAAAACCCAGCTGTAATTCCAAAGTAATCAAACTACAAATACAAATTAGCATTCTTGTGAGGTAATTACAGACAGCAATTAAATGGAAGTCGAGAATACGATTTCCCAGATAGAAATACGATTGTTGCATTCGGAATGAAAAATGTTTATTTCGTTGGTAACTGGATGAATCGTGGTTGGTAAATTGCAAAAACCCTAACGATGAGAACCCTTTCCCATTTCTGATCAATTCCCACCGATGCTCTTGTGCTTGGGCCGATCGGATTGGCCGAGTCGGTGTTACGTAAGCTATCGATCCCATCGGGAATTACCAGGATACTAGAAGGCTACGAAAGCTAGTCCCTGTAGCGGAAAAATGGTGGTGGCGAGGCAGGGTGAGCGATCAGGGTGATTAGAGACCTCCTCGATGTACCAGACTGCAGAATGGTCGATCCCTGGCTGCTGGGTGGGACATTTATCGACGGAGGAGAAAAGGAGCCCTCTGACGACGCCCTTAAACCCGCCCGAAGACAAGATCCAGTAAACAACTGGAATAAGCGAACACGAAGCGCCAAGAAGTGGCAACAGGGCCCATGTCGGCGCCATGATAGGTCCTGGAGCGGATAACCATCAACCCTAACATTCACCAGCTACTCTTCCGATCGCGATACACCACTCGCGATTAGGCTACGCCCCTAAATTCGGCTCCAGAAATTTTTCTTAGCAAGTCTCAGAGCTGCAAAGTTCAAACTTATCCTGTAGCTCCTGCAGATAATTTTCATTACTAATGATTTTAGATGTGCTACGAATTTTTAAGAGACATTTTTCTAAACGACAAGATTTTTGTATACTTGAAATTGTTGAATAATTTTATATTTACTCGAGAACGTGTTGCAGTAAGAATTGAACGATGTCTGAATAAAAGCATTTCACTTTTTTGCTAGACTACAAAAAATGATTTTTAGATTTGATGCGTGCTGCTCTGGGAGTATTGAAAAAGGTGCGAAAATTGCCTGGTAAAATGACTTAACGTAATCGGAGGAGAATGTTAACCTGCTGGTCGAGTTGCATAATATAAGTCTGGAATGAGAAATGAAGTCTGAATAGAATAAGTATACCACGAATGATCAGCGAAGCCAAACCAAAGCACGGTTATGCGATCTATCCCGGAGTTATTAAGTAGGCTAGCGTTTCGTTATTTCCTGATGCACCAGGAACAGACGCTTTGATCCGATTCTATGTATACGCTGAAAAAATGTAAAAACTCCTGTCACGCGTGCGGTAACGATCGCTTTCCTCTCGCTGGCTTTTAATTTATTGTTTTACCAGACCGAAAAATCGTTTCCGCTTTTGCGCAATGTCGATGCAATTGCTGCGCTTCGTGCACGTTGCGCGCAGGGACCATGTGGTAATTGTTACGTGACGATTGTGTGATATGAGTAACTCGATCAGGAGAGCCGGGATTCAACTGGTTTCAAGGGGCAATGAACATCTGGGCAACCGCAACTATTCCAGCTCGTGTCGATCATAAAAATAAACGCGATTTCAGAAATTTTGATCAAAAGATAAGGCAAACTTTACGGAAGTGTCTTAGAATTTAATTCCTGCTATTTCGAAATGCGAACAACTCCTATATGTATTGCATACGGATCCGCAGTCGGATGACGACTAAAATGATTTCAAATCAACTTATAATTGTAACAAACAACCTGATTTTTTTGCAAATCTTTTTTACAAGAGAAAATAATGTTCCGTTCGTTCGCGGACCTTGATTTTCTCTTATACCAAATCATTTTGTTGAAGAAAGAAGACTGAAACATTGTTAGATGGAAAGAATGAATGATCCGCGTTGCAGCAACAGGTTAAGCGAAGCATCTCACGTCTCGTTTCGTTTTCCTGTCAAAAGGCCTCGATCCGGCGGAGCCGCATTTCAGCAACACGTCGACTATGGTGCGGCTCGACCCGACCGACGCCACATTCGTCACGGCCATCCATACCGATTGCAATCCGTTTATCAGCGGCGGCCTCGGGATCACTCAACCCGTCGCGCATATCGATTTCTATCCGAACGGCGGCCGCAATCAGCCTGGTTGCAACGAGGGTGTTCTCAATTCCATCAGCTTGGAACGTGGGAGCTTCATTCGAGGTGAGACTGCTTTCCCATCCTCTAATTTTTAGTCGCGTAGCGATGGGTCCAATTGGACCAAGTCCAAAACTGATAGATCTAAAGGATAAGGTTAATGGTAAGTCCCATTGGGCCAAGACTCGAGTAGTGATCGAGATAAGATTTCCAGAATTGATCTCGACTTCTCCTTCCAGGAATAAAGCGATTCCTCGGCTGCAACCACATCCGCAGCTACGATTACTTCATAGAAAGCATCAACACAGCCTGTCCATTCCTAGCGGTCCCTTGCTCTTCCTGGGAGAGGTTCCAAGAAGGTGGCTGCTTCGATTGCGTCAACCAATACTGTCCTAGGTTCGGATTAGACGCTCAACCAGGAAACTATCATGCCTCCGTTTACCTAATGACAGGGTCCGTCAAGCCGTTTTGCAGTTAGTATCAGGTGTACCGGTGAGTAACACACTATCTTCTCGCAAATTGAATATTCCTTAACAGTCGTCCAACATTCTACGCAATTACGACGAGAGAACACGATCCTCTTAAACTCTATTGCTACCTTATCGAGAAGATAGTGGATTGCTACAGCTGATTACGAGGAGGCTTTCATTATACCTGATTGATCACGAAGCGTCTCGGAAGAACTATCACTTCCCTGAGTGATTACTAAAAAATCCAGAATGAAGATACCGACATCATGTTCTCCAATCTTATCCTTCTATGGAATTCTCATTCTGAACTGATCCAGATCGTCATGTTCTCCAATCTTATCCTTCTATGGAACATTCAACATTCTTCCAGAAGTTTTGCGACAATCGAGTGTAACAAAGCAGCCTGCTTAATCCACAGATAAGTTTGATCATTGTTGGACCGTTTGTAGAGGGTTATTATAAGGTGACTATCAACATATCCAAGACGAACGAGAGCCTGGACCACGGTGGAGAGGTGGGGACGTTCGTGTTCCGCGTGATCGGCGAGAACGGCAAGATCACGGAGAAGATGGAGCTGAGTCCGTACTCGAAGTATTACGAGCCAGCTACTACTCACACGGCGGTGCTGCCAGGTGATGTAGTCGGCAAACCGAAAGCCGTGGAAATCTCCTGGATTTACCAGACCTCGATGTTCAACCCACTCACCTGGAGGCTACTGCACACCCCACGCGTCTACATCGACTCGCTGACCGTCGACAGTTTGGAGTCCTCTCACAGGTAACAAATTCTACGCCGAAAAACTACGGCGCAGTCCTTCCGGGTCGATAAAGCAGTCGGGGCCCGTGCTGAGGCCCGTTAGGACAAGGTAAATCGAACGCCACTTCCGGGCCACGTATAAACAATAATGGTACTTGCGATGTACCAGTGGCTAGCTATAATTTAATCCGTACGTGTCCTGCTTCT
The DNA here is from genome assembly GCA_963971365.1 of Lasioglossum villosulum. NCBI lineage: Eukaryota > Metazoa > Arthropoda > Insecta > Hymenoptera > Halictidae > Lasioglossum > Lasioglossum villosulum. The sequence continues at coordinate 868,759 of OZ020499.1, read as the reverse complement.
CGACAACGCTTGACACGGAACCGAATTCCTGCACCGATGAGATGCAAACTCGCCTAACTACAGCAAACGCTCATTACGGGGTGCGTTCCATTTCACGCATCAAGCGCATGGCTCGCATTGAACATGATGCATAGAAAGAAACGCTTCGGCCACCCGATCTGTTTCATTCTGACTTCTTTATGTTCGGCTCTCTATTGAAGTTTCGGCGAGATAGACGCAGTCATCGTTCTGTCCTTCTCTATGTTCGGCTCACGCAGTCATAAAATAATCAAGTCAGGACTACTGTAATGCGACTCGGAGTTTAACGATACGCTGTTGTTTCAGCGTGACGGTGTGCCCGGGCGTGAACAACACTCTGTTGGCGAACGAGCCGAGGATCTTGACGACGCAGAACTGCAGGGATAATGACACCAACGGTGTCGGCTCGGAGGCTGCGAAACTCAGCGCGGACTGCTCGAATTTTATTCGCACCTGCTCGCAGTAGAGGCTGGTGACCTTGATTATGACACTGGTGGGTGGGCTGTGGATGTTTGTGTGAGATAAAAATTGATTTCTTTAAAAATTGAATTCATACGAGATACGTCGATTCTTTAAATTGATCGTATCAGTCCCTTTTTGCATCATGTCCACAATTCACTGATCGGAGACGTACCCTAGGTCCCGAGCCGGATCCCGATCAGGTATTAAACGAAAGAGACAGACACCGCTGAGGACAATAAAGGATAACGATAATCGTTGGAAGTATCACGTAGGGTATAAGTTAAGAAATTATAGTCTGACAGACACATCCCCCCACTGCTTTCATTGTACACCTAACCTTCACTTACCTAACGAGTCGCACGTGAATTTGTAATGCTCGTGTTTGTGCCAACAAGAATACTGAAATGGAAGGGACCTTGAGCAGTCAATTTGTTTTGCTGTAACAAAATGCTGTTACAATTTCCTCGTTGTTACTTTTATATGATCTGACTGTAATAAAATATACTGTGCTTTTTCTATTATGCGATCCCTGTGTAGAAATGTTTTATCCTTAATCCTCGTTTATTTATCCTCGTGCAGGGAAAAAGTTTTTTTTGTGGTAACACTAGTAAACATGTATTAGTATCGGTCTAACAAATATCTTTATTATTGATATATATATTTATATTTTTTTTCTTTATCTCTGTCTCTTGTATATAGTAAAATCGTGTCTGCCTGTATGTATGCATGTATATTTGTAACGGCATCAATTCTGAACGGTTCAACGTAGAAAGCTGGGGTTTGAACCATTAGACGCGGCGTTTCTTCGGGAAGGTTTAGGAGAAAACTGCATTCAAAAAAGTCTAAATATGAGAAGAGCGGTCTGTATTTAACTTTCCTCTTTAGAGTGAGCCCTCGCTCAGCTCTAAATATGCTCGTGTGAGGACGTAACATGTCCCGCGTAAACCCATGTTTTACCCTTAAGAAGAGTGGATCCAATTGGGGTGAGGCCCGCTCCTCTCAGGCTACGCTCTATCATCGTAGGTCCTATTAGACTTGGTTCCATAGAGTCCAGATCCCGACCAAGCCTCCTCGGACGATAAAAATTAAACCAACAATGACGCACCATTAAAAATCCCTCGCCAGGTCACAGATTTCACTTCTGACTCGGCCGCAAAGCAAAAATGGCATAGAGAACGAAACAGCGGATCTGCTCCGTATACAATAGACGGCTGGCTGTCTGTGCTTCATCGTGGAGTCTCGCTGTCTTCTCCCGGTGGATCCTACACGAGCATAAATTACGGGATTGTCGATCCTCGTGCAGTGATTTACCGGCGACGTATGAAAGCGGCCGCCAAGGTGAAAGAAGCACGCGTGCATAATGACAGTGAAAGGGAAGGTGGCTTCGCTATCGGTGGTCGCGCGAGCGAAACCAACGTGCGCGACAGAGACAGACTGCGGAAAATGCTGATTCCGATACAACCGTGCGGGAGAGGTCGCGTTTTTCCGGGCCGCGGAAATTGCCACTGTTGGCCCGTCCAACTTCTTGGCATAATTGCCAACCGAAATGACCTACCTTACCCGCTCGCTTTCGATGTACGTATGTATAATACCTGAATCACCGGCGAACGGATTCCGCCCGGATCCCCCTGGTCGATGCCTTCGGAATGAAAGTGAACATTTCCACGTTCTGACGTAGCGCCACGTGGGAATAGGAGACGGACGCATAATGGGAACCTGTGACGGTGAAGACTGACGCATTTTTACTTCCTGGCGAACTGAAAGCCGACGGCTCTGTAATTAACAACGGCGGAATGGTTTAATCCTTCGGGAACAGTGGCGGCTCTAGTCAAGTGAAGGCTCCCCAAGCGGTAAAAACTTTGGGGCCCTCAGCGGGGCCTTTAGACCGTATACAGTAACCCCTCAAATGCTTTCCGACAGGCGTACTCTGGACAGACAACGTTTGCACCCAAGACTGTTTTCCGATTTATGGCTGCGTCTACCGCGTCGACCACGCGAGCGAGACTTCAATGGAGAGTCGAATAAAGAAGAAGGATGAGATGAAGGAGAATAATTTCGAATGATAAGAGATAACTACCAGAATTTTTTTAACCGTAAATAGTTACACACATTCGAGATATAACGAAATATAAAATATGGCTCTTGCATTGTAATTTACCTACCCATTACTTACGCTCAATTTTGAACATCGCCTCCAAATTTTCGAAACTCATTAATATTAACAACGGTAACACGTGTGCATAAAATTAGGTCGAGGCGCGGAACATTTCGCAACCCAAGGCCACGCAGTGTTTGCTTTAGAAATTAAGAAGAGTCTTTTTATTTTGTGAACTATCGTCGCGAAAGCGAATCAAGCCCAGCCTCGAAATGTGGGCGGAAAATGCTGTCGCGATTGCATAACCGAGCCGCGATTGCCGAGATAATATTTCGGTCTTATTACGCGAACGAGTTGGGAGAAAGTGGTCATTCTATCCGATTTTATACAATTCAATTATTCATCCTGCATAATTCCAGCTTTACGATGATGGTTCGTGCTCCGCGGCTATGATTCGGTTCCTCCGGCAGGCAATTCCACGGCGAAAGAAAAACGGACTGCGGTCGTAAAACTTGTAGCCGCGAAACAAAGTTCTGCAGTTCGAACTAGTTCGAAAGAATTTCCTGATTGTGTTCGAGAAGGAAAAACCTCGGCTATTGGGAAAATCAGTTGCGAAAACGCCGCCATGTTGATTGGCGTTTCTTTGCACTATTTACGAAAGAAACTGTAAAACTATTCTTCGAAAGTTGATCCCTTCGCAAGAGAATGTTGCAAGAACAATTGCTGGCTGTACGAAAAATCTGAATACTATAATTCAAGACAATATTGACGTTGCTAAACTGGTTTCGTCTAAAAAGTTAAGTGAGACATGAACAAATTTGCTCGGAACATTCTCTCTGATTTGCAGAATGTTTCGGGTTGCGTAAAATTCTTTGAATACCACTCTCCCTATAGTCACAGCGTTACGAGTAATGCAAATCAATTTCATCCTTTTGCAGAAGGTTGAATTTGAAGTGTAAAATCTATATCAACGCCATCTGATGCGATTACAACACTACTGGCGAGTCAGGATCATAAACGACCTTGAGGTACGTCTTCAAGGTCATCACTCTTCCAAGTTTTCTTACGTTGTTAAATCTGAACTTTATCTCTTGATAGAGTCCGAAATTGTCCGAAATGAAACCGAATGAACGGTACATCGCACTGAGCTCTTTCGGTGCGAAATGAAATGGGGATGACTAGGAGTGGGAACGCGCAGTGGAGTAGGGAGCGCTATAGCGCGGAGTGGGGATTGCTGGACGCGATGACGTAGTCGCGCAGCGAGGTGTAATGGTTAATATTTAAAAACTTTTTTTTCGTGATTTAAGTAAAAACAATCGCTTTGTATTAGAAAAATACATGGGAACCTGAGGGTGGTTGTCTCGATTTTTCCCCTACTTTGGACGCTCAACCTTCCTCTTTGGAACGAGCCCTCACACAGCTCGTAACTTGCTTGTATAACAAACAATGGTTTCCCGCAAACACTGTTTTCACTTGTTTTTCTAGTAATACTCTAGCAATATCCATGGGTACCGTAACCCCTTAATATTTCGGAGTAAATCGGCTCGGCGAACGAGCGTCCCAATGAAGAAAGTCTCGGGCAATTATAGAAAGGCTGTCGCAACGAGCGTCCGAAGTGCAATTTGCTGTTGGTATCGGTTATGAGACGGTCACTAATGGATGACAAGCGAATGTTAGGACGCCGGGAGAACACCCTGGCCACATTCCATCCGAGTGAAAACATACACCGCTTACGAAATCGCTCCCCGTAAGGGTCAAAGAAAAGCCGACCTGGCCAGAACCGTTCGCATTGTGCCAGGACAGGTAGCGAAGAGAGTCCAGTCCGGGGGGGAGCAACAACACACCTGGTGGTGGGCGAAACACATTTCGGACCAAGCGGAATGCACGTCGTGGCAGCGTTCAGTCGAGCCTCGGCCTCTCACCGTGACACGTCTTGTCCTCTTTCCGCCAGAGCACATACACACACGGCTTGCGGTTCCCCGTTTTGTCGCGCTCGAAGAGTTTCTTCGCGGAAACTGTCGTGCGGGGATCAGTGATCGAGCCAACGTGTGATGTGAGTCGATCTCGAGGAATCTCCCCGTCTTCTGTGATTTTTGGGGACCACGTGGAAACACACGAACTTCCGACACTGTGTTTGCGGACATGAGAGACCGCACCAGGGCGACCTGACGCCGTGACATGAAAGAGAGACTGCGAAAATGTGAGTTTCGCCGCGTGTGGTCCAACATGCGATTACAAAATAACACTGTCCAATACCAAAAATGTTTCCATATAACTGTTGGGTGGATCTCATAGAGTTTTTGCACTGATTCCGAATCTGAATATTGAAAAAAACACATTTTTCAATTTTAAACAAATATTGTGATGTATTGAACCGTTCTTTACAGGAAAATATTCTGTAGACTTTCCCGACTCCTATATATTAATACTCCTAATATACATATATTTTCTAAATTATCATTATTATTGAAGACGAGTAGGACGTGAGCGTGTAGTCGCATTTGTAGAAGGTTTGTTACTAGAAGTCGTCACTGGATAATTAATTTAAAATAGCTATACTGTCAAATGTTCAGTGTTTTAATAACAGAATCTGCAGCTGGATCGTGGCAGTGTTTGTTGAAAAATTGCAACCGCTGCTCCGGCACGCATTTTTCACGATATCAAACATCGAATCAACATTCGCCAGTACACGGTGAAATGAGTAAGCAAACATCCTCCACACGTAGCGATTGTGTACTTAATCTTCGGTAAACGAGGATGGATATTAGGAAAGCACTGATTACAGTGTAGCTAGCAGCTGCACAGAGTGTTGGGACACCTGGTCTAGGCAGTGTCTAGACAGGCGAGCATTCAGGAACGCCAGGAATTCATGGTTGATAGGGGTCACAGTTAACTCAGCTGGAGTAGGGAAAGGTCTAGGACTAGGCTAGACGTTCGGAAGTAACCAACAGTGGAACAGGTCTTTCGGTCAATTTCAAATGAAATTACATAAACGAGGATTCGCAGTAAAGCACATAGTGTAAAAAATATTACAACTGCTGGACCAGGGACTGTCATTAACTAAATTGCCGAGCATTCGAAGATTCGATAATTCCGAACGACGTCATTCGATGTTTGCTAAGGTCTCGGACTACGACAACATTAATTAATACGATTGCTTCGATTGTTGTTATGGAATGGAGAACAGGTATGATTGAAATGAAAAGATTCAGGGAAATTTCCTTGCTTGCGTAATGCGTCCGACACTGCCAGTGTCAGGGACAGTGTTCGCTATGATTGCTATAGCAATCTGACTGACTATGACAGTCACTTTCAGCACCAGGTTACGGTAATGCAAGTGCGTTCAACTGATTTCCAAGACGGCTGCCAGGAAATGCATTAATTTCGAACTTCTAACACTGTCATCCCTTGATAAATATTAAATTTTGTCGATCGTAACAATTTTATAGAAAATGTATGATGTTTTTGGCGCACAGGTTCGATCAACTCTTAAAAACAAGCAATTTTGCTACTAAATCAAGTTAGCGTTGAGGAAAGAACCAAGTAACATACTGTCATCCCTTCTTCGACATTCACTTCGCTGCTTCAGTCCAGCTTCTTGGTTGATTATAATCTTGGTCCATTGTTGAAGTTATTCAACGATCATCTATTTTCTTCGTCCTCCAATTTCGTCCACTATCCTGAGATTTTGCATCAGATTCGTATTTCGGGTTGCATAACTGTGCAACAAAAGGCATTGTTTTCATTTCCCGACGACAACGATAACATCAGCGATGCCGTGTAACATAATTTGACGACTCCTGGCTCCTCGACAATGATCGCTGGATCGATGAAAGCCGCGATCGAGATAAATCGAGTAGCACCGCGAAACCGGAAATTAGCGCGGCTTTCGAGTTAATTCCGGTCATAACTCTGACGATTTTTCTACGGACCGAATCCATGTTGTACCGATAACAAAAATGGGCGAAAGCGACATATCAGGTTGCCATTAAAATTTCCAGTTGTGAGAAGATCGTGATTGAAATTCGAGACACGTGGCCGCGCTCAGCAAAGGTCCGCTAATGACTCAATGCTGTCAAAGTTTTCGGCAGATTGGCCAACAGGAACAGGAAACTCGCTTTCGAACGGTTCGAACAAATAGATTAAATGCTAATTCGCGTTGTGCTTTCTCTGCGACGGTAGGCCTGTGTCTAACGCAATTAAATATTAATTAGAAGAGCGACCGTAAAGACTTTGTGGAGGTTCGTACGATCTTACTCGTAGATTGATCATGTCTTACCTTTTAACATGAAATTGGTGGACGAGTATCGATTTATTGATATTCACAGAGGATTGTTTAGACATGTTTGAGCACGTTTGAATACACGTTTAAGAGAGTGTGTGTATGTATGTATGTATATTTATTCTCGTTCCCTTTTGGGTTACAACGAGGTCCCGATCCCTTTACAAAATACTTTTTCCATTACAAGACCACGAACGACCTCGAACTTGCGAAATCCAGTGAAGGATTGTGGCACGCGGTGTAGCGATCGATCGATCGGATTCGACGATTTCTGCCGGTCGTACGATGAGTCTTCCACCGTCTGAGACTGTGTTGCGTGCACGCCTACGTAGATAGAGGCTTGTCCCCGGAGAAAGTCCGTGCACTTGCCTCGAACTATGCTTACAGTCGCTTTTTCCTTGCCACGCGAACGTCTCGCAAAATCTGCATTGCAAAACCCGAACCGATCCTCGCATACTTCAACCCTTTCCTTGCCATGTTAACATTTCAAGCGCTTTGACTTTTCCAAAAAACCCCTCAAATTTTTCTGAAAAGCCAAGATACAGTTCACTAGACGGTGTGAAAAGAAATTTTTCAAATATTGCAACTGGTCGAAGTAGCAACTGCTCTTTAACTAATATTCTAAATTGTACCATTTTCGGAAATCTTGAAAAATTGGGAGGGCACAAATTTTGATGTATTTTCGAACAGAGACTTTTCGACCCCAGTCTCTGCAGAATTCGCTGGCAAGAAAGGAAGCCGGATTAATTAAGTGCGATCGTACTTTCCGCGCGAATGTTGCAAACCCGTTCTTGATCCGGGTTCCTTTCATTCGATTGTCGGCTGGATTATAGTCCGATCCCCGGGCAAGAGCAAGGATAAAAAAGCACGGCCGAGAGCTCATTAACGAATCATTACATTTCAGATTTATTAACCGATAACGTTGGATGAGCAAAGTTTGCCGCAAAGATTAGAATGGAATGCGGTTCTGCCTCAGCTCGAAACTTTCAAAATCATGGTTCTTTCCCGCCGTTTCCTTTCGAATCGAGAGGGAACCGATTTCGAGGGGATCCGATACTGCGAAACTTCGAAAAAGATTCATTACTTCCGAGGTAGAAAATTCTATGCGGTTCCGGCAACGCTGAACCGTGCTTTCTAAAAATTACGTTACAAATCTACAGAGATGTGAAACAAAAATTCACAATGTGAAAAAGATTGGTTTATCGTAGAGTCTTATGGAAGATGAAGAGCTAATTCGAGCAACCAGCGGGCGGTTCATTTTATAATTGAATAAAGATTCACGATCACGATTTACGGAGATAAATTAATTCGCACATAAATCTGCGCACCGTAGCAAGACGCGGTAACTTTCCTCGCAGATGTTCCCGAGCCTGTTCGCAGCAGGAACAAATTTGCAAATTCTCTTCTCTTCCGTGCTCTCGGGAGGTGCTAAATCGTAATTTTCTACCTCGCGACCGTCGCGAACGCTAGCGACGATTTCTAACGATCGTGACAAATGATCGCGAACCGCGTCTTCAATTTTATTCCAATCGTACCGCGCGTTTCAACGCTTCTTGCACGGTCATCTGAACGGTCAAGTAGCGGTGGGTACCGATGGTTCGCGAGTACGAACAAAATGGTTAATTTTTAATCTTGTAGTCCATTGTAGTTAAAATGTTACAAATTTTAATCGCTTGGAGCCATGTCCAAGTAATCTTGTACGGGTTGCATACATCGAAGGTGGTCCAGCAGTTTGGTATTAAAATATGAAGTATGCTGGCTAGCAAGATGTTTCTGGCCTTGCACTGTCGGACCCAGAAGACACGGATAGCCATCGCTAGCGAGCGGCAGACCTTCGCGTGCGAAATACCTCGGATGCAGGAAGTTCACCGCGCTTCGGCCGTGTCCGCACGCTCCGGTAAATATCACGCGAGCGCTCCTCCGCGAGAGATCATTCGATCCCGGTAGATTACCGCGAAACACGGCAGCAGCCGCTCGAGCAAAACGAATCCCGTTTTGCTGAGAGTTCTGTCATGCGTCGCTGGTCGTTTGCGAAACGAATTTGGCACGTCTAAAACGATTCTGTTCTCCGTGAAAATTGTGCAAACATCTTCTTATAAAAAGTTTTTAGAAAATCATCGTCCCATTCGGATCGTTAGAAAAATGTTTTACTGGAAAGTTGAATGGTTTACGCAATTCTAACGTTTATAAGTAATTAGCAGTGGTTTGTACTCTGAATTTGTACCAGTCGGAGCACCGCTAGCGTACAGGAGACGAAACTGTCCGCTTTCCGCGACTTTCCTTCACTTCCGCAAGGAAACACGGTTTCCACTTTAATCGCACAAAAGTGCAGGCTGCGTGACTGAGTGACACGGATGATTGCTCGAAAACCGTGAAAACGTTATGCCAACGGCGGATTCACTTCTCACGTGCCGCCGAGAACCAGCGATACAATCACGATCACGTTACGACGATCTACGGCTTCCGGGAAACGAGACCGATGTCGCGGAATCTGCCTAATTACCGTTTTCTTCTACCCGCAAAATTCTTCGCTTCTCGTGTCGATCGAATTAAATTTCTTGCAACTCGTGTTAAATATATATTCACCGACATATTCCTGATATTTTTCCGATTAAAACGAGTCCAAACACGGCACAATTCGGATCGTATTTACTCGAGTAATACAGGATTGAGTAGAACCTCGAGTACGCGAAGTATCGATTAGGTTTTACAAAATCGTGTATTACTCGGGTAAATATGGTCCGAATTGTGTCGTGTTTAGACTCGATTTAATAGAAAAAATGTCAGGAACATGTTGGTAACAGTTTCGTGTAAAACTTTGAGCCATCGCATTCTCAGCCGCGTTGGGCAACAGTGAGAATAATTGAATAAAAAATCGGCGAATGATTTCGCCCGATAGCGGAGCTCGTTGCGCCTTTAATATTCGACCAAATACGGTCGAGCTTCCTCGTACCATGAATTACCGGGACGTGAGAGAAATGCCGAGTTCGTGAGCAAGGACAAAGGAAAGGAACGTGTAATACATAGTCGTGTCCGGAGGCAGAGATCAGCTCATCGCTGAAAACGGACAAAAATGTCGGGTAATAGCGGCGTCGCATCGCCAGGCTCGTGTGGACGAGCCATTACATAGAAACTCCGTCTGTAACAGCCACTTTCGCATCAGCTGGGCTACCATGTATCCGCGTCTGTAATTTTTCTCCGGGCTCCGGGCGACGATTAGACACAGCGGGTGAGCAACATGTTTCTGTGTCGTAGATTTGCGCAAATCCACTGACACACGGCTCAATTAACCGTAGAAATGATTCGACAAAACGTGAAACAGACACACGGAGACTCTAAAACGTTCTTGGAAGACGACACTTAAGTGTAGCATGCCAATTTCAGCGGAATTTCCGTGGAAATAGAATTTGCTCTGTAGAAAATGATGTGAAAATAACCCAAAAAATGAATTCCTGCGTCTACAATGATTTTTAGCTGGAGGGTGTAGGATAGTAAACATTTTTTCTTAATTTTTAAATCTCTGCTACAATTTTTCTTACCATTAGAACGTTTTATCAGGCTTCAAACGGGGTAAAGATAAAATTACTTGCTCTTTGGTTTTCTCTACATAAACTAGCACAGCGATAAATCGTTTTTTAGTCTAGCGTCCAGCGGATTGTTTACGAGGGTCCGAAGGTGTTGGTGGCAGCAAAAACGCTTTTGCTGTTGTTCGTTTCTCGGCTAATTGGATTGCTAAACGCCAGAAAAATCCGCGGGAGCAAGAAAAGCCGAGTGAAAGACGCCAGGCTGGTTTATTAGAAGGCGTCTTCCGTCTTTGACATTTTCCTCGCGATAATAACTCGGCGTAGATTATGGCGTGCTCTGCTAGCTCGGCTCGCGAGCATGGATTTTTCTCTCTTTCCCCGTCTCTCTTGCTCGCCCACTCTCTCCCTCTCTCTTTCTCCAACCGTTTGATTACTTTCTAGTTCAAGGGATCATCGAGATATCTCGCGAGGGTCGATCTCCGCTGCTGCGGCAAAAATCGCCGTCGAACACGTTTCGTCCGACACTCGCGATTTATGATATTTAGTCGTTGAAAACTTCTTCTCGCTTCTCTTTTTCAAATTTTTGAAATAATGATACGAACACTATTGGGACACTGAAGTTGGAATAACTTCGTAAAAAGTCGTCGGACACCGATGAATTTGGACTTAATGTAAAGCTTAAAGATTCTACTTTCACGTCTCGTGGTACGTTTTGAGAAAGAGATATGCAATGCTCGCAGAGCCGTTTTAATGCACAGCACGTGTCCCTGATCCAGTTACCGTCGCGACTGGTTCGAATCTCCCGCGCCAACTGAAACGTTAAGTTATTCGAGCTCGAGCGATTATTTATAGATCGAAGAAACTCGCTAATCGCAATTAATGGCGCACTCGAAGCGCAAGGCCTCGTGCTTTCACTCGCATTACGCGCGCTTTATATCGCACAGCAGGATGACCCAGGCTGGGAGACACTTCTTCTCGTTCAGCGATGCGATCGGAAGATTCGCGATCAAAGAAATGTTCGCGAAATGTCCGCGTGACCGGGCAGCTTGTGCAACGTCCTGCAAAACGACTCGAATTATGTAAAGAACTCGTAGCGATAGAGACACTTGTTTAAGCATGATGTTTCTGACGGGACTAGAAAGTGGGACAAATGTGCGTCGCCGTGGACATACTGGAATTTTTATTAATGATCACTTTGAGATATTAAACAGCCCGGATACAGAATTTCATTACGTTACGTCGTGCTGAATAATATCCTTGCCAGGTCCTTGAGAGATCCTAGCATTAGGCGGCTCTTGAAACAAAAAGAAACATCTCGTTAGACGTCGTTCAAAATGAGTAAGATAATCGCGTTGCAATTACGTCAATGAAAAAATCACCCTTTTATTTGGCTACCGCAGTTTATCGAGTTAACATTTAGGCAAGTCATTGGCTGATTTAAATCAATCGGTTAGACCCGACTGGACCTAATGTCTAGCAACGCAACAGTCTCAAATCGGTACTTTTACTTCTGATTTAATCTCCATGGCTGCGAACGCATTACGGCTCCGCTATAATTACCACCGGATGACCATGAACAATAACAGGTTCTCGTGGGTGTAAAATTTACACAATCGTGCAGAATTCTCGCGGTCTCCAACCCGAGCCGAAGTTGAGGACAGTTTCGTTAACACTGATCTTGCCAAACTCTTTCGATAAAGTTTACAAAAAACATATTGACGCTCCCCAAGTAAAAATTAAAAGGTAATTCTACAGAAGTTGGTCCTTATCACCGATTTTCATCACCTTGAAGTACGTTGTCGAGATCATCGCTCTGAACAGCTTTAGTGGACACCCTCTACAACGAATACTCTAAAAAAATCTAACGATGGAGATTAGACTGGCGGAGTTCGCTGTAGAGATGAAAATCATTGATGGGGAGCCAACTTCTATATTCCTGAGACATTATGATCGAAAATATCACCTAATGGAAGATAAAAGATAACAAATTTTATAAAGACTCATTGTTTTTACCTTCACCGGCGATTGGCAGAACCATTCGACACTTTCCAGCAGCCCTCCTCTGTCCATCTTGACAACCACGAAGAGGAGCGATAATTATGGAGTATGGAACAGTTCTCCGTTCAATGGCGCGGTGAAAAGAGTAGCTGTGAAACATATCAATCGTTTCATCTTCTTGCAAAATCTTGTGAAAAAGTTCACAAGAGGTTTACACGATAGGTCTGCACTTGTTGTTGTGATCTAGCCTCTCTCCAGCTGGACACTGTCGAACAGGAAAGTCTATGATAGACGTAGGTGCAATATCGGGACGAATATCTCCGTCTTTAGGGTTCTGTCCACCAGTTGGTATCGAGCAGACAGTCGCGATCAAAACCAGTGAAACAATCACTAGGAAACAGATAGAACGACTCATCTTCGAGAAACAACACTGGAGGTTACAATGTCTCCAACTGAGAACACCTCCTTGGAATCCTCCTTTAAATATGTAGTCGCAATGTCAGACTGTCTTTTTTTCCATATTTTCTGGAAGCAAACCGGTTTGCGCACCTCAGACGGACGCCTGAGTCAACAGCGGACACGCGAAGGTCTTTTGTCGATCGTTGTTGCGGAGATGTTCTCCAATTATAGAAAAATAGATAGACAATAGTCCGGGAGCTTAATGCTGTCTAATCTTTGAATCGCAGCAGAGTAAAGATCGATAAAGGATCGAGAAGTGTATAATATCTCAAATAGCAACGAATATTTCAGACTTGATTTTGCTTGGAAAAAATAGTATTTGAAGTAAGGTATACGATGTCAAAAAATATTTCTTTCTGAAACACAAAATAGAATATTTCTAATTTAACGATCTATATTCCAAAATTACTGCATCGAATGAAATATTCTATTTTCGAAGTTGCACGCTTGTTCGCTATTTAAAATACTATTTCATCCAGCTCCGATCAGCCTGACGTGCCGCGCGGTGGTAACAGAGACAAGCGAGGGTGAATAAGAAGAACGTTTATTGTCGAAGTACATTAACCGGTGAAATTTACGGTCCCATAAAATCGAATTCGCCCAGCTGCGTCATTTCCCCCTTTCTGGCTTTCTTTCATCCAGAGATGTGCGCCCGGCAGGAACACGCAGCCGTGCGGTTTCGGTTGTTGATGTTACACGTTCGCCGGCCGCTGCATTACCACCGAGAAACGTAAAGCCATTAACACAGAATGAAAAAACGTCCTACAGAGTCGAAAAACTTTCTTTCCTTATCTTGGATAACGGCTACCTATACAGCCGCCTCGTGAAGAGACGTTTAGCGTCCGGCAATGCGGCGGAACACGCGAACCAATTCACTGGACTAATTGCTCAGCAGTATTGTCACACTTCCAGTTAATTGCTTCTGAAAGCTGGGACCGAACGTTCTCGTAAATATTCTGTTTGAGATGGGTGCACGAGGCCGATGCTGCCCAATCAAAATGGTCCCACAAAATGTCCCACGGTAACGGTACTGCCAATCTGGTCTCGTCGCAATGAGTAGGCCACCAATTGGACCACAAAAATAGCGCACGATAAATGATTGTCTAACAATGGTCCCACAACAAATATACCCACCCGAAAATACAGTAAAGGGGAGAAACGAATCTACCCCTTAAAACCATACCAGACACTTTCGTGGCTCAACAGTTAGGCTCCCAGAATCGACTGGTTACTTCACTGGTTACACTTTATAGTTTGAGACAATAATCCCTTGAAAGTTGTCGGAGGTCCTCTACGCGAAAGCAGTCAAGTGCCTACTCACTCCACTGCCAGTCAAAGGTTCCCATGAACTAACCATCGCACGTGTTTTATGACCGATTGCAGACTGGGCTAGAGAATTTGATGAATCAACGTGAAAACTAGTAAGGCTTCTCTGGGAAACGTCTGTGAAATTGTCGAGTTGCGAATTGGACCTACGATGGCCATTCTGGCAAACGAAATTGCACACCGTCAGAAAGGACCATTACAGAGGCGGGTTCGCAATTTTTGTTGCCATCGTACAATAGGAGGCGCTTTACTGCTCCTCGTAAATAACGATCGAACAATCGCCACGGACGTTTCTCGGTGCAGGAAAAGTTTTACCGCGAGAGCTCGAAAGTGGCACGCTTCCAACCAGAAGACGCGTTTTTTCGCGTCTCGCACGCACAACGACGACGACCGCTGCCATTCATTCTCACTTTTTGCGAATTTCCATCGGCCTCTAACGCGAATTAATTCGAACGAGCTGCCGTGACTAATTGCATAGGAAGTGTTTCTGGCTGAGACGTCGAGCACACGGCACCGGAAGTGCCGGCGGTAGTACGTTCTTCAACGCGTGCTCGCCTCCTGTCCCAATCTCTGTGGAACGGATGCACCTGCTACATTTTCGCTGAATTGTTAACAAATTTTTATCGAACATCTAGAAATCTTTCTGCTTCGGTGCCTCGAAAATACAAATTAAATTATCTGTTTCAGTAGTCTAAAAGGAAAGGTTATTTTCTAAAATTCTTCTTACCAAAATTAAGAAAACTATCTATTCGTAACTGATTGGGTTTATTTATTAATGTTCACAGAGTACTTCATAATTTTCTCACGGAGATGTAACGATACTGGCCGAAGTTGTAAATAAAAATATAAGAAATTTACCTGCTGGGTATCCACCGAATCAGGTTTAAAAATTCAACAGAATTGAACAGATCATTTTGCAAGTGTCTATAACATTTATGCAAGTATTTCTCGGAGTTTACACGCACTATTATCTCGAGCAATTTCCACGCAAAGTGCAGCACTTTCTAATACAAATTTCTTTCGCGGCGTGGGCCGCGCACCGTTATTATTTATAATTGTTACGTTCACTGGAGATTATCTAGGAACATTGTATATAAACCAGTAAGAGTTGGCGATCATTCGATGATCTCTTTCATCGTTGAAGGTCACGCACACGTGACTGCGAGCGTTTAGCGGATATCTTCCAGGAAATCGCGCGGGAAGATTGATCTCCGACGCTAACGAATTTAAATAATTCGTCGGTGTGTTCGTGGGTGTACCAACACCGAGTGAATCAATTATGCCGCTCGATGCGGGGCGATTAACGATGTTAAAGTAGCGGAAAGTAATTGGAATTCTCGGATGGTGTAATTTCTCGCGGCAGCTTCTGCATAGATCGGAGTTTCTGGATAGTTTTGAAACCCAGTGAAAGTCCGCGGCCACGCCGCTGTAGTGGATTCCGTGTTTTCGTTCTGTGGAGGTAAACAAACGGCTGGTAATTAAGTACGACTTACGCGTCAGCGTGCTCTTTTTCTGTAATCGTAATGATCGCGCCTTGCGTTTTCTATTTATATAATAGGACGGGCCTTGCTGTCGCGCCTGTTACCGTGAACGTTCGGCCCGATGATCACGAATTACAGTTAGGAGCATAACAGATCACACCCATATCAATCGGAATAACTTTTTTATGGATGGACCAAACTTCAATTTCTCCGTGAGGCTAGAAGAATTATTTTAGTAAACGACGTCCGATAAATATGTTGGAAAAATGCATTTGATTGGAATTGTGAAAAACAACCGGTAAAAATTGAAAATAAAATTAAAAATTGTTCATTTGTTACTTATTTAGTAGTTTTTCGGATAATTCAAATCACCGATGTCTTTGGTTATAAATTTCCCTGTATTTCCTGAAGTAATCATAATATGAAGAATAAATGTTTGGTAGAAACGAATACATTTTTTTAATAAATACTCAAGAATGGCTCGGAAATGACCCGGATAAAAATTCACTTTACCGTCACCTCAACAATTTTCTCAGTGTTAATAACAATTAATAAAAAAATGATTAGCAAGGTAACATGTCTTCTCCTACTCTCCTACTCTACTCTCCTCTTCTCCTACGTACGTACGCGAGGACAATTAGGAAGCGTTTAGCCGAATATTTACCACCTGCGATCCAGGCCACGGACACCGTAAGCTCTTTATTTTGTTGCGCTTCAAAAACGAACGTGATCGCCTAGAGGAGAGGAGAAACCGAAGAGCCATCGAGCTCTCCCGATGACCTAATCCACTGTCCGCGTCCAGAGAAATGCTTTCGATTTGTATTTACGTGTAACGTAATCACTCAGAGGCACGAACACTTACGCGTACACCTTTCTCCGTCCTTCTTCTGCGCACCCGTGTCACACGCGACCGGTTACGCAATGCTACCTCTCCGAAAATTCGCGGGCCACGGAATAATTTCTCCTGCGCGTCGGGCAGATGCTCGCATCAATAATTTCGTGGACCGTCGCTGTTCTTGCAGATTGCTCGAAAACGTGAATTTCAAATGTCCGTGACTATTATGTCGTACTACTACATCGCGATAAAAAAAATATAGTTCCATTAAAAAAAAAATCAATGACCTTGATATTTCGGAAAAAATGACTTTGAAAAAAGTTTTTCCCCAATCATTGGATTGCCCCTTCGGTTAGGTTAATATTGTCCTACAACGTTTTCTTCTATTACTAAAACGAAGCGAGATATTCAAGGTGGTCGAGTTAGCTGGGACACCCTCTATATTCGTGCGAGGTGATAAGTCGAAAACAGCTTTTTCCAATGTTTTTTGCAATACAATGAATAAAACAGTTTGCGAAGAAGCACTGATCCAACGGAAGAAAAAGGATTCGCCAGTCACCTTGAAATTTACAGGAAGGGTCCGTGGCCTTCCTCAAGAACGTCGACATCTTCCGAAGGCTTGTGCAAGTTTAGCAGAAACAAGACACTGTTCTTCAACTGGAAGGCCGATCCCTTGGGTCTCGGCGTTGTAGCAATGCACGTACAATGATCGCTGATTAAGCGGACGTGAAATTCTTGAGAAAGTTCTTAAACGAGCCGAAGTTAGACTAGCCTAAGCCCCACTCTCCACTTCCTGTCTCGCAGCGCGCGCCGTCTGTCTCGCGAGCCTTCTCTTTTTCCTTCTCTCTGCGTCTGTCACACCGGTTGATTATTCTAATAAACGTATCGGAATGTGATTACTGTTATTAGTATGTCGTCTCGGTGCACATGAACTTGAGAGAGGTGACGAACACCGGTTTGTTAGCCAGCTGCTAGCCACGCTGTTCTGCCACAAACACACCGCGTTTATGCGAATCACCGCACTGAATTTCCGACTTTCGAAAATTTGTCGAAGAAAAAATTCTGCACTCGTTTTAAAGCTCGAAGCCTCTGCTTTCGGAGGCTACGATTAATATTCTTCTAGAAAATTCTTGTACGTACTGTGATAGTAGTGGTAGCATCCATTCAATTTTCTAATAAACTGCCCCTCCCTATAATTTCTCCAATTAGCTGTCGGCGATAAAACCAACCGTAAAATTTCCATCACAAAGGATCCTTAGGCCGAACACATTAGCTGACACTCATCCTCGAGTGTCCAAGTATAAGTGTTTAGTAATTCTAGAGAATTAGTAGAGGCATATCCTCCAAGTAGTAGTACATCATAACAGCACAGACCACTGGGTTTGTGGCACGTATGAAGAAACTGAGTGAGCAGAGAAACTGCCTAGTGCCTCGAACGATCTAGAAGACTCGAATGATCGAGAGTCTGGGGAGACGCGGAGTTAGGTAACTCGAGAATTACGATTTCACCCCGTCATCCTTTGTTTGACTGATCCTCCTGGAGCCTACAGCTTCTTGAAGCTTGGAATGAAAATAAAAAAATATATATATAATAGCATGGAACAGCGTTGTATTGAGTTTGACGCTGTATCGTGTTTGGCAAAGCTGAGCTATGTCGAGTTGTGTCGAGTAGAGTTGCATCGAGTTTGAAATGTACGTAGGGTTAGCAATACACGAGGATCGAATAACAAACAAATCGTCTCGAAGCTCTCCACCCTGAGCGGCGTCTACTTTCCCCTCGTCCCGTTTAGACGGCTTTCTTCCCGCGTCGACGCATTCCCTACCGATGGAAACAAGAAAGAGGAAAGCAGCCGGCAAAGGGAGAGGAAGTCAGGCAGAGGGGAAAAAACGACCCAGTCGATTTGGAGGAAGAGAGAGGCGTGTGCAGGAAGTGGTACAGCATTGCCGGAGGGAAGGACGTCGAATCTAGGCCACAATCGTGTCCCTCTCTTGGTGTCTCCGTGGATATGTAGGTATGCCAGTAGCTCTCAAACAACGTTCAACGTCTGTGTTGCACACTGGGAAAACTGTTCCGGAAAAGAAACCAGACAGCCTAGACAACCTTTCAGACAACGACGACGCTCGTGACAGATCTATCGTTTGCACAGAGTTTCTATTCCGCGCACTCTCCAATTCAAATCTCCCGCCATTCCTCCTGGCCCCGTTTGTAAACACACGTCACAATCCAGGGGAAAATTGTTTAAGCGACTTGTTACGCTGAATTATTGACCGAAGAATCGAACAGCTGTAAGAGGAAGCGAATTTCACTTTTCTATGGAATGTTAATTCTCACCGTGACCTTAATCGATATGCAGGTAACTGGACCAATATCCGCCGATAAATGCCTTACGTGGCTCGTACAGCATGTCCAGACATTTTTATAACGCCGGTAATTAGAGAGACTCGCCTACGAGGAGCCAACTAGCACAGCTTTCTAGGCATTAAAACTCCAATATGTCCGGAATTAATTAATCACTGTTATTAACGTCGATTGTGTTTTCTGGCTTTCTTTCCAGTTGTAATATATATCTTATTTTCGAAATACCCAGCTATCTGGTTCTCAGGATTAAAAACAATGAAGTCGAGCAGGGGAAACGCCGCCGTTCGAATTGCAAAGTAGGACTGTCCGGACTGTTTTCACCGAGATTTTCCGCGCACGATTTTTTCCCAGCGAATTGGGTCGTCGCGCAAGTTCCCGGCGGTTTTTGCATTCTGCGATGTCTGGAAATACCGCTTCGATTAGAGAGAGTTTTCGGGGGAAATTATCTAGCCGTGGGTGTGTTCCGTGGAATGATAAGAACGAGTTGCTCGGCGAAATTCTCGCGAAACAACTATCTAATGTCGGATTGGAATTCCAGGAATGAGATACACGACTCAAAAGAATCGAAATACGAACAAAAATTGCGTCTCGGCTGCTAAACTGGAATCTCATTGCACAGAACACGACGAATAAATCAATTAGATAATGAAAAGCGCGAGCACTTTTATTCGCGATTGCTCAAGGAAAGGATAGAAGATAATAATAATCTGATCGTCTCCCATGAAGAGGATTCATTATAATTTTAATTAAAAAAAAAGAAGAAACTTGAATATAATGAACTTCCACTTGATGGCAGATAGCACTGTGTGCCATTTCTAAAAATGAAGACAAGCTAGGATAATCATTTAGGCCAATGAGGGAATTAATCTAACATCAGAAATCTCGCTGCATCCTTGCCAGGATCTTGCTCAAGCCTCCTGAACGGAGACCGGTAAATTTACAAAATTTTTATTTCACATACAATTTTAGGTTGGTAATTCTACTTAGAATAGAAAAATATTTTCACTTCCATTTGCGATTTTGATTGAATTCGGCCTTGTTCGGAAACGAATTTGCGAATCACTTGGACGAGAGCGACGCAGCAATGCTGGCGCCGTGGTTACACTCTCGCTTTCGAAATAATTATTTAATACCCGCAGCCACGGGTGAAATGCGAGCGGGAATGGGCACCGGGGCCTTTTCGGGCCCCTCGGCCCATCCTGCGGTCTCTTCCATCATCCGGTCTCTCTCTCCCCCTCCCTTTCTCACTCTTTCTCTTTCTTTCTCCATCGGAGGATACGCTTTCCAGCGGTAATGAAAGCATTTTCGAAAAGCCGATCTCCAGGCGCCGCTGAACAACAACCTGGGCCCGGTTGTTTTACGTAACGGGGTGTCCGTCCGGGACAGGTAAACACACCGATGGGTGTGAGTTAGCGGGTTATCTGCGTTTTTAGGTGACACCGATCTAGAATTACGCAATACAACGCCGGTTCTGGCATGTTACGTGGACGCTGCTTGTTTGGAAATGGATGGCGAAACTGGGAAGGACACTGATCATAGTGGTAACAAGCCCTGGATTATCTGAGATTTGCTCCAAATTATGCCCCATTCCATTTGTCTCAGTTGGGTCCCATTCGATCAAGGTGAATCGAGTTGCTCAAAGTTGTGTCCCATTTGATCGAGTTGGTTCAAGTTGTGTCCCATTTTTGAAAATTGTATCGAGCTGCTCCACGTTGTGTATCGTTTGATTAAAGCGAAATGAGTTTCTCCAAATCGTGTCCCGTATGATCGAGTCGTATCTGGTTGCTCCAAGTTGTGTATCATATGATTAAGTCGTATTAAGTTGCTTCAAATTGTGTGCCGTATCGTCAACACATATTTCGAGTAGCCGTGTTAGGATTAACTGAAGAGACGCCGAAGAAACTGACGACTGAAGCATAAATAAACGGAATGAAACCAAATTGACCGGACCAGTTGCGACCAGCTCACAGGCTCTGTTAATATGATGTACCACCGAGTCCTCGGTGCAGCTGCTGATGAGAAATGCAGACGAACAGGGTGCCGTGCGACATTCCGTGCGAACACCGACCTTATACGTCACCACAATACAGGTTCCTCAAGTAACCGTTACCTTTTTCTACGCATTCCTCTGTATTCCGCATTTTTCAGACCGTAAACAGTACGGAATCCGCGCAATGATAGCGCCTTAATGTCTCGCGTTATGGGGTAGAAAGTATATTTCCACAACGATCATTTTCTCAAGGCGAATTTCGACGTTTGAAATATTGAGCAATGTCTGGCATGTTTCGGGGAACAGAAAACATGATAATTATTCAATTATTCACGATAGTCCTCGAAAAATAGGAGACTAACATCGATCTGACCAATGGAATAAGGTGATAAAACGGACATCTCGATGACCATGAATATTCCAGGAATTACGCAGACGGGACAAGGTTTTCTTGTCCTCCAAGGCCATCAACCCTCCCCTCCCAAGTGAAATAGTAACTTCTTTTCACATCTTCCATTTAGTGCTGATCTCTGTAGTGCGAATTAGTTCGCAAGAAAATTCACAGCTAGACGGTCGCACCGTTCTCCGAGAAATTCGAAGCTCATTCTGTACAGTGAAAAACATTGCTGAAACAAACATTACTTAACAATTAACAAAGGTGCGATGTTATCGAGCGTTTTGATCGAGTAGCTGTTGTTCTGTTCCGTTTGTGAAACGAATTGCTTGATGCTCCATTCATTAAGACATTCGTTAATGTGGTATACGATCAAACTAGATCTGATTGTACATTTGCACAAACTAGCTCGCTAATTATTTTCCAATTATAATAAGAGGTTCGTCGTTCGTTCTGATTGCAGGATGAGGAGGAAGAAGCAAGGAGTCACGGAGGGCGAAGGGGCGTCGATTCTGCTACTCGTCGCATTGGCTCCTGTCATCTGCTCCGCTGGAATCCTGGACCCTTGGCAGTGGGCGCGTAGCGATCGTATCGAGGTCAACATACCATGGTTGCCATGTAATTATCACCAAATTTATTATTTTCCACTCAGAAACAACAAATTAGTAGTATTTTGTATTGAAAACAAAAGATAATAATAAGTTATAAATAAAATAAATAAGAACTAAATTTCTAAAAAAATAAATAAAATAAAACAACTAAACTTGTTCACAATAATCCGGGTGTCCTGTGAACAGTCGAGAACGAAACACGATGCTACGACGAGCTAGGCTGCTTGAACATAACCAGGAGCTGGTACCACCTCATCCACAGGCCTCTGAACGTCTTTCCTCTGCCGCGAGAGGTTATCAACACGAGGTTCATCCTGTACACGAAAGAAAATCCACTGGAAGTAAGTATACTTAGAAGTAACCGGAAGTTCGGTATTCTTGAACTAGACTAGTAATTAGTAAAATTATATCAATTGCCATCTGCAAGATTAATAATCCAATAATCGCTCGAAGGATTGGATCAAACTTTGTCACGCTGTTCCAGGGCCAGGTGCTAATAGTCGCGAAAGATAAGTCCATCAAACGATCCTACTTCAATCCGAAACGAAAGACAAGATTCATCATTCATGGTTTTATAGACACGCCCCTTAGTAATTGGGTGAAGGTAAGCCTGACAAGTATCACAACTAAATCGCATAATTCTTTGACTGAACTCAAAATCGAATGGCATGAAAAAACTCACCCCCCCCCCCCCCAATAACTTACAACGTACCGCACTCAGGCCAAAGGGACTGACCTTGAGAAATGAACTAAGATCTGACATTCGAACATCGCGTTTTTCAATCGACATTTTACAATTACAAGCATCGCCAATATTTTTTCACAGAACAAGCAGCTCGAGAGCAATGTAGTGCCGTCGAGTTAGACGAGTCCACTGTGCGGAAGAATCGTTGATTTGATTGTTGTTTGTGTAAAAAGACCAATTGCACAGTCGGAACGGTCACTTATTTTAACCTAAATGTTCATTAACCGTAGGAGATGAGGAACGAGTTACTCAAGCACGACGACTACAATGTCATCATTGTCGACTGGGCTGGAGGTAGTCTGCCACTCTACACTCAGGCCACGGCCAACACTAGACTCGTTGGCCTTGAAATAGCTCATCTGATCAAACACTTGCAGGTAATGCGAATTTTTATTCAATCGTTGATTCGCATTAACCTAATTGAAACTCGACAACCGGTGACGTGCCTCGAACCATTTTAGGATCGCTTGAAATCTCTTCAGCTGATCGTTTAACTCCCAGTATTTAGAAAAACACGTGGGATATTGTTGTAGACAAACTATAGACTGGACCCTAACGACGTTCACCTAATCGGGCACAGTCTGGGCGCGCACACAGCCGGCTACGCAGGGGAGAAATTGAACGGGAACATAGGTCGTATCACGGGCTTAGACCCTGCGGAGCCATACTTCCAAGGAATGCCTAGTCACCTGAGACTCGATTACACTGACGCGAAGCTAGTCGACGTCATTCACACAGATGGTAAAAGCATCTTTTTCTTAGGTAAGGAAAACCTCCAAGGATACAGGACCATGCAAAAATCTACTCGCCACGAATACACTAGGGCTTGCAATCCCGCAGAATCCGCGTCATCTTTTGGTCCCGCGTTTCCTTTCCAGGATTGCAATGGTGCGGAGCGCGTCTAGTTCATTTTCCAAAAGAATTAATTTTAATTTAAGATTGAAGGTGACTATTATCTCGTTAAGTAAAATTTGTTTCTTTATTATTATTATTATTTATTATAGACTGAAATCCTTTTACATAAGTGTTTACAATAAAAAAAGCGAAAGATACAAGACGACTCGTATAATAACAAAGAAGGGACATGCACAAAGAAAGGAAGTATATAATAATGGTACAATAGATATGGTATTATATAATTATATAAATTTTGCTATACATATACGCTACTAGAGAAAGTATGAAACCGAGTGTTCTAAAGGTGGGGTTAACGATATAATAAATATGGTTGGAAAAGTTCCAGGTAGAGGAGAAATGAATTCCTAAATCCTTTACCTCATTATAATCTGAAATCTCATTCATTGAGGAGAGAATACTGTCATTTATTAAATACAGAGTAGATTGAAGAACTAAATCCTTAGTCCCACGGGATTGCAAACCCTAGCCTAGACCCTTTAGAAAGAAAGCATACCCAATCTAACTTAGCACACGATAAGGACTTCCAGGATACGGAATGAGTCAGCCATGTGGGCACTTGGACTTTTACCCTAACAACGGCAAGGAGCAGCCAGGGTGCACAGATCTCAGCGAAACAACTCCATCCCTGCCCCTGACCTTGATCAGGGAGGGCCTGGAGGAGGCGTCGAGGGTGCTGGTGGCCTGCAATCATGTGCGTGCCATAAAACTGTTCATCGAGAGCATCAACTCCAAGTGCCAATACGTGGCCCACGAGTGCTCCAGCTACAACAGCTTCTTGAGGGGCGAGTGTTTCTCCTGCAAGAGCAACAACAGCCTCAGTTGCGGTGTTATGGGATACCACGCGGACAGCAGTCCTGCACTTGTTAGAAGACAGGCCATGGGTCAAGATGTCCTGTCACTGCTGGGGTCGAAATTCTTTTTTACCACTGGCAAGGAGGACCCCTATTGCAGTAAGTATTTCTTATCGCATGTAAATTTAGTCCAGTCAACGAAATGTTGTAGAGGGAAATGGAAGGAAGACAATTTTTGACTTTGGGACTTTATTCGGACTAGCTAGAAGGTGAACTTACTAAAAGTCCCCATTCCTAAGACGTAAGCGGGGTGCATATCTTGGAAACTTGCGTCCTAGGGATAAGACCATTCTATACAAAATTAAAGCTGATAAAATGTGCCACAAGATTGATTCCATCCAGTTTTTCGCTATCTCGCATAGTTTCTGAGATATTTTGGACTAAATGTCCAAAAATGGAGTCTTTGGGAATTGACTGTAGGGTGGAGTAATCTGTGTTATCACTTAGGAACACTGCCACATCTATGAACAACTAGTTGAAACTAGATAACGTCAGTTCATACATTTTTAAATGATGATAGCATCAGATTTAGGAGTAAGTGGAGCACATGAATAATGTATTTTGTCATATGTTATGCCTAGATAGCGTATTTTATGCATTTAGAACAGAAATGAGTAGTAGGTGTAATTTAAAACAGTGAAAACACTAGAATTTAAAAATAATTGTTGCAATTCAGGTAGAACGTTTTTATTTTGCATAAAGATACGCTGTTACGTCACACTGCACTGCTCTGCACTAGAATTGCATAGCTACCTGGGAAAGTGTCGATCGCTAAGGCAGAGCGGTTACGAAATATATAATTGCCGCTTTCAGGACCTTTATTCGGACGAATTAAACGAGTCCGACTATTTTAGGATTCGATGCAATTGTTACTATAAATTATGGCAGGTGGCTGCTTTCTCTTCCTTATCGCAACAAGGAAAATTGCCGCGAGCCTGCCCTAGATATCGATTGGAGAACTAGCAACCGCAATTTCGCTCATCAATCAAGATTAGATTTTTCGTCACCCACACGTTCCTTGATTTATTCCAATGACAAATGTATGTTTCGCGAAACATTTTCGACTTTCTTTTTTTTTTTAGGAAGACATTATCGACTTACTATCAACCTTGCACGACCACCGACCGCAGAGAGCTGGGTCCAAGGATTTATGAAAGTTACTCTTCACGCCGAAAATGGCATCATACGTGACGTCGACCTAACTCCCAGGTTGGACTCTGCAAATCATACAGACTTTCCCTATTTTCTACAAAAATAGTCTCTAGCGTCGCGAAATCATTTATCTTTAATCTCCTTACAACATGCTAATTTATTTAATAATCTGCGAGATTCGTTTCAAAATTCCAAGACCCAATTCTGAATAATGCTCGCCAACAGTTTCGCGGAGATAAATAATACAGTCTTGTTTCTTTCGCCGGACACTCGCAGCGGTTACATGAAATTGGAACACGGATCGACAGTGCGAATGGTGGTCGCGCATCCAGCGGGGGCGACCGGTGAAATTGGAAAAATCAGGCGAGTGGAACTTTCATGGACGTACGACATGGACGTGCTACAGCCGCGATCGCTATGCTTTTTCTGGTGCAACGATCGCCTCTATGTCAACAGCGTCACTGTCGACGTCATGGAGCTCCCGGGGAGAGGGTAAGTTCAATACTATCTTACGATCCAATAGAGAGATGCTTCCACAAAAGCCATAGAACTTTTCCGATCTTCTTTTCCAAGCACTCTATAATCTTCTGCATAGCCAGAGCAATTTTAATATCTCTCTAGAAGCTCCATGAATTTTTCGGAGCACCCTACAATTGTTTGCGAGCCGTGTGCTATGTTCTTCAATTTTTTCGCACGCCTCGAACACTTATTTCGACAGTCTACTTAACGCAGTCGATTATTTAACAGGATTGTTTTGGTCGTGGTACAAACAAATATAATTAGAAGTGTCACGCAAGCCCTGTAACAATCCATAAGAGAAAAACAGTATTAATAATCTGGTTACGAACATTAATTTGTTCTGTGTACAGTACGCTACGTCAGCCATTACATTATGGAAAAATCGAAGTATTTTTCTCTTGCGGATTACTTACGTCATTCGTTCTGTTTTTACAATGTTAAGTGGTCGATGCCTTTGTTGACTTATGCGCAGAAAAAGGGAAACAGACTACACCAGCAAACTCTGTTCAGCAAGCAGGCAGGAATACGCGGAGATTGCTAGCGGATCCACAGCATCTTTTGTTGACAATTGCTGACAGTGTCAGCCTTCTGAAAAGTGCTCTCTGTTATTGCGATTGGCTCAAGAGACTTCGTGTTGTTCCTGTGAAAAACATGGTAATTCGATTACTAAGATATGTCGAGTCCTTCAATTATGATAATTCGAAATTATTGAAGATCAGACTCTATTCGAGCGAGTTCGACCTATACATATAGAACTTATGCGAATGGTAATTATTCTGGAAACCAAGCGGTGCCTTTTCTTTATACTGAAAAGATATAATATACAATCGAACAGAGGTTTATTTCCAAAAAAACAAGAAAAAAAGCTCTTACAGCGATCTCTAAACAAAATGGTAAATGGTAATACTTATCTTGAAACGCTGAAATGTCACGGGAGCATTTCATAGAAAAAAATGATGTTTATAAACTCTACATATACATAGATATATCTACTTTCTTTACAAAAAAACAAAATTTGCTCACTTCCGCCAGAAGAACGCACCGCGATCTTCTGGGACCGTTTAAGCACGCTGGTATAAACAATGAACACTGATCGAAGAGAAAAAATCCTAATGGAATTGGCACACGTCTGCAGCAGTATTAAGTATAATCAACGAACTTTGTACATCTTGTATATAAAATTCGAATAGGTGTAACTAGGTAATGCTAGTGTAGTGTAGAAAGCAGATATGTTTTTTTGCGAGTGGTTATGCTATTATTTCCAACAACAATTGCTATTATTAATTCTCTCTACGGTATTTACATAAACAAAGAAACAAAAAAAAATAATAGAAGGCAGTGCCGGCTCGTGGCACAACGGCGACCATCGTTTGTGATATTTTGTCTGTATAATTTAACTGTTATGTATATATATATATATATTTAATACATAATTTACTGGTAACTCTCGTTCGGTAGGAATCGTACAAACCAGAGAATAAGGGAGCAACTGTAAAACGATTAACTGTAAACGATTAACCGTCCAATGTAAAATATAAATTTGTTATGCCATACAGAAAACATAGAGGACGCCGAAATTAATGAGACACCCTGTATACAGGAGGAGTCGTCGCAAACAGGTGCAGTTGAACATCTCGGTAAAAATGAAAAATGGAATTCAAGGTCGTTCGAAGGTGAACATTTTCTTGTTCGTGTCCAGGGACCTGAATGGTTTGAAAAAATATTGATGACCTTCAAGCGACCTTGAAATTAAAATTACATACAGCTAGGAAAATTGTTCCGTGTTTTAATGAAAATGGAGAACATTTGGATGTTCTGTTTCTGGCGAGTCACCCTGTACAATGACAATGTTTCTTCAAGCGAGGTAAGTATAGTCGAAAAAGGCTGCGTCGGAGGAAATAGAAACACAGTTGGATACAGCTTGCTAATCTTTTGCAATGTTTACTCCTCGATAAACGGTTGTACACGCCAATGTTTCGTCGCTTATACAAAAAGATCATCGCGGAGTGCAGAGCTATACACGGTAACACATGATTCCTGTTTATCTTACACGAGATTCAACAATAATCGAGTAAAAAAGCCGTCCGCGTTACGGTCAACGCGGTAACAAGGGGGTTGGTAAAATATATAATATGATATATAGTGATATACATAATATAATAATAATCTCTATTCTGTATAACATATAATTTGCAATATAAATTAATAAATAGGGAACGAGGAGTCATAAGGGGGTTTGGGAGAGTCAGTGTGTTTGTACGTGTGAAGATGTGTATGTGTATGAGTGATTAGCTTGGTAAGACTCGTAGCACTAAAATTACCATTTAAGAACATTGAAACGGGATTTTGGTGGGAGGAGCTATGAGGGTATAGAGTGGGGATAGACGATTGGTGGTTGGTGATCGAGAGTTTCTTTCTTTCTTTTTTTTTCTTCGTGACGAGATTGGTGGCGGTTTGGTGATTGGAGAAGTTTTGAGAGACCAAACGAAGGTGTGAAAGATAATAGAGAATAGTGAAATAACTAACAATACTTATGAATATACAGCTGATTTCATTTGGCATAGTAGTCTAGAGCGTTCTTTTCTTCTAGCGCAATAGAATAAGGTCAGTGAAGATCATCGACCCAAGCGGTTTCTAATGACTCGATTAGAGTACGAACAAAAGCCATCTCTTTCCGTGCGTTCTCCAGGATCACGCGGGGATCCTGCGAGGTGCAGCGCAGTATGTTCGGCGCCATCACCATCGCCAGGTTGTTGGCGTCCATCTTGGTGCGTACCACCACTTCCGGTCTCGCAAAAATCTGCCCGAAAAAAATTCTATATCACTACAGGTTACAAAGAAAAAACTACCAGAGTAAACCTAAAAACCCTTGCAATTATTCACAAAGAGGCGCCAAAAGTTCCGGTGACCTCGAAATACATCCTCAAGGTCGGCACTCAATCTCTAGGTCTTAGTTTACGCATCGAATAAGACTTACTTCACTTAATTCCTCGACACAAAAATTTTTCAGTATATTCAACATTCGCAACATACCCCAAGGTCACCCGAGTGCAAGGTCCTCTCTGTAAAAGATTACGGGGACAATGTTCACCTGTAGAAACCGTATCAAATGACACAGAACCCGACGATTCAAGTCAGGCAATCGTTCCACCATCGCGGCAACGTTCGCTGCCGAGATCTCAGCGTCATCGTGTCTCATCGACACGCACTCGGCATAGAACGAATCAGGTATCAGCGGTTCGTACAGCTCGCGAACCCATAATTTTAATAGCGAGGCTGGTGCATGCGCATCCTGGGAAGCTGCAAGGATCGTGCCGTCCTCGAACCTGTCCAGGCAAGCCTTCAAAGCACTGACCTCGTCCGCATCAGCGGACACCCTGAAAATGCCCTCTGTCAGAATCCCGCCACGAGCCAAAACCTGCCGTGTCAGGGTGGTTTGTATCCATGGTAACTCTCGGTTAGGGTATCTATCTCTCTGCAGCGCCATCACCTCCGACAATGTCGCGCCGAACATCGACGCTCTGAAGATCTGAATCTGGAACATCGTTGAGGTCAGCAAAGAACAAAAAAGAATTAAGTTGACACTCAGAGAAAAATAATTTTTCTGAGGATAATCCGTTGAAGCACATACCCTGGCCTGGTCGATGTCTTCGATGGTGGCCTTCCGGGGCTGTCGCTTCCCATGAGCGCCGATCCGCTGTAAACGTCGACAGGCAACGGTAGCATAATGGCTGACCTGCACGTGGATCGGCCACTTGGCTACCTCCGGGAACTGGAAGTTAGGGTCGCGGTGTCTGTTCATATATCCGTCAAGATAAGGCTCGAAGGTGGCGCTAGGTGGCACAAATGCCAGACAAACTGCCATAAGCTCCCAGCCCCTGCGCAGACTTTCTTTCCGCGGGTTCTCGGTGGTCTGTCTGCAGATCTGTACGTAGAGCTCGTCCCTCAACGGCGGCTTCGAGAACGCGGTATTTACAATGTCCATCGCTACACTGTCTAGGGTCATGCCTACGTTCGTCTTCCGATCACCCATGTACACTTGCACCAGCCTGAACAGATTGCAGGCCTCTCGCTTCAGTAACTTTTCACCGTCCACCACCACGAGCATCGGCTGGGGTATTGGGTCTTTCGACCAGCTGAGGATGTCCCGCACGCTGAACTTCTTCCGGAACAACAGTCTCAAACCCTTCGGCCGGCCGCAGTTCAAGTTTAGATTGTCCTGCGCGTATTTCTCGATGTCGCCGCCACCGGCGCTATCGTTCCTCCTCGCCTCCTCCGTGTCCAGATTGTCCACAGTCGTCCCGATGGTCGGTAGAGTACTTATGGTGCAAGTGGGAACCGTTACCTGGCGAGTGGTCGTCACGCTGTCCCTCGGGTCTGTTTGTGCTGTGGTGTTTGGCGGAGATGGAGGCCGCACCTGTGGCCTTGTCAACGTGTCCGCAGTATTGTAGTAGGTTGCTAAGCCTGCCGTATCGTAGTTGCCTAAATCTGTGCAAGGAAAGACAGTGGAAACTGAATAAGCAGAGCCTTATCTTAGCTGAAAGATTGTCTTTCTTCGCAATCACTGACCTGCGTAATGATCCTCGAGGTACTCCTGGCTGGAAGAATCGCCCTGATTGCTGGCAGCCTCGTCATCCGCGAACTGGTCGTCGGAATCGTCTTCAGCCCTCCCGCCAATATCCTCGCCCCTTCCGCCCTCTTCGTCCAAAGAATCGTCACCTTCCTCTACTAACAAAGGATCTCCGAACTTATAACAACCTACGGTACGAAGAATGCGATTGGAGACATATGATCGTGAATTAACGAGACAGGGTGTTCCAGATGTAACGAGCATCTACCAACCTGAGAGTTTCGCTTGTTGAAGGATATAATGCTGAAGCGGCAACAAGTAATCTGCATCGGACAACGGGATTCTGTAGAACGAAGACGGAGGCGGACTCGGGTTACCGTTGCTCCTCTTCTTCTTGCTGTCGTCCACCTCCGTAATCCCTTCGGTCTCTTCGCCTACGGCGCTGTTGCTGCTACTGTTACTGCTATTGCTACTGCTAGTGTTACTGCTGAGCCTCTGCCTCGGCTGCTCGTGGCTCTGGCTGATCAGGTAACGCTCGTGCATCGAGTCGTCGTCACGGTCTCTCCTACGAGATTGCTGCTGGTGCATCTGCTGCATTTTCTGCTGTTGCTTTTGCTGCTGTACAAAGCTGTAACTTCGGGCCAGAGGCTGCTGCACACCTTGAAGAACAGTTACCATAAGAGTAACGTCGGACCACGTGTACTTGGGAAAAATAATGGCTGCGCGAATTAATTCGTGGGCTCCTCTGGCCTTGAAGACAGTCAACTTTATTAATTTGTGAAGAGGAGTTGGAACTAAATTTACAACCGATTAATTCCAGGGGCCAAGAATTAATTTGCGCACCCGGTAGACCTACGAGACAGCTTACAATCCATGGAATTATTGCACGCCGTGTTTCTTCTGTACTCTTTCTCTCTGTCGCGCTCCCGTTCCCGTTCTCTCTCGGAGACCTCGAGGCTTCTCTGCTTGGAGGCACCGCCAAGGCCACCGGTACCTCTGACAAGGCTCTTCGTGGGCTCGTTCCTCTCCGCCAGCATGGCGCCGTACATATCCCTGACATTCGCCTCGGAAAGCGACACCGAGCACCCGTGGTGCCTTCTTCCTATACTACCAGTATTATCTTGCTTATTCATATTACGCGGATGCATGGAACTTGGATAAAAGGCTGAAGGGTTCGTCTTGTCCAAACTATTCACTCTCTCTCTATGGTGAATCTCTCTGTCCCTATCTCTATGATAACGATTACTACTTTCCACCAGGGAGCCATACTTCTCACCCTGCGATTTATAACTATGACTCAATTGAACTTCTGGCGGACGGTATGGAGGCATCTCCTGCCTAAATAGTCTAGACTCCATCAACGAGTCGCGATATGGTGAGGTGCTCGGCTCAGGACCGTAAGAGCCTCTACTACTTTCTCTACCTGAAATTCGAACAACAAATCAACACCCTGAAGAGTCTACGTTAAGTCTTAACACCTAAGTCTCAGCCCCTCGCATGTTCCTCGTGCTTCGAATATTCTGAACACACCCTGTTATCTACAATTTTAGATTGTCGAGGATCATGCGAGGGTGACCGATCACGAACAGCAAGGTATCTCGTGCACGGATCTCAGGAATTACAGAAACATGACTCACATTCTTACCATTTTTATTCTTTTCCAATTCTAAGTTCCCTGCCCTACCCTCGCGTTGCGAGTCGACAAACGTCTTCTTCTTAAACAGAGGAGTGCTAGTGGAAAGCGATAAACCTAATGGCGGTGGCTCGCCGAGTGGCACGGACTTCTGGTTCTTCACGCTCTCCAGAGTTCCACTTTTGTGGCCCCTGGCTTCCAGAGTACCGCTGTGCTGTCTCGGCGAGGATTGTGCTTGGTTGGGTGCGGTCTGCGGAGCAGGACGATGATGCTGATGACGATGAGGAGAATCCAACAGCCGATAGCCTGTCGATTCCAAGGACGTTCGACTGTGAGAGACCGAACTGTCGCTGGAACGGCCGGAATCCTGCGAGTGATTGTGCTGACGACGAGCCGTGGGCACTTCATGGTGCCTATGATGCTTGTTGTTGTGATGGTGGTGATGGTGATGATGATGACGCCTCGTCGATGGCGATGGAGACGGCGGAGACGTCTGTAGGTCCACACCGACGCCGGATATCCGTGCTTTATTCGCGCTGCCGCTTTGCTGTAAATTTAACAGTTTTTAAATGCAACGTGAATGTTTTGTTCAGAGGTGTTTATGGTTAGATTGACCTACCAACGAAGAAGACAAATTGGAACTCTCTTGGTGACTGAACCTCGTCGATCTGCTAACTGAAGGAGTTTGCGTCTGGGTGGATACGGATTCTTTCTTTCTTGGCTCGGTTGACTTCTGGTTATCAGCTCCGCTGCTACTTGCTGGTTCTGTGTTCTGCTTCAACGTCTGCCAACAAATTCGGTATAATTTTTCAACGGACGTTCATTTTGCGAAAACTCAGAAAAAGAGGACGTGTTATCGAGTAGGTATTATTGTTGAATTCGTTCAATATCGTGTAATACGGTTCCAGAGATTCTCAGGTTTATCTCACGGTACTTTTTTTCTCTCAGCTACTACAAACGTCTATTTATAGCTTAGAGGAGAGCAGACAGCTTGCACACTTACAAGGGAAGAACTCGAACTGTCCGGCTTTGATTTTAATGAGCTTTTGTACGATCGAAGCATACGAATCGTTAATGATGTGCATAAAAATATCAATCGTAATTGCTCGATGGTTTTCAAGATATAAATAATTTAAGTCGCATTGCCCTTAACGTACTCCGCAAGAGGAGTACGTCACCCGGAAATCCTCTGATCGATTCCCGTTCAATTAAAGTTTTTTTTACTGCGATTTCAACGTGTTCCAGGCTATCCTTGATTTTAAATATCTTGTGAAATATAAATAGTTTCTTAAAAATACTACCCGATTTTCTAGTACACCGGGTTCGCCTTAATTAATCATCCGACGGCTGTGCGGGTCTATTTCGACCCAGTTTTCGCGTGTCGCGTTCGTTGCGTTTTATCCGCGCAATCAAGGGGTTATTGGTAAAAGTACCGGTTACCGTGCCCCACCCGTTTATCGGATACAAAACAAACTTTCTGGAAATTAATAAAAATAACATGAAGTACTATTTTATTATTAAGAATAAAATTGATGTTTTCCCATTGTATATAAATCGAAAGTATTACAATCATTTTTGTTTAAGATATAGAAAACATTAGTTACAAAACCTTATTCCCAGAGACAACGCAATTTATCAATTATAGAAAATGCTAAGAAACTGTGACACACTGTTTCTTTGTATTGATCATCAAAAACTAATTTTACTTTTTATCTGATATTTCTACCCTCCATCGCTTTAGATCCCCTGTGGACGACACAGCTCGCCAGTTATCATTCCCTGTATTTACGTGACCCACCTAGTTTTTGACAGTGTCATTGATGTTATCAATGCCACCATCCATTCAACCAGATATCTATTATCAGTGATGGTGAATCACCCACCTGGAGCTTTGCTAACGGTATGATGTCACAATCGCTCGGACGGTGCCAGACAGTTTTCTGTGAGGTTGCATTGTAGTAGTAAAATCGTGAAGTATTCTGATCGAACAGTTCCCACCATTGATTGTTGTCTGTCTTTTTCCTGCAACCAGAGGACCGGCTGTCAAACAGAACCAGAGACCGCACACAGTATAAAAAAATATGTGGATTGTACATAGCATTTATAAATTCAGACCACAACGCTGTAGTAGAAATCATCAGCCAATTATAAATGCTTCCTATGTTATAATGGAGAACCTTATACGACGCAAACTTTCACCTGGCTAATTAAATCGGAAAGACAACTCGATCTTAGACTCGGCTTATCTTTCTGAGAAAGTTGTTAAATATTACCGTTGCGGTACTTACACTGGTACACCAGGTGGAGGATCCCATACGCACTCTCCTGTGGTTAGATTGGCGTACATATGCTCCTGGGTACGGGGCTCTATGATTTCCACCCATTCCATTCTACTGTAATCAAACGCGCAAATAGTCAATAAACTGACGAATAGAAAAGAATCCCTCTGAGAGGAATGGATACGCGACACAGAGGACTGATCTAAGAAAACCCTGACATTTAGAAGCTGGTATAAACGCGGATAAACCCATCAAGGCGTACAGGGTGAATACAATTAGTTTTACTCCGGTTCGCGCTATAATTAAAAACTCTAAAAATAATCCGGTGGAATAAAAAAATTGCGTGGAGCCCATACAAAAATCGAAAGGGACGACGATCACCGTGTGGTGAAACACGCGTGCGAAGAACACACTCGTACACCGGGCGTGTGAGATTGTAAAAAAAAGATCGGATCCACCGTAAGTTATAAATAATTAATCGATATCAATTCGGCGAAATCCGCGGCGAAACGGAGAGCAGCACTGATACAAAGTTTTATCGGCGATTACCTTCCCCCTAAGTCGAACGATCGGAATCGCCGTCGACACTGTCAACAAAATTCAATAAGGAAGAAAGAGAGAGAGAGAAGACACATACACAGAGACACACAGGGTGTAACAATTCAAAAACCTCGCCTCTCGCCCGTGACAAAAGGGTGTTCACCCCCACCCGATAACCGCAAATTAAAAGGAATGCTATGTTCTCGATATAAGAGCAACTTGTCTGATGTCATGCTATCCGTTTAATTGACTGAAATAGGCAGCAGAATTTCGTCAACGCATAGTTGTATACACAGAGAGCACGAGCGAAAAGAAAAAAAACTGAAAGTGACAAGAGCGAGAGCAATGAGCGAGAGTGTACTTATATGTGTGCGCCATAGAGAGAGAGAGAGAGAGAGAGAGAGAGAGAGAGAGAGAGAGAGAGAGAGAGAGAATGAGAGAGAGAGAAAGACAAGAGTTAGAGATAGAGACAGAAAGGAGGACAGGAGCAAATAATCCCATAGAGTAAATTCCGTAAATAAAAATCTTTTTTCCTCGAAGAACCCGGGATGACGAGACCCACCCTGATGGCACCGATTCACGACCAAGGAGAAGGGCTTATCCTAAGCTCAAGGACTCGAACGAAACTGGGACGGGTCACTGGGAAAAAAAATTCACTATCGATCTGCGAAAGGCATAGGACCGTGTGTCTCTCGGATCGTCCATTCCCCTAGGAGAGACGATCTGAAAACCAGGGCGAAAATAAATGCTTACTTACCCGTCCGATGCCATGATAAACGGAGGAACAACCCGACGACGAAGACGATGGTCTTTATTTATTTATTCAACGGAAAGAAAATGGACAGCCGGTTTTCTCGTAGCACTTCACGTCACCTCGGGAACACTTTGTGACACTTCACGGGCACGAGCACGGTGACACTTGGATGTCGCAACGTCCCATTTCCACGAGCACGAGCGACGCAGCCCCTTCATGGCAGCCCACCGGCGGCCATCTTTTTTTTCCCCGAAGCCGCTATAGCGAGACGGGAAAACCACGGACTTTAATTCCGGGGATGGTGTACGACGACACCGATACCTTATAGCTAATAGAACGTTCCTACTCTGCCGGGTGAGTACACGATTTAGGCGAACACTGTTTAGAATCGTGAATGGCCCAACAACGGCCCGGAGCGTCCATGGAGACGTCCTCCATGTCCAGAACGAGTTTGCGTCAAACCTCATGAACTCACATTTTCCTTTCAACACCTGTTCCTCGTTTCATTAAATTTGTTATCTAGCCGACGACGCCGCCAGTGATAACGAGCGAGACACGCTCAGGTTAGGAATTCCGACGGCCATCTCTTTTTCCATTTCGCAGCATGTAATTTTAGACGGAATTCCGAGGGTCAGCCTCACCGCTCGTACTCTGAGAATCGTCTCTCTCTTTCTCTTTCAATGTTCGGTTAGACTGGAGAATTTGATTGTCCCTCTTGTAATACTAAAGCCCATCTTTTTTAAACTGACCGGTTCGTTTTTCTTTCGTTTCCAACGTTCTTGAAGACCCGTTTCCGCGAGCAACAAACACTTCGACTGCGTTCGACAATTGTTGGAAACAAATTGAAGCGACATCTGTATTATTTACTGCATAGCTGGCGTAATTGTTTTGACGTTCCGCCTGTTATCGTCTAGGTCACGCTCACGATGACTGACGATGACTGTGTATTGTAATTCCCCTATTTCCGCGATGATTTAGATAGTGCTAACGTTACGTTCTTCTTGTTGTTGGAAGTATTGCGCCTTTGCGATTGTTTATTGTTCGAGACGCTCTCGAGCATTCAGTTCGTCGTTTTTGTGATTTTTGAACAAGGTAGTTGGTTTGGAATATTAAACCTCAAATAATCACACCTTCGTCACATCTGTGTTTCAAATTTACGAGTGCTTACCTGTCAGTCATATAGTTTTAATCTTTCATGAGTTAGATCCTGCTAATGTTACATTCTTCTTGTTATTGGAAGTATTGTTCCTCTGAATTTGGTTTATTAGTCTGAATACTCTGAACTCTTCAGTTAACGTTTTTGTGATTTTTAAACAAGGTAGTTGGTTTGGAATAACTGAACCTTAAATGATCACACCTTTGGCACACCTGTTTTCCAATTCACAAGTGCAGGGCCGCCGTGACGTACAAGTCGCCTATGTGCAAAAGAAATTCGTGTGCTCCTTCAAACATGAATTCAAAAATGATGTGAATGACCTTTTTTAAGCAAGTCTGTCTACGGTAGGTAGGGCTGGGTGCCCTTCTCCGTTCATATTGTGACGCTCCTTTGATGAAGCACCCATATGCGGTACAACTGCACCTGATAGCTCTGCATAAGCACTTAAGCTTAAACTTTGTTACGCTATCTTATCATTTACTTATTTTTCTGTACAGAGTAACTCAACTGTACCTTGCATTTGTAAAGGAACCTTGAGTCGCAGGCTATTACCAAATGCTAGGTTTGAGGAGAGAGGATACTGAGGCAGTGGAGTCAAGCATGGATTCAGAGCAGGATGTGCTGACAGTGCTGAAACTGTTGATAATAGGAGAATCCAATGTTGGGAAGTCAAGGTACGTGTTCTTATTTGTTTCAAACTAGAGAGAGCATGTAAATAATTTCTGAAAAATCTTTCCCATCAGCATCATGCTTAGATTCACGGAAGGCGAGTTCTACGAGAACATGCAGAGCACTGTTGGTATGGATTACAAGACCAAACAGATCACAGTTGATGGCAACACTGTGAAACTTGCCATCTGGGTTAGTCGGTTATTATTCTGAATAATTTTTGACCAACTAAGGAGTGCATGAAATCCATAATTTAAGTATCCTGAATTATTTCACTATGTCGTTTCATTGTAAACATTAATTGTCATAGAGTTAGTGGGATACCCTGTACACTTTGAATATATTTAGGTGAACGAATACAGCGTAAATGATCTAAATGGAAATGTTAACGTTCCAGGACACTGCTGGGCAGGAGCGTTTTCGCACGCTAACACCCAGCTACTACAGAGATGGTCAAGGTGCGATTTTAGTGTACGACGTCACGGACAAGCTGACATTCCTGAAGCTGGAAACGTGGTTGAACGAGCTGACGACCTACTGCAACAAAACGGACATCGTGAAGATGGTGGTAGGCAACAAAGTAGACCTGCCAAATCGAGAAGTCAGCACCGAGGAGGGCCTACAGTTTGCGAGGAGACACCAAACGCTCTACATCGAGAGCAGTGCCAAAACAGCTGACGGAATCAGGTGCTCGTTCGAAGAGCTTGTGCAGAAGGTACGATTCCTCATTTTCAAATAATGATAGACTCTCTCTTAACCAAGTTAATCTGTTTACAGATAATACAAACCCCCGGTCTCTGGGATCGACGGGATCGATTGAACGTGAACGGGATGTACGGGACCTCCGCGATGGGAGTAGCAAGAAACAGAAACTCGCACAGAGGGTTACAATTGCTGGACTCGACGCAGCCGAACCAAAACTACTCGAATTGTTACTGCAGTTTGCTCTAACTGACCGCAGTCTATCAATTCGACCGATGACGAATTATAGCAACAGCTACACCCTAAGAATATGGTCTAACCTCGATTTCGGAATTAGATGCCGACGTGTGAGAATTTAATGAACAAACACGAGTAACGCAGCATGTTAATTGTTTTGTGTATGCCGCGGGAGGGAACGTTTTCTGTACGACGGGTGATAAAAAGAGTACTATGCAGTTCCGTTTAGAGTGGGACCGATGACAAGGTTCTAAAAGCCAGAGAACACACCGAATCGATGATAATCTGTTGATTGGTGGGAAATACGGCTTGCGTGAGTGGGCGGATCAGTTGGCATGATGGGGATGGAATTGAAGGAAACAACCCGCGACTGGCTAAAACAAGTGGTGGGGCATGGCCTTGAACAAATGGGCAGGACTCTTTGTGCTGTGGGATTTTGTACACTTTGTCCAACATTGCTGCCACTTGCGAATAAAACTTATCAGATTCAATTTAATTACGCCGCAGATTTATATCTATCGGAAAAATTGGTAAATGAAGTTTTAGGGATCTGGGTTGGATTTTTTCCTGAATTTCGAGCTAAATCGTGTCTACGCCCGGTCTTCTGAGAGGAATAAAATTGTTGGTATTTTTTTTATCAAACCTCGTATCTATCAAAGATATACATGAGTTTGCTTGTAACGTGTAACTCTTTGTTAAATAGTTAAATTTTATATAGCTATTTGTAATAATGAATTTGTATTCGTGTAAATATGTCTTGCATACATATATGCATAGGGTTAAATTGATAGGTAATATTTGGCGAGACTTCAGCATCATCATAATTCAGACATTCATCTTATGAGTTCTCTAAATTTGTTGTTTCATGTACAAGTTACCTTCTGCACAAACTATGAATGCAATGCATATCGTCGTAAGAGTGTTTATAGGTGGCAACTTGCTTATACTTTTTATTTTTTCATATGCTTTCTTTTCCTGATGGTCGGGCGTATAATAAGTGTCCTATAGAGCTACTGTAATGTACTTGTAAATAAAGTACTTTCCGTATTTGTCAAATCCTTCGGACCTCTTGACTTTTAAATATTTTTAACTATGAAAAATTTCCGCGAACGTCGAAACGTTTTTCTCACTTTATTTATCTCCAACGACATACCAAAATGTTCTGCGGGATTTCTAGTCTATAGATTTTATAAAATCGACACTGTACGTTAATATACGTCACTGAAACAATTGCCTGCTGTTGCGAATTCATTTAATCGACCATCTGACATGGCCTTTATTCGGATCGAATGTTTACCATCTGCGAGACATGAATCAACAGACAATTAGTCAAAGCGGGTGTGCAAAGGATGCAAGGTAGCCCGGAATTTGTTACAATTAAAGATTGATTATATTTTTACGCAAAATTCTTCAAATGATTCCAGGGAAATATCCTCTGTGTCGTCACGTCCATCCGAAGAATTAAATAAAGCGAACATAATTTTAACTAACAGAGGGGTTCAAAGATATGGTACATGGAGTAAAGCAAA
Source organism: Lasioglossum villosulum (assembly GCA_963971365.1). NCBI lineage: Eukaryota > Metazoa > Arthropoda > Insecta > Hymenoptera > Halictidae > Lasioglossum > Lasioglossum villosulum. Next base: position 828,671 of record OZ020499.1, on the reverse strand, counting down.
ATTGTTAGAGTTAATTACAAGTAAATTTAAACAATTCGCGGAAGTTCAATCGAGTAGGAAAACATGTTTTAACGAGACCACAAATGAAAGACGATTGTGGGTCACTATCCACAGTGGATTGTACAGTACAATTGTCTTAAAAATATTACTAAAAAAAGGTGATGTTCTCCACTGCTTTTATACGGACTTTTAACTAATCGGATACTGATTTTAGGCATGTCTGTACACACCGTAATAAAAGCAATGAAGCTGGGCCTCATTAGCCTGAGCTCCTGCGAGCTTTCTTACTTTAAGTGTTTCAACATTTATCCATACATGCTGGAATTCGAGAACATGTGGACTTCCAAATATAATCCCGAGTTGATATCAAATTTGAGAGCTGTTGGCATAACAGAACCAGACTGCTGGCACATTATTATATACGGAGTAGGATTTCAGAGTGCGTGTATACTTCGTTATTTGTTGCTAAGTGGCATCGATATTCCTGGGATTCTAAATTGGCAGTCGCCGGTCAATCAATCGTCGGAGAAAATAATTTTGTTCTTGAAACACATTGGAATAGAACAGGAAGTAATAGAATTAGCAGAGCAATATGGAATCGACGAGGAAACTGAGCAAATCTTGGCCGATCTTGGACTGGAGCAAATGGAAGAAGAATCTTCCCATGTAGGGTCTATGATTTCTTTTCAATTTGTTTGCTGTATCTGCTTGTTTATAAAATTGAATGAAATACATAGGAAATAATATGCAAATGTAGCTTAACTGTTTTGGAACCAGATACCTGTAACTCTGGAATAATCCAAAGCATAAACAAAGTAAGCGAATCGGACAGCAATTCTACTGCCTACGATAAAGTAGAATATATGCAATATGATTGCCAATGTGGTCGTAGTATGGACAAAAATACAGTGGAAGAATTGACTGCTCAAAGAAATGATTATCTAAGGTGAGAGCGATCAATGCATGCTTCGTTATTTAATTTTTATTTGGAAACTTGATTGATATCATAGAAAAAATATGATGGTGCCAATAGCATGGGCAATGGCCAGAACGTTGAAATACAAACCATCAGATTCTCTACACTACATGACGTACGAATTGATCCGGTGGAAAAATATCAATCCTAAAAAGAGGGAAGGTATTCAAAATGCGATTGCACTAGCTAACGTGAAAATGGACCACAAACTTCTTGTTAGCACGATCCTTTGATTTCTACTTCGTGAAAAGTTCTATTTGAAAATATCGATTAATGAGAAATCATTTTTAAATAGATACAACAGAACGTAGAAAAGGAGGAGTTGATTAAATCTAAAAAGGAGGAAGCTCTGACAAATATTCCTTGCCTGAGATGCAAGCAGCATCAGGAATTGCATGCTATTAAACAAGCTTGCTTGAAATGTATGAAAAAACCACATAGAAAATCCAGTGATTGTGAATTTCCAGAGATTTGCAGTGCTTGCAAAATAGGACCGTCAAGCAAGCTTGAAACTTGCCAATTTTCTGAGCTTTGCAGCTCCTGCAACATTATTAACAATCCTTCAAACAAGTCGGCGGGCTATGGATTTCCTAATTGCTGCAACTTCTGCAAACATGCTGACAGACAGTTCAAGATATGTCGAGTTGATCTATCACCTCAAATTGACTATCACCTTTGTCAGTCGAAAATATTTGAAGAATGCCAATTTCCACAAGTCTGTAGTTCTTGCAAAGTTAACAACATAGAATCAAAGAATTTAGAAGCATGTGAATTTCCTGAAGTTTGTAGTTCCTGTAAAATTACCAAGCTGTAAAAAATGGTAGCATGCTTTCAAAGTTCCTGTTAATTTGTTGACAGTTCACTGAACAAATTCAAATGCCAACTTCCTCTGTCAAAAATATTTGTAGAGTGCCAATTTCCACAAGTTTGAAGTTCTTGGGAAGTTAATGACATAGAATCAATGAATTTGGAAGCATGTGAATTTCCTGAAGTTTGTAGTTCCTGTAAAATTGCTATAATAATGAAATTGCGAGGAGTGAATAGAGAGTAAAATTCGTTTATTTGTAATTTGCCTTGTACACTCGTCTCCGGTATAGTAGAACGGCGTGTGTGGCTTGTATCCGCATAAGAACAATTGGTGAAACTGAAAAGGAATGGATGTTCGACATCACGAGACATGCTCGGAGTATGCAGTCGTGGCAGTGACGTGTTTTCAGTCGCGTCTTGTAAAAAAGTATGAACAACTTATGGTACCCGAACAATCATTCTCGATCTCCTCAGGGCGCTCGACTGACACAGCTATCAAATAAAGCGACAATATAAAAATTTCGATTACATTCACTAGGGGGGGGGGGGGACACGAACAGTAAAATACGAACGCGTGTACGTGAGTTTTCGACGGTGTACGATACGTGTGTGTATTTGTGTACTGTGTGTATTGAACCACACTCGTTTATCAACAATGTATACCCTTTGCTAAGACTTTCTTTGTTGTTTGTGTAACTGCAAAGCAATCCTTAGTTCATAAGTATGACCAACAATGCTGGCGCTCGAGGAAGCATCGCGACAGAACAGAATAATAAAAATGTTTGCAATACATTTCACTGTTCTTAATTAATCTCTGAAGAGTTCATTATTATAAAAAAGAGAAGGTACAAATCATTTAAACCGGTTCGTCGCTGCTAAACTGTCAATCTAACGCATTTCAAAAATTATCGAAATGAACATTTCTCACAGGAACTGTTAATTCCTGTTCAAAAATTCCACCTCGATAAATAATCTATTTAGAAACGCATAAACTCGTATAAATATCCGCAGTCTAGCTACGATTCACCTTGTCTTTATATACGAAGTATAAAACTGATTTTTGCAGATTTAACACTTGCAGTCTGCCACACGATTAAAAAAATAATAAATAAATAAAACGTTGAATTAGATCTTGGATTTTTAAAAAATAAGACAGAATCTCAATCAATGAGAATGTGAGAAAGAGAGAGAGAGAAAGAGAGCGCGGACCGCAAGGTGTTAATGATTCAGGTACTACTGCAATGAATCAATGTCTGTCTGTTTGCTTATCGTTCGCTCGGTGTTTATGAAAACATCAAAACTATGAATGGCGAGGTCGAATAATACGGTTCCTGTTCCGGTTTATCCAGCACTCTTCCTCATACGTGTCAACTATGTTTCATTTCTGATCGAAGATGCAGAGTATTTCAATAAAATAGCAACGTATCAAAATATATTCTTTTTCGCATCTATTTGTTTGGTCTATATCCTGAGCTACTAACAAAACGGGGTTCCCTATTACGGTAAACATTCCTTCGTACGTTAAGTAAAGGGTGGAAGTACATTATATATATGTTTATAATAAAGTAATTAGTTTAAGTCTGTATTCAATATGGACGTTTCTCGCAGTCTATTCAAAGAGAAATATATTGTATATCTCTGTTTGTTTTTTTATCGGAACAATGTGGCGATTTCCGGTCTTGTGAATCCGTTCGTGGTTAAAGAGTGGGTTTGCGATGAACACAGAAAGAATTTCTTAGCACGCTGATAGAGCAATCTTGCGGTTTTCTCGTATTCTTTTTTTTCTTTTTCGTTCGTTTTTGTTTTACCTCTACTTTGCGAATCGTTATCATCTAAACGGAATACACTTGAAGTTTGTTGATCTTGGCCTTCTCTTCCTCGGACCCGTCCCGGCAGATCATAAGCGTATGAGAGACGCCGCAGGTAACAGCAGTAATGTATAAACCTTCTAATGCCGTCACCTCCATCGGCGTGGTCGACGACTTGCGCATTTCACCAAAACCCTAAACAAAATCCATTAGCAATTTTAGATGCAATTCACGCTTCTTGAACATTCAAACAAAACAGTTAAAAACAAACACTTTGTACACCCACTGTACATGTTGGAACTCCCTGATCTAGGCAAACACAATAAATTGTTAAGAGGACAAATAGCATTGAAAAGGAGTTTACCAATTCCCCGAACGTCGGACTGGCACCCCAGGCGATAACGGACTCGTCAGCGGCAACAACCACGCTGGTTTGGGAGCATCCAACGCAGCGGATCACCCATCCGGACAGGTCCTGGATCGGTTTGGGGTACATGTTTGCCTCGCCAGTACGTTTGGTCTGGCCAAACATCAAGGCAGTTCCGTGAGCGTTTATAACGATGCTGTAACTGCTGCCACAATGGACAGCTCGAACACCTCGGCATGGTGGTTCCAATAGCTTGATGAGGCGAGGCACTAACTCGTCTCTCTGCTCGTTGTGGCCTAAACGACCTATGCCACCGAATCCCCATGAGAATGCACGGGTCTCGCTGTCGATCGCTACGGTATGATAATGGCCGCAACTGAAATCCGTGATCTCGACACGGTCCAACGGCGTCACGTGACCGTCTTTCGCTCTCTCGACGTAAAGAACGATTCTCTTAGGCACTTTCTCGAAATGGAATGCCATCTTCGTGTTCGTTATGAAGTATTTGCCGTCGGTGTTGTGGCCGAGGGCGCCGTACTCCGGGCTGCCGAACGAATGTAGCCCACCCTTAATGTCTAGGATCATCGAAAACTCAGCGCCGCAGCCGACTTTCACTATGGGAGGGCCGGAATACTTCACTTTGGTCGCAGACAGGATGCAAGCGTCGTGTTTCCCGACGCCGCATTGACCTAACTTATTGTCTCCAGCCGCGAACACTATTCCACGACTCGTTAGGAACAGTGTGTGGTTGCGACCGCAGGACGCTGCTATCACCGTGTGACCTTTCAGCGCCGTCACTTCGGTTGGCTCGTCCTTGCGCTTTGTGTCACCGACACCTAGCTGACCTGGAACAGACAGAGCATCCTCAAATTAGACAAAGGACGTGCTAGCGAATCTCTACGATCCGGATGACCTTATTTCACCTCGTTTTTCTAACAGGATGAAACAGGTTCCACTGTATTCTCTTTCTTAACAATTTTGGACAGTCCATACGGACATTTCTACCACAATTATTGCAATAATGGGTTACCTTTATCATTTCTACCAAAGGCTAGGCATCTGTTGTCCTCTGTGACAATAATACTGTGAGAGGCAGCAGGACCGGAAGCAACCAGTCTGATCCGTGCGCCGTTCAGATTCTTGAAAGTATGCGGAGTCCATAAACTACGTCCCACATTAGCCTTGACCCCTTTCGGTGGAGCCTTGCGACCTGCCATATCCCAATTTGTGAGGCCACACATGAGCAATGTTCCTGGCTTTCCCCATCCTCCCTGAAAAATGAACAAAACGACTATTAATATCAACAATTCCTCTGCGTATGACTCAAGAGTACTTTCTACAAAAAACACCTGGAAAATTAATTCTCAGACTTTGCAGTTAACCAATTGTTGCTTGAATTTAAATTAAGAACTGCTTCTGTTCAGAAGATGCCATTGCGTACGATGCGACCAGCAAGCAACTCACCAAACGGTATATCCTTCTTGCATCCGAACCGAGAAAAACGTTGATTGGATTTACTAGAGAAATATGCTGAATGATAAATCAGTATGACCTAACAAATAATTTTATTCCTTTCAAAGAACCACGTAAGTATTTTAATCCGAAATTGGACGCGAATTTTCAGCTGATAAACCTCGAGGATGAAACAAGCGATTAAAAATCACAATTCGTCCCTTTCGGAAAAATCAACAATGACCTCGGAGATGAAAAGGGCAAAGAGAAAAGACTGTGTCGATTTTTTCGGGATCTCTGCGGAGAGTTCAATGGGATTAACGGTGCAACCCCGACGAGGTCGATTAAAAGATAATCGGTGTTGTACCCGGGATAAACAAGCGATAGGAGAAAGATGAAAGGGATCCTCACCTCAGGTGGCGGCAATTCCGGGAAACTGGAGACATCGGTAAGGTCATCCTCGGTAGCGTCCTCAACGTCAGCGTTCGAACCGGTCTCGGCGTCATCGACAACGGACTCGTGCTCGCTGGAAATGTCTTCGTCGTCATACTCGACCTTTTTCTGCTTGGCCCGGCCCTTCTTCGCCGCGGTGTTTTTTCGTTTGGTCGACATTGTTTCCGCCAACGACCAGGCTATGTCTATTTAAAATGAATAATCGGATTTGAAAAAACTCTGGTACGCGGGAGACGCGGGCACAATGACATTTATCGATGTAATGGCGCTGAGGACCTGTACTCTGTTCGACAAATGGACAACAAAAACGCGGCCACCTGGCGCTCAAAAATCATAATAAAACCATGCTCCGGTGATAAGTACAAAGCAAACGCGAGTTTATGATTGTAAATCGCCGAGAGCGCGCCCCCCCGTGTTCCTCGTGTTCGACTGCGCGGGAACGAGGGAATCGAGACGCGATTTTCCAAGATTGCGGGAAAGTTCAATCCGCTGCGCAATGGACTCTATTATCGTAATGCTATCTCGAAAAATTTTCGTGACCTTGGCCAGAATATATTCGTCGAAGCCCGTTCGAAATGTCCTCGAATTATCCTGGAGATCCTGCGCCAGACAGTACCCTGAAATAAATTTTATTGGACAACAATTGAATCTCACTAAATGCAGACTGTGTAGCACTAGGTCAGGGGTTCCCAACGGGGTCCAAATCGACCCTTTAGGGGTCGATGGAGGTTTCGAAGCATGGACATATAGAGATAGACTGAGCCGTCTCGAAGCCTACAATGGCAACTGAAGGTTACAAAAAGTGAGAGAGAGAGTATTAGCTGTGGTATAGTCTCTCTCACTCTTTGTAACCTGCGCCGCTATTGTGGGCTCCAGCGCTTCGTTGAAGCCGCGCAGTCTATCTCTATATATATGCCTATGTTTCAAAGGGGTTGATCTAGGGGCAAGGTTGAGAACCACTGTGCTAGATTATTCCCTAGACTTGAGGGGCTCGCCTTCTATTGGAAAGTTCGCGAACCATCGAAAGCAACGTCATGCTTATTCGTTGGATGTCGTGAGTGTACCCGTCAATTTCGCAAGACGTGTTTTAGTATATATTTGGCCTGAGTTCTAAACGGATTACTCACTTGAATTGCTGTCAACCAGTCTACTTCGCCAGTTCTACTTGTTTCACTGAAAATTAAGACGCATTAACCGTGGGAGACTGTGCGTCGAGAAATTTTGGAAATCCGCGGAAATTATCCCACACGATGTACCTGTGATACGCAGAGTAGCATGCTCGAACTGTCAGGAGGAATTTGGAAAAATTCATTCTTCGTTGTCGTGAGTACGTGTCGATTGGAAAAATATCCTTGAAACGTCATCTCGAGTTTAATTGAATAAAATTTTGTCTCATTCGATCTCAGAAATAAAATAGAATTTTTCGTTTTCAGACTCGTACCATAAATAATGGAGTTCCCAAACCTGGGAGAACATTGTTCAGAGAACAGTTGCAACCGTTTAGACTTTCTACCTTTAAAATGCGATGCATGCTCTGCGATTTTTTGTACCAAGCACATATCGTACACTAACCACAGCTGCCCGAGTGCTTACAAGAAAGATGTTCAGGTCCCAGTCTGCCCACTGTGCAACGAGCCGGTGCCGACCAAACGAGGAGACCCTCCTGACATTGCCGTAGGTCAACATATGGACAATGAGTGCCAGTCAAAGCAACCTAGGGCAAAAATCTTTTCTAATAAGTAAGCTGTCTAAACCAACTCTAAAGACATACGTCCATCTGAGAGTAAAACTATGGCGAATTATTGAGAGGACACGCAATCCTCTCAGATGGACACATACCTTAGAAGTATTCCCTTAGGAGTAGACTCGTTTTTCCAGGATTGCAAGAGTTTGGATGAAAGGGATTAGGCGTTCTCATTTCTCAATAATGCAAAGATGGGGTTTTTCAATAGTTAAAAGTGCCAGATAAAAAATCAATCTAGACCGTGATCGCCTTCAAAAGTTCAATCCTTGCAATCCTAGAAACGAGTCTATGCCCTTACGGAACGTGAACCCGCCGACAGAGCCTCATTGAATGTCCTATTTCAGATGTTCCTCCAAGGGCTGCAAGATCAAAGAGATAGTACAAGTGCGGTGTTCAGACTGTGGTCAGAACTTCTGCCTGAAGCACAGACATCCCACGGACCACGCATGCATAGGTCAGGAGGAGGCCACCAGAAGAAGAAGACTGGACAACTTAGAAAATAACGTTAGTGTAAATAGGAGAAACGGGGAGATCATGAAGAACTATCAAGGTAGCATCAGCGAGGACGAGGCTCTTGCCAGAGCTCTTCAAGCTTCGATGCAGGACGAGGATGCTGCCAGACGACGAACAGTCGAAGTTGGATCTTCTGGAAGCAGAGACAGATGTAGATTATCTTAAAATCAATCTTTCCATTCCACATTAATCTCTTCTTTGATCGCACAAACGTAGAGAACTCGTTACTTCGAATCTTTGCTCGAAAAGACTCGTGGTACGGCGAGGTTGTTCTAGTTCATGCTATATTTAAAAGAAATCAGAGTACCTTCAAGCTTTCCATTTTACAATTTCGAGGAGGGCGCACTCTGAATCTTCATTATCTATTTGTAACATTTTTTCATAGAGTATATTTAATGATGAATTGAGAGGTCGTTTCATTGAATATCAAGAAACGGTGAACGCGTTTTACTTCTCGCATAACTATACCTTGATAACAGTTTACTCGTTCAAACTTATTGTCTTTGTAAGGGTCGTGAGCAATTTTAAATGTACAAAGATCCACGTAGATTACATTCTATCACTTGGAATATATTTATTTGCGGGAGCTTCAAAAGTTTTTCCCCGGTCAACACTTACTATCTACACGAAATTTTGTCGGTTTTGTATATTTTATACTTGTGACGTAAATACACGAACGACAGTGTTTCTTCGCTTCTATTGTTCTACGGATGATGTTTTTGTCAGTCTTCAGTGATATTCTATAATAAGTCTCGCATGTATATGTAAGTTACGACTACACTGCGGATGTTTATGAATTTATGGCTTCTGAAAATTTTCAAAAAATGATAGAACGTAACAGAATTTAAAAATTCAGAATTGCATAAACATCCGCAGTTTAGTTGTGACGATGATCGTCGACCGAAACTTACTTCAAACTTGTTCGTAAAACATTGCAAAAGGACTATCTCATTCCCCTAGCGAGTTTATAAATAATTATATCTACGTCACCTGCCGAATTCCCATGGAGATTTCGAAAATTATCAAAAGGGCAACCTCGATAATGAGTGCCTTAGTAGATAGAGCTTAGTTTTTATTGAAAATGTACGATTCATTGTACGATACAATCCATTTCTAGACAATTTTACGAAATATTGTAGGATTTTGGGAATGACGAGGGAACGCCAGCCACAAACCACGGAACCCTCCGACTTCTCCTAATCTCCAGACTTATTTCATCTGGGGGGGTCCTAATCGCACTATTTAAACTATTTGTACTATTACCAGCTTTAAGTTATAACCGATGCATTTCACTTCCTAATTTTCCACCTTGAATCTTTCGAAATATAACTCTAATCGCAATGACAATTTTAATTGATAAAAGGAAAATAAAATTTATATATTTATCGAGCTCGGTTGTCATTATTTACGGCTAAAAATCAATTGATCATTTGTTCGGAACCGGGCAACAAAGAAATGAACGCCTCGAGCACGTCTAGAAAAGTCTTATTTATTACATTGTTTATTGGTTGTCTTCGATACATGAATCATACCAATTACTTTTCTGAATCACTCGGTCCGCACACATCTCTCTCAGTCACACTCTTTTTTACCACATATCGTTTCATTTTTTTTGTTTAATCTTTTAAACTGGAGCGAGCTTTTTTTCTTCTTAATACGCGTACACTGTACGGAAATTGAAGTAATATATAATATATATATATAATACAGCGTCGTTTAAATTACATCTCAATTATTCTTTTAATTGTATATAAAAACACTTGACAAACAAAAACGGAACAACTTAGAGTCTTTTGTGGAGCTGTGCCATGGGGGGACACGATGGGGCAAGATGACTCTATTCTTTTCTTTACATAATACATATATATCATATATGTATGTATATATAATTTATATATATATAATGTGGGGGGAGGGGGAGGGTGTACGAATATTCTCGATTGCAGCGTACCATCGGTAACACACACTCTTTGTGACGATTTATCATCCTCTGTCTGTCTGTCTCTCTCTCTGACTGACAAAAAGCACGCTTCGTAGTACACAATACGAAGAATTTAAGACTAGGGTTATTAAAAATGTTTCTTTCATTTAGGCTGCAAAGACAAGGCCATGGTGTTAGACTAAAAAAAAGAAATCCTTGCGGGGGTGGTGACGGGGGGCAGAGTCGTTTTCACTGTTCAAAGATTTGTTTCGCGAACACCGCGCAATGAGCCAGCGTCGTTCATTCCTCCCAAGTTTGGTTCGTAGTAAAGGTCTTTTTGTTTCTTTTTTTTGTTATTGTGACGTTTACGTTTGGAAAATGTTGGTGCGTGTCGCAGCCACACAGCTCCTGGAATACAGTCTGTGTTCGTGTCGATCACGACAAATCTCTTTACAATTCGTCGTGCTCCTAGAACAAAAACAAATCAATTTAAGTCTCGATTGTAAAGATGCATCCATGAGGAATTATTAAAGAAATCTGTTTCTTTGCTAAACTTCCTTTTCTGGCAAAAATTTTGGCATTCTGTTTTTATAAATTAATGTAAAATTGTCACATACTTCCACGTCTGGGACATTATTGTCCTCCTCATCCGCGTCCTCATCCTCGTCTTCGTCCTTGTTATCCTCGCTTTCCTTCACCTCTTGTCTTTGTTTCAGATCCTCTGCGTCCTGAGCCTCCTTCATCTTCTTCTCACCGTCCTGGAAGTTCAACAACCATAAAGTCCAACGTCCCGTAATCATCTCACAGCGTCCGATTAGACTCTGATCGATCAGTAACGAGGAATTCCAGCTTTTTTATCGCTCATTCGAATCAGTAATGCTTTTCTCATCATTGATTCCGCCATGCTACGTTAAGCAGACCGCGGATATTTATGCAAAATACAAACTTTCTGTATTAACTACAAGAAACAGGCGTCACGGAAAAGTGTTGTACCATTATTAAATTGGTTTGTATTATTTTCATATAGAACCGAAATATTTTACAGCGGGTGTACAAAGCGTTCGTACACTTTTTAAAGTGGAATAACTTTTTTATAATTGTACCAAACGACCTGATTTTTTATAATTATTTAGAAGCATTGATTTTGCAGATTATTTAGTAAACCAATGCTTTTAATTGATGATAAAAAATCAGGTCGTTTGGTACAATTATAAAAAAGTTATTCTATTTTAAAAGTTGTATGAACACTTTGTATACTCACTGTCGGTCGGATAAAACGTTTGCTTTCGGAGTTCGAATGATTCCGAGTGCACACAGTTAATGGCTGCAGTAAAATAATGGAAGAATACTGTTCAATTCTTTCGATACTTCGATAAATGTATAAAAATCCGCTGTCTCGTCGTCATAGAAATTTGATCAGGCTTACAATGGTTGGCGCCCAGACTTCTTCGCCGAACTTGCGAGCGGCTTCAGGATCGTCAGTGATCATCACATTATCGAAGATGGTTCCAGACCTCACTTGCCACAGGTCGAAGCCGAGAGCGCAGATCTCGTCCCTCTTGTACAGATCTGGGTCCGGAGTGTACTCGGGATTGTCCATTTCTGGGTGAATCCATGGTCCCTTGTACTTAACATTATCGATCTGTTTTGGTTTCCATGCACCCTGCGAGCAAAACAAAACGCTCCATCAGTTCGAAGATCTCGCAACGCGCCATCACGAAAGATATAGCCGGATAAAGTGGGAGATCGAATGTGCTCGGGAGCATTGAATTGATTTTTCATTAGCTACAAAATCGGGTTTTAAATATATTCTGCTGTACTCGTACTTTGTACTCAGGGTTGTTGATCATGGAAGCCTCCCATTCACCGTCCATCTCATCGTCCCAGTCCTCTGGCTTAGTAGCCTCGGGGTCAGGGATATGTTCTGGCTGATCCCAGTCATCAGGCTTCTGATCATCAGGGTCAGGAATGGTGGGCCTGTCGTCCCAGTCAGCGGGCTTGCTCTTAGACGGGTCCTTGATCTTCTTCGGTGGCAAGAAGTCCCAGTCTGCCTCCAGATCGCCAGACTCGACCTCTACGTTGTCGATGAGAACCTGAAGAAACGACCATTATCTAATCGACGAACTTCATCATCTTTCGAGTAATACAGTATTTCCATCGCAGCATCGGATCGCGTTGCTAGATATGCTTATAGAAGTACTGTATATGTCGGTCTTTGCTTAACGAGCAGAAAATCAGATCGCAACTCAAACTAAGCAAGATAATCTTCGCTCTTCGAGGTCTTTCAGCACGTATTCCCCACAAATGATCAATGAGAATATGTGACTCTAGGCTCGATAAATTAACAATCTCTGTACCTATTCGAGGCTTCTCACCTTGTACGTGTTATTAGGCTTGACGATCAGAGTGTACAGATGAGTGTAGACATCGTCCTTGCAACGGATATCCTTATTGATCAACAAGTTCTTGCCTTTGTAGCTGAAGATCACGTGAACCTTCTTTGTTCCGGGACCGCAAATATCGGGTCCTAAAACGAGGCGAGTAAGTTCAAGCAACTATGTTGTGGCGTTTCGGGTCGTTGGACTCCTGCCAAACGTGAAATCATGCATTTCTTCTGCACCAAAGTGGATGCACAATTTTAGAGAATAATTTTTTGCAAATAATGTTCGTAAACCCATATCGTACAATATCAATGCAGATTCATGATGAAGATTTCGAAGAATATTAATTAAATAACAGCAGATAATAGGAATTAGATAAAATTATAGTGTCTCTTAACAGGTGCCTGAACTATGTATGAGAACTATATTCAGGGCATAAGCAAGACGTTTACTCTCCGAGGACCATTAGCACCAATGCACCATTGGATGCGACCAGTGACTCTAGGCTCGGCTATAATCGTTAATTGTTACTAATTCTCACCGAACATAATCTGGTAGGGACTCTCTCCGTGCATGTCCTTTTGGTTCAATGAGCAGTCAAATACTTTGACATAGCCACCACCGCAATCGATGTTCTGTTCATGCTTAACGCTGAACTGAATTACGAGAGGCTTGTCTTTGTTGCTGAATGGTTCGAACTTTGTGCTGATGGCATAAAATCTGGCATCCTGGGATGTTTGGATTCCTGATTAAAAAGACATAGATAAGTTGAGCAATAAAGAATGCTTGGCGATACAGAGCTGTTAGGTGTATTTTTACCTTTATCATTCTCTGGATCGTTCCAGAACTTTCCATGACTCAAAACGAACTTCCCGAACTCCTTTCCTGGGTGCTCGGAGTACACCCAATTCTTCTCCCATGAATCTGAAAGAAGAATTCGTTGTTGAGAGTATTTATGAATTTTTAATTTTGTGAGACTGAAGGAGTCTGAGTTTTTGCGTTGAAAAATATATTTTTGTAAATTCTCATTAAAATTTGCATTCAAAAACATTTTTATAATTTTAGAAACCGTCCTGGGACTTTTAGGAGGTCGAGGGTTCAAAATCCATTTGAGAAGGAATTTAATAGTTTCAAACTTATAAAAGAAAAAATATAAGTTTCATTGAAACTCATTTAACATTAAACAATAGTTGTAATTAAACACTACTAGATCTCTGCGATTCTTCGAACAGTCCCATTCGTATCCTCTCCAGTCACGAATGGGAATAAATAAAATCTAAAAATAAATGTAGAAACAGAATCCAAACGCAGTCTGAAATTAACCAAAAAATATAGTTCCAGTCACAAGTGCGTATAAATTTAAAAATAGTCGACAAAAATTCAATATTCCTACACGATTCCTCGAGATAAGGAAGCAAAAATAGCCCCCTCAAAACAAGTTCGAAACGTATTCGAAAATATTCCGCTTCCTCTGGACCGGGGAAAACTGAAATACCGTGGTGCATTGAATGAAACACAAAAATCCGCCTTGGATCAATATGAATGTTCAATGGGGAATAAAGAATTCGCTAAAGCGAGCTCAAAAAATAACATCTCGTTGAATTTCGAGCCACGAGGTGTTCGGTAAGCTTTGCCTGTACAACACGGATCAACCGATCGATCGCGCGTCATGTCGGCGTAAGGAACGCCAGTGCCACGAGACATTTTTCCGTGGCCACGTCCGGAACAGTTTCGAATCAGAAGCCTCCTACAAACCCATTACAAACATCTTTGAACTCGGAAAAACTAAAAACAAACCGATACGGGATGCACAAATCAGTTTTCGAATGAAGAAAACGCAAACTGGACATTGGAGGTAGGGCGTGTGGTTACCAAGGAGAAATATACAGCGTGTGGCCTAGCGGGATAATACAGAAAGAGAGGGAGACCATAGGAAGGGGCGATATGAATGGGAAATATTTTACAGGAAAATCCTAGGAAAATTGTTCGTGGGTGTGGTTCGTGAAAACCGTGGGACTGGTTCAATTTTCTGGTGGCCGGTGTGTTAGAGTATGGGTAGATCGAATGGATGTGTCCAGGGTTTCCGAACAGGAGACTATGGGATTTTTATGGTTTGTTTTACTCACCATCGAGAAACTTCTCCTCGAAGTAGACCTCCGCGGTGACGAAGGTGCACGCAAGCAGAAGCAGAAACGAGCAGAAGGACTGCATTTTGAGACGCCGGGACGACGAGAGTCCACACACGACGATGATCCTCTTTCCACGATGAACCAGCCGATAATGCTCGAGTCGCGGACGTGGTTGGCGAGTTAGCAGCCGCCGGGGTAGACAGATGGAGGGCCCTGGTTGGTTCAAGAACAACGGCCAATCAACGCCGACCACGCTTGACCAACCAGCCGCCGCGCCGTGGCAGACGCAGACATGCCGCGACGCACATAACCTCACGTCACTGATTGTCCTTATTTTATCTGTTGTCGATAGGGAAGGAGATACCTGGTAGCCACGCTGTACACCGTTCTGATTGGTTCACGCAATTTCCCGCTACTTTCGAATGTTTCGTCGCGGTTTCCGACAACGTTTGATTTATTTTGTTCGGTTTTATTAGTTGGAAAATTGGTTAGCAAAGTGTCTTTTCCACTATTACATGATAGGAATTAAAGTTGAACGATGATAGTCTACTTCTGTTAAGGCTTTCGAGTGGAAGCCGTGACGTAACTGAAGAAATTTCCAAACGTTTATTGCAGTTAGCTTCATCAGGGGATCAAAAGACACGCTGATACTGAAATCAGTAATTTAGTATCAAACTCAGTATCAGTGTGTGTTTCGATCTCCTGATGAAGCTAGCTGCAATGCTTGCGAATCGTTGGGAAATTTCTTCCTTTAGGACACTGCTTACACCCGAAAGCCGAAAACAGAAGTAACTGTACGATGCCGGGCCGTGGAAGCCTAAATCTCTGATGATAGTCTAGGATCTAGGTTTAGAAATCCCCAAAATGAGATAAAGAGAAAGTCGTAGAAGTTGTAATTATAGGTACTTTATATTTCTAAGAGAATAAAAGCAATGTCCTGAGTTCTTCCCAGCGCCGAATAGACATATCTACGAGTTACAATTTTCATAATTGTATGCAGTCGACTTTGAAACCATCCATTTTTCCACTTCCTCCGATTCCGTGGACTGTTAGGTCTCGTTCGTCCTTCCGCAGACACTTGTGTAATCACACGCGACGCACTAATCTCTCGATAAGAGCGTCAGTTAGTACACAACTCTAGAAAAAATGATATATTACAGTTCTGTATTACATCAACAATATCACACCGGCAGTCAAACATTTTGCTTCCAACATCGACTTGCTTCAGCCTTTCCGAAATTCTACTGACTTCTCATGATGCGAACATGGCGAACAAACAAATGGGTTCGTCAGACACGGTTTGTCTACTAGAGCAAGCGGTCGAAGAGATTTTCTATTCAATAAACTGCGAGAATCTCTCGAAGAGTTGATTCTGGTGCGACAATGAGTCTGCATATTACTGAGACATGTTCAAAGGAGCCTAATCAGCGGATTGGCTTTCGAATCGCATTGTGTACGCACTGTTCCCGTGGCAACGGCTTCTCCAACAAGCCCGTTCCGGTCGGGGCTGAATGAAAATCCACAAGTGAATCCAGTGAAGCTGTCGATCCAGGTGTCGTAGCTGCTTCTGAAGTTGACGGAACGGCAAGATGATGCGCTCGAGGACGGCTGCCGCGCTGATGCGGCTCAAGGAGATGGACAGGAAGTACAACATTAAGCGTAACGAGGCCACAACAAGGGCACAGAGCTACGTCAGCACTGACACGTCCCTTGAAGTCACGCCTAGGGAGCCTCGTGCTGACTCTAGGAAATCGCCCGATGTACTTGCGGTTGCTAACACCCTCGACATCGGTGACGCTGATGATGATCCGGGATCCAAGGTACTTGCTTGCTCATTAAAGGTTCGGGAAACGCTGACAAACTTTTGAATGACCTTGAGATGTCTTCGGGGATACTGAAAGATTTATCACCAATTTTTCAAGGATCTCCAGACGTCCTCAAGGACACTGAAAAATTGATTACCAATTGTTTAATAATCTTGAGATGTCTCGAAGGTCTTCCGGGTCTCCCTGAAGCCCAAGGTCCCCAGCTCCGCTTCAAACGACGTTCCAAGCGGTAAAACTAGTCCTACGAAGAAATTCCCAAGGGACGCCATGGAGGACCTAGTTCCAGAGGACGACCCACTACTGAACCTAAGTGAAGAGGCTCCCCTGATCATCAAGGAGTCCCTCAAAAGCCCGACGGACGTAATACCCTCCCTTAAAAGCATTAGCTCTGAATCCAAGAGCAAGAATCAACGCAAATCAGCGTTGTCCATGGATCAGCCGAAGAACAGCGACGAATCTTCGGTGGCAACGATCCTGTCGAAAGCATCAGGAGTTTCTGAGATGATTTCAGAGGTGGTTAAATCGGAGTCTTCGATAGGGAAGAGCGGTGGGAAAGTGGCTGATGCTGAAGAAAGGAAGACTGAGGCCAGTATTAAATCTTTGAACGAAGATGTTGAAGAGGATACAATTGAGGAGGCGATTAGGATAAGTGAAGAGAGGAGTGAAGTAGCTTCTGAACTGTCTCACACCCTGAAGAAGAATGACGATGTTTCCGGCTCATTCAAAGAAGAACAGAAGGTAGAGTACGAGAGCGACACTTTTGAGCAGGCTTCCTCTTCGGCGGGTTCTTCGAGTTTCGTGGGCGATGGTTCAAAGGAAGCGATTCGGGATGATTCGATTAGGTCTGGCGTGAAGCAGATCATGATCACGGTCCACATGCAGTCTGCGAGCGCTAAGAAGACTGCGGTCAACGAAAGGTGCGTTGGAATTCTGGTTTAGGCCGTCAGATGGCGATGTCTGGGTCTGTTACAGCTTGGACGTTGTAAAAAATAATGAAATTTACTAGATTTTATTCGGTTTCATAACACCTGAAGAGTTAGGGCTAGAAGATTGAAACTCATGCTTGATAAATGTTCCCTTTGCAGCCCTGAAGAAATCATATCGAAGGAGAAGAAGATCATAGAGCTGGTCCCTCCGAAAATAGTGCAGAGCACCAGTGAATGCGAGCTTGGCCTTGATGAGGAGCTATCGAATTACGTAAGGACGACGGAGAACGTGGAGGAGCTAATACCCATCAGCCTTCTCAAGATGTCAAAGCAAACAACTCTCAGGAAGCATCCTCGAAGAGGCAGGAAGCTGAGGAAGAACGAAAACACTGAGAAGAGTGAATCCCCTGAAGCATCTGATCAGGAGAGGTCCACTAGACAGAGCGAGAAAAGCTTCTCTTCAGCTACTATGTAAGACTTGAAGATAAACCTTGAATCTTGCAGTAATTAACTTAGCAATTATTTCAGAGAGGCCCCTAATCAAGAGAAGCAGAAGAAATACCTTCAGGAAGACTCCTCGAGGATCGAAGATGCTGCGCACGAAGAACAAGAAGCTGAACATGCTGAAGATATGGATACAGCCAGTACATCGAGTGAGAAATTATTGAGGGAGATACCGAAGACCTCAGACGTCACTTGGACTCTGAGGAACCTGAATAGAGACGCCATAGACGCCATTGCTAGGAGATACAGGTTCCCCAAGGACACCAAGAAGTGTGGAACTGTTGTGAAGCTACCTTCAGCCAAGTGCGAGGCCCCTGACAGCAGAACAGGCTCACTGGACAATGTCAGTACACTTTTATACTAATTGTCCTGGAATTGGGAGCTGAATAGAATTTTTCTCACAGCTCAAGGACTCCAATCTTGATCAGAAGAAGAAAAAAGGCACCTCGAAGAGACCTAAAACCAGGAAGACGTCGAATCGCACGAAACCGGAGGAAAAACAGTCACGGTTTGATTGCAGGCACGCGCGAAAATTACGGAAGCAGGCTGCCGTCATCAGGCAGCAACAGGAACGCGAGGATATCAGGAATTATTTGCTGGAATTGGAGCACACCAGGCTGGAATACGGAATAGGGGATCCTACTGGGTCCTCTAAGCTTGGTGTCTTCAAGGCCCTCGAGTTCCCGAAGATCGCCGCCTTTGAGAAACCGGGTATCAATTTTACAATTCTTCCAATTGCGGGGCTTTTTATAAAAGCTGTTCATTACATGCGCGTGTTCCTCGCTCCACAGATAGCGAGGCGCTGTTTTCTGTTCGTTGGCATGCCTCGTTTTCAATGTCCTGGTAATAGCCGTAAATGATAAACTATTACACAATTTCGTGGAAAGAAATATGATAAAATTCTTCTATGAATCCTTGATGAACCTATAAATACTGATATTTTAATTAGGAAGCCCCAGGCTCCTTCCTAGAGTTCAATAACCTCTTCTTGTAATTTTGCGCAGATCCAACCGATGAGAATTTGAAGTCTACAAATGAAATGGCTGCACTCCAAGAGAGGATATCCTCGATAAGACAGTGGATGAAGGACCAGTACACGCTTTATCGAGACTATAGTAGTCTGGCCAAGACCGTGAACGCTAAATACGTGCCTTCGACTCTTGAGGATGCTAAGAGGGTATGTACCAGTTGTTTGTAAACACTGTCCCAGTTGTCGCTGCAGCAAAAGTGGCACTATCAACGCGGTAGAAAGTGTGAACTCGCGCGTAGCAACGCGGAGACAATGACACCGCGGATAAAACAGCAAATTGTTCTCCTTCGGAAGACGAAGTTTTTCGTGGTTCGAAAGTTCCTAATGAGATTACCCTGTTTCGTTACAGGCGATTCGCCAGCTACAGAAGGCGACAATTAAGTCGAGGTGATCGGAGGCTTGTCGGCACGGCTCTCGAAAAATCAACATTGTTCCTGTATAATTAAGTGAACGGCGTTGCTCCCATTGTGTGCTTGCCGAACATGATCCTGTTCGAGCGTTCGACTTGCTGTCTCTACCTTTGTATTGTAACAATTTTGTGAATTATGAAAATCACAGATGTTGTTCGCTGCGAACGATTTTCTGGCGTGCGTCTATGTATTTCGTCCGTGAATAAAACTGATTTTATTAAGACACCCTGGAAAACTACGGAATAGGAAACACTTTTCCTTTGAGGTGTAACAAATGTTAATTTCAAAGGAGAGATTTTCCCTTATAATTATAATTATAAGGGAAATATTATATTATATAATAATAATAATATCATTAAGCGAGACTTTCTTTTATAATTATAATATTATATTATAAAGGGTGTCTCAGCCAAAGCAGGCTATAATACAATATATTATAATTTCCCTTATTAATTTCCTGCACGAGGATTTTTATATTGTTAAAAATGAATAGCCATCTGGTTTCCTTGCAAAAATTTCGAAACGAGGCCTAGGGAAGGGTGCTATCGACCGTAAGAACCCTTAAGGTCACGCAGGTACGTCGCGTGGATTTATAAAGTCAGAGTTGAGACCGATCCGTATTTATAGGGAATAAAATGTCTGTCGGCGTTGGCTGGCGAATCGATATTTAATATTATCCCCGAAAAAAGAGGCAGATAGAGAGACCGGCCCCCGTTGCAGCGTGTGCACGCGTGCGTGTTGCACGCGCGCACGTGCAGGAGACGCTCGAATGAGCGACGCCGATCGCCGGCGCGTTCTTTCATTGACGTGCTGTTGCTCGTCCTGTTCCCCAGTTCTCGGCGAACCTCTGCACGATCGCGTTCGAACCAACTGTGCTCTGTGAACTCTTCGGTTGAACGTCGTGTCTTGGTCGGTTTGAAATTAACACACGTTTACCCGAATTCATCAGTGCTTCGCCAACGACGTCCATTCGAAAATTTTAAGGGGATTGGCCCGGTTGGGGTCGGACAACTCCGGTGAGTCTCGAAAAATTTATTCTCTTATTATTCACCCCATCAAATTGTTACCTAGATATTACTGGACAGCTAGTGTCACCTTTCTGGACCACACAATTTTTTTTTCGTCAGTCTTACAATGCGTTCATAGGTTCTGTAATATGTTTTTGTAAGTTATAAACTGTCTTCGGATAACCTACAATTTTTTTCGGCCCTACAATATTCTTCTAGCTGACCGTACTAAAAAATTTTCCGATGCCTATAAACATTATTTAGAGCCTCTAAGAAATTTTCTACACGTTCTGCAATGCCTTCGTAGACCCTACGATTTTTCTTGTACGGCATCATTCATTTTTCGAAGGGCGCACATTTTTTTCCGTTAGTCCTGTACGTAATGATGTTTACTCGATGCAATCTCCACGTGCATAAGCTTCTATAAGTAATAATTCTACATAATTTAATTCGATTTTTATTTATTTCCGACCTATAAAGGCTACTATGTACCACTGAAAATATAATTCCATTTGTTCCCACTTCATCGTTTATCTGTAAAAATTGCATAAACATGCGTAGTCTAATAATTAAAAATACGTCGGTGGAAATGAAAAAAGGTGCTGGAGATTCCAGCAGACAGTTCCGACTCGACTGTCAGCCTCCAGGAACGGTCGCGTCTCCTATTTTATGTCTAGTCCAGTTAGTTTCAGGTGGAAATAGCGTGTCAGCTCCTGCGTTGGCACTGAAATAAATTTAGCGAGCTTCGGTAGTACAGTGTAGCTGAAATCAGAATAATCAGGAACTCTGGAGAAGAAAGATATTTTCCAGAGGTGGCAATAAAAATATTAGAAAGCTTTAAACAAAGGCGTCTAGAATTAAATAGGGATCAGTGGAGAGAATCGAGTTCCACGCGGATCAGACAATAGTTAATTGTTAACCGAGAGTTGATATTCGAATAGATGACATCAGATAGTCGGGACAGCCGGTTTACGATCCCTCGACGATTAAATATACATGCACCTTGTCACACCTGGAACGCAGAGAGCCGCATATACTGTGTCAAGGTTCATCGGATCAATTGAAATTGTGCAACCTTAGATCCGTCGCCGTCGACGCCAGCCAATTAATTAATCCATCGTAGTTCGAACGAAAGTTCAACAGCCGGCGACGGTTGTTTCGTATGCGTGTTCGTCGGGGAAGGACCGGCATTTTTGTAAGATATCAATGCAATCCTACACCACAGTTTAGAACGTACTGGCCGGACTAATTAGAAGATCGAGTGTCGCGCTGTGTCGCGAAAATGAGAGCATGAAATCCGATATCGAACGCTTAACAATCTCCGCTAAACAAATATCTACTTGGGAACCGGGGGCAGCGATGGACGAGTCGTTGTACCCTTTCATTCCCAACACAATAATTATACAGTATTTTATCGATATAGGTCCTCAACACGTGTCTGCGCAGGATCTTTTATACGCCAGGGATACTGGTTTTTGATAAATTTGTGATTTCGGCGTAGATTTAGATGTTGATAATCGCGATGATGAAAGTTGAGGAGTTTGAGAAAAGTTCGTAGACTGTTTCTGAAATGTTCTCAAAGCTGCTATGGTTCGTCGAATGGCCTTGAATCGGCGAAACGAAGTTCACTAAATAAAGTCTAAGCCGGGACGGATTCTCACGAATTTCTCTCGTCGATCGCATTTATTTGGAGTGCAGGAAAAAAGAGCGCGAGAGTGTGGCGGTCTCCTTAGAAATTCGAACGGCGAAAGTAATCGAGACCACTCGCGGGAGAGACCTTATCCTTGGAAGGGGGAGTGGGGATCGAGGTTGAGACGACTATGACGTCGGCGACGATCCGTCAGACCGAGGTCGTCGCTGGAAAATACTGTCCAAGTTCTCTAAACCAGGACGTTTCAACGTTCACGCAACTATCGCACAAAGTTTACCACCTCCATCGCACTTCTGGACCTTACCATTTTTTTCATACGTTCTGCAACGTCTCCGTAGGATCTACAATATTTTCAGACAGGTTTTGCAAGTTATTTGCGCTTGTGAATTTTTTTGTAAGGTCTACAACATGTTCTATCATTTTTTGGAGGCCCTACAATTTTTGTTAGCTCTATTTTTTCCTGTGGTTTTCTGGACGTTATACCGGGTGACAAGTTTTTTTTAACGAAGAGTAGACATTGTGCTATCGCATAAGACCGGGTTCTAATTCATCTCCTCCGACCCTAATCGCGACAGCCGATGACGCCGGCCGTGTGAAACGGCACAGAAGTCCCAGGGACCCACATGCGGGGGGTTAGACGGATTTCCTCGTAGAGGGCTGAGGCCAGACGAAGCAAGAAACTTCCTCGTTCATCGAGGAATCCACCGGGACGGTAATTAATAAAGGGAATGAGAGATTGTGGGACGCCCGAGCCGCTAATCCCCGCTGTTTTCAGATTAATGAGACTCGGTCTATGGGTCTTTGTTTCACTCCGAGGATGCCACAGCCGTGGTTCTGCTTGGCCTGCGGTACGTTGAACCTGAAAGTGTTTGAAAGAAGATTAGAAATGAAGTTCGAACGATTATTCAACTCTTCGTTCGCAGTTTCATTCGACTATAGTTAAATGTTGAAGTCGACCTCGAAATTTAGGGAACTCTGTCACAATGACAATGGAATTAATTGATTGTCGTACACGATAAGGGGAATGACACACATCCAATTTCCACGGTGCCATGTGTGAACCAGCAGACACACAGATGACACCCTGTTCTCTAGCCAACAGGATCAACCGAGCGTGAACTCTGACCTGGAAGAGCACGCACACTTTGCTGGCTTCAAACCGACCCATTGTTCCGGGCTAATTTTTCCTCCGGGAAGCATAAAATCAGAGGACCGGACCGTTTAACTGACTGTGCAGGCTTTTATCTTCGCGTCGCTCGGTCTGGAATACCTGTTTTTGCAGTTAGGTATTCCCTAGATCCCTGTATAGATAAATATCGGCCACTGAGAACAATTGTGCGATTAGTTTTGCATTCAAAATCCTCGTTTAAGTTTTCCATGGGCCCTGAAGGCTACAATCGAGTACTCTCTTAACCCTGGAGTTAACCTTGCGCTTCAAAATTTCGTTTAGACAATATAAATATCAACATTGACGGTTCAATCATTGACGCATCACTGTTTACCACCTAGCGAGCACGGTGTCCACGTGCGCGTCCTTCTCAAAGAACCATTTTATCTCCGGACGTGTACCTGAGTAGCCAAAGAGTCAACGACTCAACGACCCTTAAATAACGCGTGCTACCGGTCAGACCTTTTCCTACGAAGGTGACGGTTAATTCAAGGATCAGGTTCATATCCAGCACGATTATCACGCGCCGCCTTTAGCCGGCTACGATCGATGGTCCCGTTATCATGGTCCCGGTGACATTAAGCGTATCCGACTGTTTACTGACCAGCCGCCGCGTCCACTTGCCATTAAGAACTTCCGATCGATCGCCTGTGAACTTCAATCCACGACCCTCCTCCGACAGACTATATTTACCATGGGTTGATTACTATCGCTGGCTGGAGCTGCGTTCTGGATCATCGGGAATAGTGAATGAGTGACCCAGGACGTGGGCGCATTCATACTTCTCTAGGACATACTATGGCTGGGATACTACTTCATTTTTTCGTGTGTCACGGGATCAAAGAAATCATAATTATTCATATTAGATTTTTCATGGTACCTAGCCATTGGATAATTGCCACAAAAATCTCCAATTTTGTTCAGCACGACTTACCGTCGTTGTTGGAGTATGTTCTTATATTTATTGAAAGTTTTATCGCAGTCCCAAGTCGAGTATAATGAGCGAGCGAAGCGACGACATTAATTAGTCGAAGACATCCAGAGGAGAAATCGTCGGGAGTTCCGTGCAACCGAGTCATTGCAGCACCGCTGAATCAATTCCTCGCTCGTTGAGCAATCGATGATTTACAACGTGGAAGAACAATCGCTCGATCAATTGTAAGAAATCAGAGGAAGAGAAAAACACACGAAGAAAATATGTTTTTCTGTTTTTACGAAGTCTGTTCAAGGAGACATCCTTCGAACGACCACCTTCACTTTTTCTTCCGGAAGACGCCGCGCGGCGTTCTAACGAATTCTCGACATGGCACTGTCCTTCTCCATATCGAACGGATTGATTAAATTATTCATTTCACATTTTATTCCAAGTAAAAATAGAACTTCCTGAAGTTAAGTCGAACATGTTACTCAACATAATTTGATATTTATTTCTACCGATTTATATATTAAATTACGGTAGATTATGTTAAAAATATAAAATTTAAAGTATGCTCCAAATTGTTTAAAACAAAGTCTTCAGCGAATCTTTGTACCTTCTCAGTTTTTATGTGGACGGATCTTTATGCAAAAGAAAAATTTTCTACATGAACTGAGACAAACTTGGGCGAAATAGAAATTTATTTCCATTCTTATTATTACTTTTACCGTTTTTAAGAGGACAAATAAAAGTAAAAATAATAACAATGCCGATTAAAAAAGTCTCCAAGCACATAGATTCGGAAAAATACAGAAAACAGTACTCGAAAATCCCTTTGAAAATTGAAAAAGCAAAGTGCAACCCTTCCATACCCTGGGTATGCAGTATAACGGTGTTTAAAGTCGGAAGGAGTGCACTGGCCGTCTCCAGTGGGGCAATTACGAGTACCGGGCGGTGATTACATAAAATTAATAATGGAAAAAGTAATTCGGCCCCCCTAACGGGCTTATAAATGGATCAGCGAGTCGAGAACAACGGCGAGAAGCGTGCAATTACGGCGCGAAGTGAGAATGTATGTACACAGAGCCGGAGATAGCCGACTATCCAGGAGGCAGCCAGTGGAACAAAGAGAAACTACCGGACACATAGGATACCTTGGGCAACAGAGAATTTCGTAATTCACCGTCGTGCTGCAAACTGTATCACGTGAGAGGAGGTTTGATCAGGGCCGCCTTATGCAACAATGTTGTTAGGTACCGGTGTGCCTAGGGCCTGGAAGCACAGTGATGCGTCCCTGGATGTGTTGTATTTTCGATTCCAGTTGAATGGACTTTCCAAATGTGCCCCGAGTGAGGCTGGAAGGTCATACGAAACCATCGGATAACTGCCCACGATGCCAGAGAAAGAGAGAGTCACGTGTAAATTCTTGAAAACTGGAGAACCTCTGGGAATTTATTTTGAACAGTCTGTGGGACTGATATTTTTGAAATTGTGCGACCATTTTACGGTACTATTGAACTAACTATACAAATTCTTCTGGTCATAAATGTCCACTGTATATATTTTTTTGTGGAAAACGCGTAAAATCAGCTGTCTATAAGACTTGAGGTGAAAAAATATCTTCTCTAGACACTTGGTACAAGTTCCCGAGATTTATGCCCGAAACTTTGTAGTGGAGAGATTTAATTTCGTTGAGAGAATGAGGAGCGTAGAGAATGGATGGCTTACACAGACAAGGGTTAAACGATTTCCCTATGGCTCCGAGGAAGAGCCACAGCCGTCGAGACGCCGAACCGGCCACGAAAATAGTTCTGCGGCTGGAGGAAACATAAAGGAAGCTTTGGACGGAAGAAAGAGCGGCATGAAACCGAGACGGATAAAACAAGCAGAAAATCGAATCGTTTTGTATGGAGACCGACTCTCTCGCCCGCTCCTCCTTTTGCACTTCGGGGCTTCTAAAAATACATCGTCTGGGGGAAATTGTAGCCTTGAGGCCTCCGAAAGGAACCAAGGAACCAATATTTTCCCTGCATCCTAGACAAGCAGATCTTTATGCAAAATAATAATGTTCCACCCGTTCTCCAACGAAGCGGAGTGAAATAGAAATTTATTTTCTTTCTTAATCCTTTGCAGCAGTCTAATAAATGTGTGTGTTATTAATCTACTTTAAACCGAGATGAAATTCTATTTCTGAAATAAAGTTTCTCCTCGTATTAGAAAACTACGAACTACAATAAAAGTTCTAATCACTGAAATCGTAAAGTAAATAAATAGCAGGGCAAGGGGGTAAATGGATTTAACAGGTTGAAAATAATGTTTCTACTGTTTCAAATTGCACCTATTCGTTTTCGTCGTATATTAAATGCATAAAATCCACTGTGTACGAATCAGCTACAGTGGGTGTACAAAGTGTTCGTACACTCTTTAAAATGGAATAACTTTTTTATAATTGTACCAAACGACCTCGACAACAATCCTCGCAGGACTGAGCGAGACTGCGTGAAACATTGGGGTCACGAGATAGAAGCAGGCGCATCATGAAGCTGCGCTTATTATCCTTTGTGGGAGAATGATGTGGGCAGCAGTTAAGGTGAAGTCACACGGCGCCGAGGTTCCACGAAGCAAGGTAATCCAGTTGGAGAGACTGACACTGGGCGAAGGATCAGCGAATGACTCTGATGATCAGGAAAGATGAGGATCCGAGAACACAATGACTCAGGTCAGTTCTCGATCTAGGGAACATATCATTGTTATTCAACCAGCAAACCAGGAGAAATAATAAAAAGAATGGTTATACGGAGGAGTGTGTCCTTCAGCAGAAAAATTGTGTCGGCAGTTTTTGCATCCTAACATTGAACTGACGCTCAGACTGGTATTTGACCGATCAAGCTGACCAAAATAAAATTTCCTAGATAGATCGCCTAAATACAAGTCGTGTGACGATCGTCAGCAGATGTTTTCGCGAACAGTTTTTGTTGGCGTCTGATACTTGATGCTAGGCCGTTCACCCTCGCTGCGCATTAATTCCGGGTGATGATATTATGCGCACCCTCCCGCCCCTCGAAAACAGGCTGACTCATCACCGATGACTTTCTGACAGTTACTCGCCTGCCACGATGATCGTGAGTCAGAGGTCACTGTCAAATGTGCCCTCGGGAACTGCGGCTGCCTCTCAGACTCCTTTTAACTAGGAAAAGCCGATCCTAAGTGCGTTAGCAGTTAGTAGTTGCGCAGTTGCGCAAGCTTGCAGAAATATTTTATAGCCCTCAGAGCTCTTTCGAATCAATGTTGAAATCCAGGAAGAAATTTCTGATTCAGCTGGTGGGGTGAAATGCATTTCAATTAAAAAATTTTTATTTTATCTAGAATCTAATTTTCATTTAAAATAGATATTCTTAGAATTTACTTATATTCTTAGAAATTCGGATTGATATTTTCATCAGAGGATCGACTTCTTATTGGAACGGGGTTAGAATAATTAGGGATGCGCAAGGGTGGTCGGATGAATAATTCTGAAATATTCAAAGTTCTGGTTTTGTGTTCTGTGAAAAGTCTGGAAGAAAGTTTCCTCCAGCTGCAGGACTCCCAATAATAGCAACTTCCTCGCGAAAGTGCGAAGAAAGGTTTCACCCACAAGCTTTAAATCCAATCATAAATCGCCCTGCAGCTTTCCGTGCCTCCCTCCTGGCTGTTGTTCGTGGAGGAAAGGGTTGGTGAGACGAAAGGGACACCAACCCTCGTGAAAGACCGGGAACAGGAAGGTATAAATAGATCAGAAGAGGAAATACTTCGGATAGGGAATAAAGAACGGTGGTGGGGGAAAGGAAATGGAAGCTGCAAACGTAAATACATCAAGACAAGGGATCAAACAGGGAAGAAGGAAGAACTGGCTGTTAAGTCAATTTCATCGACGAAATAATTTTTCTGTGGCTTCTATATATCTTTCCAATTAGTTCCAAAAACTTTTTCACAATCTGTTAAGATTTTCTGCAAGCTCCAAAATTTTTTATAGGTCCTAAAGATTATATCTGATGAGTAGCACGCTTAAAACTTAAAAAAAAGAGAACGAATGATCAAGGGAAGGGAAAAACTGTGTGGGGGAGAATGCGAGCCAATCGGAGAACGACCATTATGGTGGTCGATGACTCCCCGACACAAAAGACTACTCTGACAAGCAACAATCGATAAAAGTCCCAAGCAAAAGCAGTTTTATGTCCAAAGTGAGGTCGAACTGCCAAAAACAAAAGGTCGATGGCTTGAGGGGCCATGAATCAGAAAACCTTGCGTACTATCCGACAAGGTTTTACACGAAGTTTTCGGACGGAACACAATCGTTTCGATTGCGTGGGCGTCAGAAACAGGTATGGAAAAAAGTGAAGGCTAAGCTCGCGGTGAAAAGTAGTTGTTCGGTTGTCGAACGCTTGCGCAACCTTTCGAATTGAACAGTGGTTCTCCCGAAGGACGACCTTCCTCTTGTAAACAATTTTGGAAAGACCCGCATGTTTCGGCTTGCGTTGAAAACAATCTAGAAACATGCGAAAGCATTCAAGAATTTTTATCTTGAAAAAAAGAGAATGTTGTGAGCACTTAAAACGATCCAGGTATGCAGACGCGAGTGAAAATAGGATTCCAGAGGGATAAATCCAGATAAATCACTTAGCAGTCAGTGTTCCCGCGCCGAGGTGACAATTACGCTCCTGTTTTTATTTTAAGCAGGTTAGCAATCTTTCAATTAATTTTTTCATAGGAGATCTATAACCTGATCAGTCAGGCCTATTATTTCCCATAGCCGTTCCTCCTGCTGCCAGGAGCGACACGGGGACAGGGCAACGGGAACCCGGGCGAGCAAAGACCGCTTTTACACGCTGCAGGTTGCATAACGGTTTCATCCAGCATCCACCGTACAGTATCCAATGTCTGCCTGCTCAGAAAAACTCTGCGAATTCGTTGCCAGACGCTTGGACACGCGCGAACGCTTGACCCCTTCCATATCTGATCCAATACAGTGTCCTAAAAAATCATAAAATATCCTGACTTCCTAGAAGTTGTGCTAAGTTTGTGCTAGATTCTGCTCAAATATTATCACTACAATATAAAAAAATTACTTTTCATTTGTACATCCACTGTGTGGTCTAAGTTCGGCATCCACGAATAGTTCGGCCATTCTGTCAGTATAAAATGCAGTTCCCTAGAACAGACCAGTCGAACCAAGTGGAACCGTGTCCAAGCAGGACCAATCCGCATTTTTCCATCCACCAATCCGGTGCTTCCGGTTCTCCAGTCGCAAAAACCGCCCGTGAGCCGATACGCCGCCGAAGTCTGGCTCGCTTTCTGAATTCGATGCTGTAACCAGGTCTGGAAGAAAGGCACTTGATCTCACGAATTCGACCCGGCTATGTGCCGTGTTACAATGATTCTTGCCGGCGATCCCCGGCACAGCTTGCCTCTGCGCCGGCAGCAATCATTCGACAACCGTGGTTAGCTAAATGAACGTTCACTTTGTGGCTGAAATCTCGCCATTCCGGTTACCACTGAGACGAGGCCTGCCGTCATTAGAAAACTACATTGCTAATGAACGACAGATCTATTAATTTTTTGAGGACTTTGCCCTCTTATCCAAGATCCACGGATATTTGAGCTCTACAATTTTCACCGCTGGTTCTCGACAAATATTCCCAATTGCTCGATCGAGACTGTTTCTTTTTGGATCGAATTGTCTAGAATTTATTTATCGCTTCATACAACCTCAAATTACGCTTATAGAGCGACAAATAATTTTTTGGGAATTTGTTGCCGCTGGAAGAACAGTTGTTCAAGGTTTTTTCGTGACAAAAATTTATTTACCGCTTCACGCAACCTAGAATTTCGCTTACGCAGCGATAAATAATTTTTTTGGGAATTTATTGCCGATAGAAGAACAGTTGTTCACGATGTTATTTCGTGCTCCGGTTCAATGAACTCCGACTGATCAAAGTTCTACGTAGAACCGACCACTAAATGTCTACTCCGGTTGGATGATTCAAAGCGTTGACGATTCCCTCGGAGAAGGATGCAAATGATTATATTGCGAAATCCACCGCACGGTGATTCAACCTGTTTTCGATGTTGCGCAACCGATGCATCTCTCTCGCCGGTTATTACCGGTGCATATGAGTTAGGCGCAGTGTTACACCGATCAATTCATCACGGATCCAGGATCCAACCACGTGGAACGTCCTGACAGTTCGTTAACGTGAGAAACGAGGGAGAAACAGCGCCACGGATTCTTCGATTGTGTCGTTTCTTCTGGTTCACCAGCCTCCACCGCGTTTCCTAACATTTACATAACGGGACAATTAATTCGGATCACTTGTTCCAGTCATGTAAATTAGCGGCTACTAATCATGTTACAGATCAACCTGGCTCGAGAACTATTTTTCGTCTCACCGTTATTCGTAATTTGCGTTTTATTATTTCTTTAAGGACATTCCACACCCCAATTCGAGTGCCCACGTACACAAAACAATTTTTTCCACCCTTAAAATTCGAGTTGCATTTTTGGAGATCCGAGAAAAATAATGATAAAGTTGAGAAATTTTTGACTCGGCAATTGTCACTTGAATAATTTTCGGGGGATTTTTAAATTAGCCTAGGCCACTGAAAATTTGCATAGTGATTTCGCAGAGTAGGTTTCTATGTATTTCGGGGATTTTTGAGAATTATAGGAACAAGTGGTTGATTTTACGAATGCAATAGTTGGAGTTCGGTGAATGGAGCTCAATCCAGAAGGGCAGGATCGTTAAGATCGATTCTCGGAAGCGAGATCTCGTTCTTAGTCGATGATCGAACACTGTCCCATAAAGGAGACTCTCTCAGACTGTGCTCACAGATGTTTCTTAGGCTGTGGAGTCTGAGACCTGTTGTCAGGTTTGTCAGGAGAGGCGGTCTCTCTGTCCAAGGTCCGATTCAGTCGACCGCAAACGACTTCCTTCACCAGAGGTTTCTTCCTCCTTCTCGCCAGGACTCGGATCGATGATCAAGAAGATCCGTTCACTTTCCACGGGAACCAGTCGTTTCCAACAGTGGAAACACCTTTGGACTTCCTGTAGGCAAATTAGTTGTCCTGCTAAATTACTGTCCTCTTGAATCCTCCACAATCCCCTTCAACCCTCTTCAATTGCTTTAAAGTGAGGTACAACGCAAAACTGAACGTGATATTGCAAAATATAAAACTGTCTGCAATTCGCTTTTAAACAACAATAATGAGGAAATAACGTAATAGTATTATCATTTTTCTTAAAGAAGTCAAAACGAGGATAGGGAATGTAGATAAAATTATTTTCAAAAGCTGGAAGGTATGCTCAAGGTTTATTATTTTTATAGAGATTACAAGCCCGATAGAGGAATTGTAAAATAAAATAAGATGCTCAGGCACTTTGCTCGGGACAACAGTTTACCAGTGGAGGTCAAACGAGACTGGCTGGCTCGGCACGATTCAAAAAACGGGTTCCAAACAGTCCGGCACGGAAGGGACGACCGAGGCAAAGTAAACATAAAGAACGGAATGACTTGCAGTCCTGATGATACTCGTCATTCCTTCAGCCGAGTTAACGATCCACCGTGATTTTTAAGCGTCTTCGAAAAATTACTCTGTAATAAACATCTGCATCCACTTCCAATAATCATCAAAATTAATTAACTTCTACAAGGAAGAGCATACGTTCATTCTCTAAAAATACATCTGTCTACAAAAACGCCTGCAAACCAACACTGTAGTTCCACAAATGTTTTAAATTATTTTTTTTAATCAAAAGGTGTAGCGAAATTGTTTATTATTCTCTGCAGTGGAGAGAAGTGATCAGACAAAGCTTATCGTTGCCAAGGGAGCGACAATCGAGGACCTATGCTCTATTGTGACTCCATCACCGAAGCGAGACACATCAGGGCGCAAAGTTTGGACTCAATGGAGGCTTCAGTCTGAAAACTTCGCTCGCCTCCGGGGTCACAAAGAGAATAACTCGGCCGGGCACGTGAGACAATGCCTCCTCCGGCTTGGCTGCATGTTGCGAGGCGGCTTATGTACACGCTACACCGAGCAGAAACTTCAGTCCACGTTACATAAGAGAAAAGCCAGCCGTCGCCTCCGTTTTGCCTCTCTTGTCCATCAAAGTTGAATCACCTTATACGCGTCTAGACGGATTCGATTAATCCCCATCTTTTTCAACGTCTGGCCCGTCATTCTTTTTTCATCGGCGCGGGACTGTAACCCATCCATCCGTTCGTCCCGCGTTCTCTTCAGTTTTATCTGTTTTTTACCGATTTCGGAAAGAGTAAAATATCTGCAAAAATTTTCAGACGTGACAGACACAATCGTTCTAATCAGGGAATTTTTTAAAAATTTTTAGTATAATATCTAATCCGTAATAAATTGTCAAATAGCAATACAAAATTTTGGCCAGCTAGATCGGCGAAATACCAGTCTGTGCACCGGTCAAAATATAGGTTTACCGTTAAAAGAAACGAACTCCAGAAGCTCGTGCATTAATCAGGAACCCAAAATACCACAAGACCTTCAATTCTGACGAACGTGAACATCCAGAACCTTCTTGGCTGACGTCAAACATCCAGAAGTCCCAGTAGAGAGTAATATCCACCTCGAGCAATCTGGAAATAATATCTGAGGTCAGTAAAAGAAGATCTCCGAAGGGAGAGGATAGTTTCTAACCAAGCTGGACCCAGTGATCACATCATGAGGAAGAGTCTCGATTGCGCGTGAAATTACAGAGTAGAGACACCACTGGCCATCCGCAGAGACCCCGTTAGCATTTATGGCTTTCCAGGTTTCAGTCGTGGGTGGCAGCTTTCTATAAACGTTGTAACACACGCTGGTAACGTTGCACATCAGTCGCCGACGGTTATCTAACGCGTAAAAAGAAACGCGTTGACATCGAACGCCGAAAAATAATCCAGCCCCCAGCCATCGATCGCAATTAGAGCCGACAGACAAGCTCTTGACGCGGCCCGTGCAAAAACGTAATCGATAAACGCCGTGGCCGACTGGTTTCGTTCGACTTCCGGGGCTTGTGTGTCCGGCAGACCTGTTGCGAAATAATTAGCACCACAATACCCGACAACAATTTTGCAACGTTCCGCAATGTCGTTATACCCCGGTGGAATAAATTGCAAAAATAGATTTCTGATTTTTACAAACATTCGGGACACTCGAATCGTTACAGCTCTTATAATTAAAATTCTGGGGGGTTTTACGTAGGTTTGAGCTTGAAGGGTGCAGCACAGAATGGAGAAATGCAAAATCATTTTAGAAAACTATACCAATTAGGCATCTCGAAAAGCGATAGATGGTATCGGGTGGTGCCTGCATGTCGCCTCTTTCGAAGTATTTCGCGACGACTTCCTGCTGATCGCGATCTTGCCTCAGCGAGGAGAAAGATCGAAAAACTGCGCCGTTTCCAATGAAATTTGTTCTCTGACGTAACTCACCGTCGAAACGATCGAACCGACGAGATAACAATGAATCATAGTCAGGACCATCGGTGTGAAGCATTTTGTTGTTTTTTCAAACTTTCCATCATGCTACACATTTACTATAATCTAGGTGGAATATCGGAGAAGTTAACGAGGTTGGCGAGGTGTTGCAAAATCGAAAGCAGTTCGATTTTACAAGGAAACAGCACGCGATCCACACTGTCATCGAAGAAGCACTTTCTCGCGCGATCGTTGTGTACATTTCGAGGCGTATGAATATTCCGCAGGCGAGCTGGAGAATAATTGGTAACAGTGAACCCGGAGAGCTATAACAATTACAGCTACCAGTAAAAGTAGATTATTTATGATACACGAAAGCGACGAACGCGAGCAACCGCCTTGAGGAGAAACTCGAGAGGCTCGTACGATATTTTCTAACGCCACAGATTGAACCGCGTCCTCGATTTGAAGGGAAAACAATGCTGCGAATACTGCCGCTGCTGTGTTTAGGAGATCCGCGCCGACGATGATTCACGGCGATCGTTCGCGCCGGATTTATTAGTTTCTGTAATTATATTGTAATTAGATACAATAAACGCGCAACATCAAATCCTCGAATCACCCATTGTGCTTCAGGACTAAATATACGGCGGACCCAAAATCGCGTTTCAACGAAACTTTCCTTGCTGTAGACGGTGTTCTGCGAAAGGAATTTTAACCTCATTATTTTATCATTTTACCATTGATTTATTTACACTATTCAGCCATTTATGAATTTAGCCATTACACCATTTACCATTTCGTAATTCATCTTTGCGTGCCATTCCTCAACTTATTTTTAAATACCATTAACCATATCTTCATTGAATTTTACATACCATTGAGTCCAATTTACCATTCCCCAATGTGAACACGTCTCAATGCAAATCCACTGAGACAAAATCGAACAAAAATGAACGTGCACGCGATTTCATTAACTTTCTCTAGTTTCAACTTTTAACCTTGCGAGGCACTGCTACTAAAATTGTAAATGGTACTTGGCGCGACTACTTCGAAGATGAAGTGGTCAGACGCAAAGAAAACATGTCGGAACCTTGCGATAGTCCCCATACGTCTGTAAAAAGAACACGTTTCGTGATCGCCCGGGAATAAGGCCAAGGAAAATGCGAGGCGCTATAGCAGAAACGGGGGATCGAGACGATTTGGCGGGAGGGATAGTACACTGAAATTGTATCTAATCCTCGATTATCATTCTCACTGCGTATCCCTGTTTATTATTTTCTGGTGCCCTCGAGACTCGAGAACCTCGCGACGAAAGTGACATCATATTCTCTTCACGAACCAGTTCTCATTGACTTTAATACCGGTTCCCTTCGGCGGAGACTTCGCGGCGGACATGAAACGCCCGCCAGGTGAGGTCGTAACCTTACCACGGGTTCAGAGACACGTGGGCATGCAGCCTAATTCACCTGAACCCTCCCCAAAAATTATACGAACGAACTAACTCACTTAACAATCAATTTAAAAAATACAAGTCGAACGAAAAGTAGTTAATTCAAGTAAATAATTTTTGATTATTCAGCAGTCATTATAATTTGATATGGTCCTGTGTATGCAGTTTATATTTTCGATGCTCTTTTCATTCAAATTGATGAGTTAACATTTACATCTTAAGTTTTTGCGGTTATACCTTTCGCATTAAAAAAATAAAAGTCACCAAGTTTCGGACAAATTTATTTACAAATAACAGAACGGTATAACTTATTGCGAGAAAATTGTGTCAAATTAACACGAGGGACGGATGAATGTGAGTTTGGAAAATGTTAAAAATTCATGCTTGGAAAATGGTAAGAGATGTATTGTGTGATTGGAAAAAGATTGCGGTTTCGTTTTCGGTTTCGTGAAAGTCGAGTATGTGTTACCGATGTGCTCAGACTGTGGAGTCATGGAAACGGTTGAACAAATCATTTTCCTTTCTACAAATGGTGGTTTCTACAGGTGGAAGCGTTTTGTGCTCTTCCGTGGTGAATCGGGACCGGACCGCGCATATTTGAAAAACAAACGAAAGCGATTACGCAAGAACGACTCCTTTTCGTTCGCCGGTCTGCGCCGTTCACCGTTCGACGAACTTTGATAACAACCTCGCCGGAGTTCATTCACTTTTGCGTACACGTCGGTCAAGGTATCCTTGTTCAACTTTGCTGCTCGTTCGCAATACTAATATTTCACTGGAGTGTCACTTGTTTTTCAATGGACGGAATCGCCATTTTTATCCTGACTTTCGTACAAAATTCATGGAGGAATTGTTTCCCTCGCTGTACAACTTCGTTCCATTTATAGAAAAATTTTTATCCGATTTATGCTCATTGTATAAATATACAGAGAGAATCTTATGGCTAGAATCCGGATGTTTATGAGAAATAAATTACGCATCAATTACAAGACGCAGGAGCTAAATACAAACTTATATTCTTCATTAATTATTCTAATGTGGTGAAAATAATATATTAATACTTTACTTGTTTGAAATTGCACTTGCTCATTTTTGTTATAAAATGCATCAATCCCGACATTGCCAAATGTAAATACACATTACATTTAGAGAAACGTAATCGAGGCAGGTTATATCGACTCACAGCTGTTCACCTCCGTCGCCATAATCCATTCCCTGACTTTCCTCGTTGTACAGTTACTCCAGGGTGAAAGGTGAACACGTCTGCCTCTCTCTCCCACCCCCGCATTGATCCACCATAGATCCAGAGGAGGAGGATCCGCGGCTGTTCTCTCGTCAAAGGTGATTACACCATCGAGCCTTTTGCCTCGTTCTGCCTTCGAGAATGAATCCTTGATCAAGACGATTCAGAAATAGTCTGCATCCTGCGTTCGATAGATCATTCAAACTGCAGGAGAAGATCCTGGAAAGCATATCTAGAAGATCCTAAAAATCTTTAATTTTCATTTTTCAAATCTTCCAGTAGATACAGTGACTCCCATCAATATCCGAACTAAAATATTAAAAGTTGCAAGTCCAATATTGTAAAAGTAGCCGTGCATGCTGAGGATAGAAAATATTATTTATTAAATTTGAGGAGTCCCGTTGAGATGGTATACGGGTCCTCCATCGGTACCAGAATAAAAAAGTACGAATAAGGATAATAAATTGTTCCTTAATAATTGTTCCTAGCTCCAGTTGCT
The DNA here is from genome assembly GCA_963971365.1 of Lasioglossum villosulum. Lineage (NCBI taxonomy): Eukaryota > Metazoa > Arthropoda > Insecta > Hymenoptera > Halictidae > Lasioglossum > Lasioglossum villosulum. Next base: position 792,022 of record OZ020499.1, on the reverse strand, counting down.
TGCGACCTAAGCAAACAAAAATGATTCCCAAGAAAGATCTTCAATCTACCACTAAACCAAGGTGTCGGGAATAGCATGATACTCTTGTAGATCAGTTCTAACGCCGTAGTCAGCCGGGAGTAGATCCAGCGTCTGTCATTTAAGAAATAGGGACAGCCGTAGCCTCTCCTACAATTCCAGGCCGTTCTATCCGCAACGGCGAACGGTATTATTCGCGTAAGAACAATTCGATCATGATTCAGAGTGGAGAGCGTGGGCGTACGGTGGATAATCTGATCGAGAAGGGACGGAGGGCCATGGATCTCGAAGTGAAAGTCCTGAATCGGCGTTTAGTCGCGCCGCGACCACGGTCCCGAGCGGTTTCGATCGTTCTAACTCGATCCTTCCATCATTTGATCATTCTCCACATCGCAACCATCAAATTAATTAAACGTACGGACAAATTCTGGTGCAGTGAACAGTGATCGTACTGGATTAAGATACGGTGATCTATACGTAACGGGTCTCGATAAGGATATTTCGTGTGGGAATTTTAAAGAGGATCTAGAACAGTGATCTGACTTGTTGCTAAATTTCTGTTTGTGAGAAAGGATCTATTGGACACGTCGCGTCGATCGCACCCTTGGGGATCGAGGGAATCAAGCTGGCTTTCAATTACAAGTTACACAAGACTCCTTTAGTGGCTTAATTGAGGCTAATTGCCCGATTATCTCTGCAATCTCGGCAATCTTATTAATTGTTACTTGAATTTTCGGTCGACGAGATCTCCAAGATGGAGGATAATGAGCGTACGAGATAGGCCGATAGGGTTGCGGACACAGTGGAGGCAGTAAAGCATTGTTTTCAAAGAACTTTCGGTTTGCCAGAGAGAAATCTTCTGGTCACTGCAGTTTTGGTCTGTGCGTCCGTCCAGTGAAGACACATAAGGTACCTTGTGCTTTGAAACATTTTATTTCATCACTTTTCAGCCTCGAAAAATTTTGCTGCGCTGTAAAAAATTATTTATAGTAGACAAATTAAATTGAACGCTTCGCTTTATCGCCGTGGAATTTATTCGTGTTTACCTGATGCTTCGAAAATGTCTATTTATAACGGCAAGTCTCGTCAGTAGACAGCGGATCTTTATGCGATTACGGCTTCTGAAAATTTTCAGAAAATGCTAGGATATAAAACACGACAGAATTTAGTACCATTTTAATTTATCTTAAATCTAAAAAGACTGCTACCACGGAAAATAAGATTCTCTTTGATTCGAGTTTCTTAAAATTCCTCAACACACAAAAATTGGAAATTGCACGAACATCCGGAGTCTACTCATCAGTGTTAGGCTGTTCGATCGAGTAGAGTGAAATAACTCAATTACGGCGTCGAACGGATTAATTAAATCATCATCGACGCCGATGACTGGGCAGGAGAGCGTGGAAAACGATAGATCAGAGAGGAGGGACTTGGTTATGTGTGTTGGTAGATCGGTATTATTATTATTCCCATGTGTGAAAGGTATAACCTCGGTGGTCGTGCTTGCAATAACGGAAATATTAATGCACGTAGCTCGCTCGAACTTTCGACCAGACTAGACGCCGTAACGAGCCACGGAATCGATCGTGCCTGTTCCCCGTGTCCTGTTCACTTCGATTCACCATGCGTGAAGGCTCTGTCGGCTTACGGTACATTGCGGCGTTATTTTCGCTGATAACCGGCCTCTTCCTCGAGCCCAAAAAAATCTTTCACACTCCATTTATCAAGCAGCAATTCCAAAACGTACAATCATCACCCGTGAACACACGAATACGTCAATCCATTCGTCAATCTGCGGTACGCAAAAGTATAATTAGTAACACTGGAGATATCAAAAAATATTTTTCAATTCGAGTACAAGCGTCGAATTAAATCTTTTTTATTATCACGATGGTTTGATCATACTGTCCAACACCAAAAATGTTTCCATATAACTGTTGGATGGATCTTTAGGTTTTTTGCACCGATTCCGAATCTGCCCTTAGTAAAGAACAATTCAATGTCTTTTGTAATAACGTCACAATATTTGTTTAAACTTGAAAAATATGTTTTTGTTTTGAATGTCATGTTTCTCGAAAACTGTGCGTGCAGGAAAAAAATTAAAGGCAGAATTCGGAATCACCGCAAGGAAAACCTATAACATCCACCCAACAGTTATTTGGAAACATGAAAAAAGTTGAAATTTTTTGGACAGTGTTATCGAGGGTCAGTATAGTGTATCATTTTTCCCGAGATTCTCAGAAGTTTCTGGCAGAGTTGCGTTGAATTATAGTTGAATTACTCGAGGAAAATTATAATTACAAGGTAATTCAATTACGCAATTCAATTAAAATGTGTTGAAAGTGGCGCAACTCTGATTCCAGGTCAGTATGTAAGGTGAATTTAACGAGAATAATAATTGATGATATCACCGTGTAACTTTGATAAATAGGCGGCGCAGCCTAACGAGAGTAGCTCAACGATAAGCCTGGCAACCGAGGCCCAGTAATTGTGATTAATCAGTGCAATCACGTGCCGAAGATAATCACCAATTTCGGTGTGATTGGCTGTTAATGACTCGAGCAGCATATACTTACATTATGTATACTCCCCTCTAGAATTATAGTAATCGCTCGAATCTTTCGACGTTTCCACCTTTCTTCATTTACACGTTGCTTCATCATGCGCTGTATATTTTCGAGGCCGTCCGCTACTCGGCACGTTTTCCTTTATTTCTCATTCGTAATATTGTTCGGCGATCTCCTATCTCGTTCCCTCTAGAGTTAATTAATTATCGTTTTCGTGTGGTCCTCTCGGCAGGGAATAAATCCGCCTGCTTTAATCCGTCTAATTGATAGTTTTATTCTGCGCGTCCGTTAATTAAAAATGCCAGGGCGAGCGCCTAACCGCGGGATCATGAATAAGGATCGTGTAATCCACCGAGGATGTTGCTTCAACGAGTCCTTGTTTTATTTCTTTATCGTCGGGATCATTGAAACTGCATGACTTAGGGCAATTATTAAAATGAGAGGCGTCCTTCCTGGGGGAGGCTCTTGCGAGTGTCGTCAATAGATATTACAATATATTTAATTAATGATTATGTAACGTCTATATATGTCCATTGATAGACCGATAGATCTTTGAGTTTCAATTTTTTAATTTTCAAGGCGCTCTGTTAATTTCAAATACATCAAATATTTAGAGCAATCGTCAGAAAATAAATTATAGAACTCAAGTGTCAAAAATGTGGTGAGAGGCAATCAGAATTTTTGCTATAATTATTAAAGCAGTTAGACTGCCAAGGCAGCAGAGCGTATCAGGCCACCCAATAATTTATGATCACGGTTATTAATCGCGTCATAGTAGCGTCATCGAACCGGAATTCAATCTTATTTTGGACCACGTAATCGTAGAACGAAGCTGCTCTATAGTTTGCAACTAGTTTTAAGAAGAGTTAACTGTATTTTGGAAAGAGAAATTTCCCTTGTACTCTCGGCGTTTCATAATCGTTGCTCAATGCATAATATTACAGCAGATTATAAAACGCTTTTTCCTCGATTTCTATAAAATACGTAAAAGGAAACTCCGATATATTATACCTTCCTGGAAGTTATTAGCTAACACTGAACTGATATCGATGAATAAAAGTCGTTCATTCTTGCAATCAATAGATTACTAAGTATGCAATCACATGCTCTCGTTAGCGCCTATGAATCAGAGCCTGAGTTCAGTCGTATCTTCGACTCGTACACAATTCATGAATACTTCAGATTGTCTTCTGCAGCTTGCGTTGCAAAATGTACGAATTCTCGTTTCACTAGTTTCTCGAGACTACCTTAATCTCCTGAACGTATGGTTTTACTTTTGTTATCTCAAGGTCAAAATTGATAGCAGCCTGACTGAGTTACGTTTTTGCTCTAAGCTGAGCAAAGGAAATGCTGTTGGAATAACTTTTGCACGGAAAAAATATTCAAGCATTATTGTTCTAAAATATTAGAATCACTGAAATGTATTTTTAGTTAGAATTAAATTTAGCCATGTGTCAATGCAGCCATCTACCCTGTAAACTTCATTAAAATGCAAACACCCTTCTAAGAATGGCAAACACTTTAAGTAAGGACGATAGTCAGATACAAATGCAGTATTTCAACCCCCTACCTCAGAGGGCTCTTTTCGCCCCTTCGGACTGGACTCCAGCCAATAAAAAAAACATTTTCCATAGAGCAAATTCTCCCACGAACTCCCCAAAAATATATTCCGACATTCTCGCCGGGAAATATTTCTATCGCATCCCTGAGCAGACCAGAAGTAAATTCTTGCTGACAGCAGTGCTCATTATGCTCGCCAGTACAGCGACCATTGGGTCCGAACAGTAACGAAACAGCTCGAAAGAGGAGAGCGAGAAAGAGAGAGGGAGAGCGTGGCAATATCGGTCCGTGAATAAGTAATTGGCCGGTCTCGTTTAAACAGGGTTTTCTGTGTCAGTATGGGAACTGGTTCCCCAGCCTCTGTGAAAAAGAGTTAGCGCGCCGGTGCGCCGCTCCGCAACGCTCCGCACCGCTCCGCGATATCAAACGTCAATAGAAGCGTAATATAGCGTTTGTATCGGGACCGGGACGCGATACTGAAGAGAAAGAGAGAGAAGAGAGAGAAGAGGAGGAAACAAGAGAGAGAGAGGAGCGGTTTTACCTGGGCGAAACTGGCTGCCTGGCAACCGACTCGCCACCGGCCGAGAGAGCTATGCACCCAACGTTATACACTGTTCGCTCGTTCGTTGCAAAAGCTATGGAAATCACTTTATCGATTCGGTACGCCGGCCTCGGTACCTCTTTCTCTCTCTATCTCTCTCCATGTGTACTTTCGATCGGATACCAAAGTCCTCGAAGCCTCGATAGGCCCATGAAAGTGTACTCGAGCTAGGCTCTGTCGCGTTTGCTATTGTCCAAGCAACCCGCTAAATGAGAGCCGATGGACTCGTGTGATGGACCCAATCGGTGCTCCACTTTGTGCTGACTCGATAGAACAGCGTACATATTCGTCCTTTTTATGCCAGCCCTTTCACACAGGGTGCTGAGATCATTTGAACCGACGTTTTCCTTTGCAAAATTGTCTGTCGCGGATTTGTTTAGGAGTTATACCGAAAAGCACGGACCAATCAGAGCACGGCTACAGCGAACTGAGTCCGACTCGGCGACAAGTTCCGCTTAGAGTGGTGTCTCCGTTGGTCGAGCCAGAATCAATCACTTTTAACTGTTTTTTGTAAACATTTTTCAATTAATTCTTTAAATTTTGTTGTATTAAAATGAAATTAAAAATTGTTCAATTGTTACTTTTCAGTAGTTGATAAAACGAATTCATCAAAGGCCAGCCACCTCGATAAAATGATGGTTTTAACAATAAAACGCAAAGTGGGTCATTCGACCCGGTGGATGCACAGTTGCGAAGAAAACGACGTGCACGAAGGATCAATAGGTTTGGCTCAGGATCCACTAGGGATCAGAGGCAAGGCAGAGAACAGGAGATTATGGTTCTGCCCGAAGAACAACTAGACTGAGGCGACCGGATCGTTATTGGAGCATTAATAAAAACGACGCGGCGGGGAGCGGGTTATTGTACGCCGATAAAAGCACAGCGGCAGTTACGCGATCCGGCGTGGGCCTCGGTGCATGATCCGTCGATCGATAACGCGAAATCTCGCCCACGTATCCCTCGGCGCACTTTCCATCTGCGTCCCGTGAGAAACCGCTTTATTTATACTCTGGAAGTGTTCTTTTTCCATCGAACGCGGCCCACGATGCAACACGGCGTGCACGCGCGCACGAGTGTGCACCGGTGCATTTTAATATGCAAGCGTAGGCGCGCTGCACCCCGGAGACTAACTGCCTTTGCCATTCTCTGCATCCTGTCCGTCTTCCTAGCCGCTGAAAAAAAACGCGGAATTTGTTACAGTCCTCGACGAAATATTAAAACATCTAGCATATTTTTAATGTACACTCCGTTATATTCTGTATATTACATACTATCTCCAAAGTAAGCATGTAAAGTCTTGGGATTGTATCGCATACCATAGCAAAATTAGAGAAAGATGTGTCAACGCATTGTTTGTATTGCTTCGACAAAAGTATAAAACGGTAACAGAAAAATGTTTAATTAAGCATATTCAAATACAAATTTACTATGAACACCAAATAAATTCCATATAATGTTGAAGTAACGTGCACTATCTAACGGTTTATTTATGACAATATTGTAAATATTACATTGAATTAATTAATTAATTTTTCACATATGACAATATTGATGGTATTCATTAATACATGAAATGAAATAAATAGTTCGTATAAAAAAATATAAAAACGAGGAGAGTGTGAAAATTTACTTCATCGTACGATTAATATAACGCACGGTATAACGGCGGTGCGTTGAAATAATTGATAACGCTAATAAACTTCCGCATGCCGGACTTACAGGAAGTCTTATTTTATGGAAAGCTCGCAGAGACGGTTAATTATGCTAGTTGTGCTTAAAATCAGATGCGAGCCATCATCGCGGAATTTATAACTAGCCTATATATGGGTTGAATTTATTAGCAGGCAGATTTATCTATTTAGGCAGTGCCACGTGGGTAAATGTATTATCTCGAACCATCGGTAGAACGTGTGCGAGTAAATTGCCGAGAAGCTTAGAGGGAGAAAAAAAAATAAAAGTGCATATCGTTGAAACGGGTAACCTGTTGCACCTAATAATTAGACTGTGTGTGCGTGTGCGGTTTCCCAGGCGCCGTTAAATTGCACGACTGTGCGGAGCGCGGCTACCTTGGCGGTGCTTTAACGCGAAACACGTTCCCGTTACTGTAAACAGTACCGACATGCGCAATAGTCATCGCACGGACCACTATATGGGCCTCAGGAACTCTGATTAGGGGACTGAGCGAGTCCTCGGGCCCATAAATAAATATTAGGAACTTGACACCGTTCTGGAGTTGAATAAAATATACATATATTTGCACCTTGGATTGCTTTTGGAGGTCACAAAAATATTGGGACCTTCCACCAGTTTCAAGGCCCGCTAAAAGTAAATTGGGACCTCCAATTCCTTTTGGTGCTGACCGTAAAATATTGGGTCTTTGTATTTGTAGGGCTCGCGTATCGAATAGTTGGGGTCCACGAGTATATGTTTTGGGGCCGAAAAAGTATTCGAGTCCGGCGTCAGAGCAACTAATGTACAGAATAGACGACAGGAAGAGGATTGTCTGTGAGGTTTATCGGTCCCAAAAGAGGAGCGAGAAAATTGCATAGGGCCCGCAATGGGCAAGTCGCGTCCCTGTCCGTAAATACAAATCGCGACGTAATGCATTCACCGTGCACGTTTCCTTTTCCAGCGGGCCTTTTAATCGGTTGGGAAGAAATCGAGTGGCCCGACCGGATCCCATGAAGCCATAAGAAAACAAAACGGAAAAAAGTAAAACATTCACCATCGACGATGAAACCGTTAGACTGTAATGTCGTAACCAGTCGACGACACTCGGGACCGGTGAACACGTTTGTTTTTCTTTTACATCCTCAGATCTTGTCTCTGGAAAAGGAGAGGCCTGTGGTAGCGTTGCGATAAACAGTGTTCAATTTTATTAAAAGGACAAAAGTGTCCATCGGTTTATGAAATATTTTCTGAAGTATTATTAAACAATCTTATCTAATGTATATACATGTATATAAAATGGCATTTTTTTATCTGAGTTTTTATAGCGTGGATGATGATTAGTGACGTTATCAGTTGCTTTATCTATTGTTCACTGATGGCATGAGATTGCCTTGTTCACATACATTGGCACATTGATCGGTGTTCATTTGGAATTTTGCTAGCTGTCTGCAAGTGAAAGGAGAGCTAGATCGTTGTTATAAATATTTGCGAGGTGATAATTTCTTTGTTAACAACTAATTAAATAATAGTTGCGATATTCTTTTTTATTTTTTACTTCTTAAAATATTTTCGATCGGATCAAGGGATTCAATTTTCCATAGCTATGAAAATGTTCAAAATGAATATATTGAAATTGTAAATTTTTTGGTTGCAGGGACTAGAGCATCGATCAAGAAAATGGCGAGACAGCAGACAGCGGACCGGAACATCCCTCACCTGAGGGATATCTTCGGGTTCGGCAGTAAATGGGAAAACACCCGTTTACAAGCTGAAGAGAAAGCAGCCGGTCACGACAGCGCGGTGTCGGTCGGTTCTACATCTGGTGAAGAAGAGAGCCCGAAGAACAGCAAGAAGAAGAAGTCCCGTCGCCGTGACAACAGTAAAACCCTGACGGAGAGCGACGTGAAACACTTGGAGAGACACCTGTCCATGAAGAAGACGATCCGTAAGAAGATCATGCGTGATCTTCAGCAGGCGTTCGTCGAAGACCCGAACGAGTTCCGCGTAGACGACATACCGCCGGAACAGCTCAAGGCCGAGATCAATATTCAGAGCCTGAGCTTCGGTACACCCTCGCAGAAGCAGGGACGCACGCGTGGCAACGCGGAAAACACTTTCCTGGACATGTTACGTGCTGGAGGTGGGCAGATCATTGTGAATCACACTCTGATACCTAGCAAGATGCCATTGGTAGCTTCTGTCGCGTCTGACTTGACTTTTTGGGTGGTTTCAGCGCGTTAGATATCAATGCACATTAAAGGGAACAAAGTTTTCAGGGTAGTTTTGTACGAAATGTTTAAAAGAGAAGGAAGGAAGAAATGGGGGCTCTACAAAGACTCAAAATGAGTAAGACGATGAATGCCGAAGGTTTAACACAAATTAACGATTGCAGGATTAGAGAAGAACGTGGCAGACGGTGACAGGGATTCAGGACACGGTGGTTCGCCAACGAGGGAGACGCCCAGCGCACAGGACACCGATGAAGAGTCCAGCTACCCCTATGACACACCGGTGGCAACACCGTCGAAGAAGAGCGGCAACTTCTGGAGACGTTTCACGATGAAGAACCGCAACAAGCGGTAAATCGTCCTCTGAAGAGACGGCTAACCAACACTTTCTATTCCCGTTTCCGTAACTGTACCAACTTCGTTATTCGAGCAGAGCTTGCAACTGTGATATACATAAAAGAAGAGGAAACCGAGTTGTACCGTGTGAACAGCGCACTTCCCGTATTCTTTCGTTGGTCCCGAGGAACTTCCGGTTTAGTCTATATATTCGCAAGGACCAAACATCGCACAACAAAAGATAATCAAAAATCAGAAGCATATCATATTTTTCGAATTCTTTCGGACGGCGTTTTTTAACAAAGCGATTTCTACAAATTTTTCGACAGCTTTTTTTGTAAATACAACGACAACCCGGAAGATTTCCAAGGACTTTTCGTATGTGTGTACTTAATCAATAATTAAGGGGCTGTCCTAGTTTGGAGCCATTTTGATTTTTGGGCTAGAACGTGAATACCAATATTTGAAAAATATTGGTTTCACCGTTTCAAGGAAAATCTGGACCAGAACGTTCCCTTAAGAATGCAGCGAATACCTAGTATACAATATATTTAGTCTGTAAGTATAGTTAGTTCGAGTCTTCTTTTTTTTCTCGTAATTCTAAGGATGAGGAAATTCGAGGGGAGTAATTTTACGAAACGTTGAATGTGCACACAGCCCTTTCGTCATACCTGTACATTGTTAGTGTTAGCTAGTCAGCAGATTTTACAAACGATCGAAGAACAAAGCAAATTTGATACTGCCCAGATCTGTGAATTATTCGATTTTGATCATTTGTATACCAAGTTTCGAATGATTTATTCGACCAAGAAAAATCCTGTTCTCGATGGATCGGGAACAGCTTTTTATACTCCCAAGTTGTAACGAAAAGAAAGAAAACGTTCGCCTGAGAATACTATGGCGATTCTACAAGTTTATCGTGCATTGTAAAAGTTGATATTTATTATTGTACATGTTGTCATAAATTCCTTTGTTCCTACTGTTCACTCCAGGACGCTTCAACAGGATCACTGTAACTAACTGTTAACAATAATCATTCACCTGGTGTATCAACTGCAATGCTAACTGTAAATGTATCATACGTAAACCACATCAATGTAAAGATAGTTGAATAAAAGTTCATCTCGAAAAACTGTTCTTGTTCTCTCCAGAGAAAAAATTGTGCAATGAATTGACGTTTTATTATTTAATATAAAATAGTTTTCTCGATAACAAGTGTATATAACTGTAGATATAAAAAGCAGTAAAAAAATAGGATTAATCCATCATATTCCAACGAGAGTTAACAATTTATTGGTTCTTGAAGTTCGGTGATCTTTTCTCGATGAACGCAGTCATGCCCTCCTTCCGGTCAGCCTAAAGAAATTTACAATGTTAATTAACAAACAGGTAAACTATTTCGTAGGACGTATCACGAATTAGTTCTTACCGTAGCAAAAGTACCATGGAACATTCTCTTTTCAAAGTGAATACCCTCTCTCAAGGTAGTTTCGTAGGCTGGATAAAAATATTAGAATGTTAGAAAATGAATAAAAAAAATTGTATCAATGGTGAAATAAATGATTTACCAGTATTGACGGACTCCTTAGCCATCGCAACGATTAATTGAGAATGAGAGGCAATTTTTTCACCCAATTTGACTGCCTCAGCAACTAACTTGTCAGCTGGAACAACTTTGCTGACAAGTCCTGGAATTAAATAATTCTTTTTAATTATATATTAAATATATATATATACACACACACACTCTCTCTCTCTTTTAACCCTCATACGTTCCTCAGGGTGAAAATTCACCCATTCAATATATTCACAGACTGTAAAATTATTCATTCTTTTATGTCTACGTCGTGAGATGTATTTCTTTAAAATGTGACGCTATAAATGAATGACAATGTGTTGATTTAACGTGTAAAATAAAAATGGGAGAATTGTTATTCTAGTCTCTTTCACGCAGCTATTTTTGAGGAACGGATGAGGGTTAAGATACTTTTCAATTATGACAGCAAACTGACCGCTCTTCTCAGCCTCCTCGGCAGTTATCGGGACCCCTGAAAGTACCATTTCCATGGCTTTGCTTTTGCCGATTGATCTAGTCAACCTCTGAGTGCCACCAGCTCCAGGAATCGTGCCGATAGCAATTTCTGGTTGTCCAAATTTGGCTTTGTCACCAGCGTAGATGATGTCACACATCATTGCTAATTCACAGCCACCACCTAACTGTGGAATAGAAACATTGATTAATTTTTCAGTATTTATATGAAACAGTTTCCAAATATATAAATTGATTGATAGTAAACATACAGCATAGCCATTCACAGCAGCAATCACAGGCTTCGTAACCCTGCTAACTGCATCCCAGCTCGTCAGGAAATTTCCCTTTATCGTTTGGGAGAAGGTATTGTTCTGCATCTCCTTGATATCAGCACCTGAACCAATGACGTTATATATATTGAGGGTGATTTGTTACTTCACAATGAAAATTACTGTTGCTATTGAAGATTCCATAAAAAAGTGTTTAGCCATGTAGCATAGATTTTTACAAATTATACAATAATCGTCATATTCCTTAGATATCATGAAAAAATAATATGTGTAAGCATTTTATGGAGGAATGATGTGTTCTGAATACAAAATAAAATTGGTGGCTCTAAAAACCTAATTAGAATTCGAAATATTCATTATTCAAAAGTAACAGGTACATTTACTTTATCTTAATTCAAAGAATAGTTTTCCATTTAATAAAACTCACCAGCAGCAAAAGCCTTCTCGCTTCCAGTAATGACAATGGCACCAACACTGTCATCTCCGTCAAACTTAGACACAGCTTGGTTTATCTCGTTCATCAAGTCATCGCAGAGAGCATTCAGTGCTTTCGGTCTATTTAGAGTAATCAAACCAACATTCTTCTTCTCACCTGTTGTTTCTACCTTGATAAGTTCATAATTCTTTACATGACCTGCGAAAAAATATATTTCTCTAAAACCCATTCAATTTGTTATCTTTGACATGAGCTATCGTTATCGTACTTCGCACAGCAATTACGTTATCTATGCAAAAATTGATAACCACTATAAGAAACGAGATAACAAACTTTTGTAGATTATGTAAAGTTACATGTATTCTAGACGACAATAAATTTGTTTTGCAACTTCTCATACTCGTCAGAGACAAAATAAACATCCATTAAAAATCGAGGATTTTAAAATTTTGCAGAGGGTAAAATTTTAAACACATTTTAACAATAATTACACTATGTGAAATTACACTGTTGCACATTTTTAAATAATGCATAATAATAAATAACGTGGGTATGTACAAAATTTGACTTTCACAAGATTGAATCACATAGAAACACACAAGCAGCGACATGTTAATAAAATTCCAGAGACAAAAACTGGCATATAATTTCAGATTGAGATCAACCATAATTCTATATAGTAAGCTCAGTACAATAAACATGTAACAATCGATACTCACAACAATAGTATCTAACATTGGTAGCGAATTGTTGCGGATTTCTTCCAGCTTGCAGAGTTTTGGCGAACAAAAATTGACCGATACGAGTTGCCATGATTCCTTTATGGTTGGACCCTGGTATTTAGTACCGGCAATCGCTGGTAACGTTGAACGAGGAATGATAGCTGATGATAGCCTAATCGCCTACCAATAGCAATGCAAACGTGAGGAAAGTAGGAACAGTATGTATACCTCTAACCAGTCAACTGGAATCAGTGGTGTGTCTAAAATTCCAGAAACCCTGCATCGTAAAAAATAATTATCAAGAAATCCTTCTAAATAGTAGAATAAAATATTTCCATGATCTCCAAACAGGGAACTATAGCGATTCGCAACAAATAAGTTTGCAGAAAACCGTAGGAATAAACAGATAATGTGGAATCGCATGAAAAATATCTGAAAAATTTAATGATACGGATTACGTAACATTTTCTACGAGTTCGGGGTCAATGACGTCGTCCTGAGATGCACAATATCGGTTTGTCTTTAGGCTACTATAATTAATAAGAGATTTTTAAGAGTACCAACGAAATGAACAGTTCATTAAATGGAGAATAAATCAATTTCTTTGAAGTATATTTTATTCTATTAAAGAGAACAAAGGATAACGGTCGAGAAATGCAAATTAAGTGAATGTTGGAGAATTAGTAGAAGGTGGGATCCAAAATGGAACGGGTAATAGGGGGGGGGGGCTACCAATGTCATTTATGGTCACTGTCAGTTCATGGTCGTTCGTCTGAACACATTTTACGTGATGTTGTCGCTGCGTTTCATCCTGATCCTTTCAGCGCTCATGATCGAGCAACTTGTGACTGGTAAATAAAAAAATAAAACATAACACCAACAAAATATCCTGAATCCTAATAAACAATGATACACCACCAAACTAATTCCACTAGTTGAATAAAACACCTCTTAAACATTGAAAATATATTCTCCCACTCAAATTTTGAATAATTATTGTATATTTCAAACTGCCCCGAAAATTTTTGAAGTCAGGGAACACTTTTGATTATATAAAAAATTTGCGGTACACCAAAAATAACGATCCAAAAACAAACAAAAGCATTCTGTGTAGAATATAATAAATATTATATTAAATAGTATAAATATATATTACAAAATATATTATTAAATATATTTAATATATATTAATATATTTAATACATTATAATATTAAATATATTTAATACATTTCGCGAAACAGCGAACCAGTGGCCTAAAATTTCTCGAACAAAAATAACGAAAACGCTGTTTGTAAAGCAGAGTGTTTACAATCAGATGGTTGGTCACCACTTGCTAGTTTTTATCGGACAGCTTAGAACCACATTTTCATAGTTTTATCAGAGTTCGTGACCTCGAGCAAAGTAATGTGTACTACGTACAATTAATCACGATGTAAGCAAGATATCGGTAGCGGAAATGTTCTTACTAGAATTGCAACAAACTCGAGCGAAATGGAAAAACGAATTTTCTTTCTTAATAAATAATATTTGTAAATTCATTTAATATTTATTATAAATGCATCAAACAATTTATAATAAAAATGTTCGAAAACCGTAGAGGAGATATGGCAGCAGGACCTGTCCAAGGATATGCAAATCGGAGCGTCCACAGGTGGTTTCGACCAGGTGAACCTGCGTTGCGGGGCTGAAAAGATGGTTGTAAGTCTTAAAACTGCTGAAGATTTCGAGGGAGTGATATACACTCAAGGCAGCTTCTATTCTAAGCAACCTCCTTGCTTCCTGGACCCAGCTCGTGGCGGTAATTTCACCATAAGTATCCCGTTTAACGAGTGTCATACAGAAAATGTAAGTAGTAAATATTCAACTATAATTGGGAATGAAATTAGACTATCTGGAAGTGATTTTAAACAATCCTGTTAATCCAGGAAGACAATAGGTACAAAAACATCCTGGTCATGCAGCACGACGACGAACTCATTACACCAGGTGACGCAGCGTTCATTCTGGAATGCGATTTCTCCAAGCCCAGGAACATAATTGTGTCCGCCGAGTTGAAAGAATCTGACGGAAGGCAAATAAATTTTCATATATGATTAATCGGAATTTTTCGAATGGGAATTATGAAAATTATTTTTTCAGGGAAGTGAGATCGAGTATATCACTGGTGGATCCAGATCCAGGCAGAGACGAGAGTAAGAGGGCAGCCTACGTGGAGAGCAACAGCGATCGAGTGTTCTACATGCCCAACTCAATTCCTAAAATCTATGATGAATTATGACAATAATAATTATTACAATACAATAAGTTTACTTGATCCTCGAAATGGTTTCAATTTCATTGAACAATTCCTGAGAACGACTAAGGGAGCTCGTGGTATGCGATACAGAGTTCAGGAAAATATACTAACTGTTCCATATACTTAATCTTTAAACCGATAACATCGCACGTGGTAATATTCCAGGCTCGTGCTACAGGAATTACATAAACGTGATGATAGTGTTAATGTTTAGGATATGCTCGTACTGTGGAAGATTATGGACGATTTCAAATGCATCTCGGGATCTTGAGAAATTTTCTAGACGAATGAAATCAATGTGTACTGGTAGGTTGAGATTTTCCCTTTGTGGTAACACCTGAAAAGTACAAATACGATTTTTCTTCGCAGAGTTATAGTAATTTTAAGCAAGCTAGAAACATTCACAGCTCGAAATAGATCCAGGTAGATTATCAAATTTTGTTTCAATGGCGATAATGTTATCTCTACCGTATTGTAACTAAGATTGTAACATGAAAATTTTCCGCCCGACGTGACCCTTATTAGCCTTTATTGGTCCGTCAAAAGGCAACAACTCGATAAACGAGACGCTACGACAAATCAGAAATCGTCTTAGTCACCAAACCTTAGAAAATATGTAAAATTTACGCCATCGTTGATTATCAGAGATCCATCCCCACCTAGCCGACCGGCTGATTGATATATAAGATCATTTTCTCATTGAATCGGCAAACTCAGTTCGGATTTACATAGCAGCTACATCGTGTTGTTTGTTCATAGTAGTTTCTCCATCAACATGGCAACCGCAAAATTCAAGGAAGCTTCTCCGTACACTAGAACGAATCCGGTACCACCCACAGAGGATTACATCTACAACAAGTGAGTAAAATTTCAATTCTCATACTTTGGGGTCGTGTTCTCTTCAAATGATTCTTCATCATACAGCTTCGCGTTCGTTTTCAAAATGTTGAAAAGATTTTCTGTCAACGTAGGTACATAGAGAGCTTCACGCTGAAGAAAGATGCTCATCAACCACAATTACGAGTCGCCCTCTTCGGGGTAGGTCGTGCTGGAACCATTCACTTGAACAACATCATGTCCAATCCTCGTATGAAGCTGATGTACATCATCGACGACATTGAGAGCAATTGGGCCAAGCTCAGGGACTACTGGCGTTTGGACGACGTCACTTTCCTCAACAGCAAACAGGTCAACAAAGTCTACCAGGACCCTAAGTGAGTATTCAAGACGTTCACAATTTTATTTCGATAGTACTTTAAGTCGGAAGCAGAAGTAATACTTACAAGTTCCATTGTGGGCCATTAAAATGATGTTCAGCCGTCACGATGATCCAGTAACTTAGCAAGCTCTTCAACAATTACAATGAATAATGATGAACCTCTGTAAAGTCTTGTAACACAAGTAATAAAATGATTTTGAATCCAGCGTGGACGCAGTCGTAATCGCCAGCCCCACGTTCACCCACGAAACGATTGCAAAACGATCTCTGGAAAGCAAAAAGGCTGTCTTCTGCGAGAAACCAGTGGCTGAGAACCAAGCTAATACGCTCAAGTGCTACGAGTTGGCCGACAAGGTTGGCAAACCTCTGTTCGCTGCCTTTAACAGACGCTTCGATCCCAGCTTCGCTGCAGCCTACACAAGAGTGAGGAATGGCGAGGTTGGACACGTTCACGTTATGAAGACAATTTCCAGGGACTCTCCTCTTCCATCGGTCGAGTACCTGAAGAACTCTAGTGGCATCTTCCACGACTGCATGGTCCATGACTTTGATATGACGACATGGGTGCTTGGGGAATTGCCCATCAAGGTAACTAAACGTCTAAGTACAATAGACTTCCTTCCATTTGGTCGCTTAACTGTACCACACGAATTTATTCGGAATCTGTGGTCTACTGTATTACGGTAATCCCTTGAAAGTTGTCGAAAAGTCGTACTCTGCACCGACAACTTTCGTAGAGATGGCTCTATTTTTTGATTTATGACTGCGGCCTAGATTGATCTTTTATCTAGCCCTTTTGACTACTGAAAAAATGAAAAGGCGCATCCCGTATCCTTAAGTCTATCTCCAAGCCAAAAGTGACCAATGCGGTAAAATCATTTTACCAGTCTCTTCCATCTACGCACGCATAATAATATTGACATTGAAATTAAGGTCACCGCTGTGGGCCACGCACATACCCCAGAGATCGCAGCTTTGGGAGACTATGACACAGTAATGGCCATGCTCTACTTCCCCTCTGGCACACTGGCAATGGTAGACGTGTCTCGTCTCTGCAATATCGGTTATGATCAGCGATTGGAGATTTACGGTCCCAAGGGAATGATCTCCGCCGACAACCAACGCCCCATGTCCGGTTTGACAGTGCAACGCGGTGTTCAGGGTACCATGCAAGCTCCCATGTACTACTCCTTCCCCAGCAGGTACAAGGAAGCATACCAAAGAGAGATGGATCACTTCATAGATGTTGCGCTCGGCATGACTGATATGTCCGTGACGTCCAAACAGACTTTGGCAGTCTCTAAGATTGCCAGCGCTTGCGAAGAATCTGCCAAGACTGGTAAACCCGTGGAAATCAAATGGTCTAGCGACGAAATACCTGAATTTTGAATTGTATATAAGAACCTTGATGTATAAGATATTTTTATTTGAAAGACTGATTAGTCATTTTACCCCTCCTCATTGTCGTAATTTCGGAAACTAACCGTTGTAGGATGATGAAAGACAAGGGTTCGTTCGCAAGCTTTCGTTAACACTATTTCTACCATGGTTTAGACTCAAATACGAGAAAAATAGTAAAACAGATCTTCGGCGGAAATAGTGTTAAAATTGTATGATATAGATATCGACAGAGCTTGCTCGTAGTTATAGACTTTCCAGTTTTTCGTCTTTTAATATGTAATAGAGAAAATACAGAAAAATTACCACATACCACGGGCAGGTATTTAACAGTACAAAAAACGTGTTCAATAACAGCACAATCACCTTACAAAAAAAGAAGAGAAAAAAAATGATAACAAAAATTTCCACGGCTAAAAGTTCTTTTTTGATCTCGCGGAATAAAAAAGAAAACGTCCGTCCCGGACTCTGGCATTAGCCCAGCGAATTTCCTAATTCGATAAATAAAATAGAGGAACTACATCTTCGGTCCTCAAACATTCATCGAATGAAAATGGCCCCAGATTGCCATTTCCGGAATGGACCTAGTAGTAAATTTTCCTGGTGACTTTTTTGACAATCCACATTTTTCCATTAACCGAACACTCCGACTTGTTTTTCTTTATTTTCTTTGACAGCCCACCGTAAACGTACGTGTATTGCATATACAGGGTGTTCCAATTAACGAGCACGATAATTTTTAAGCATCTTGATGCTTAACAATCTAACGGAAAACGGGCCAGAAAGTTCGTACAAAAGAATAATCTTCGTAAGGAATTCGGAGCAGCTACATTTTCTAAGCGAGATTATACAGTCTGTTTCAAAATATGTACGCTCTCTTCATTTTTAATCCTTTCAGGATAAACCGAGGGGCTAACTTTCATGTTTGAAGTATTTAAAAGATTCCTGGTGTTGCGGACCACCCAGTACTTCTTTTTGTAAAAGAAAGAGATGTACACACAGGATGCACAGCTTCGTTTTCGCAGCCTAATCGAACCTTTCTGAGCAACGTTGGTCATCGGAAGCTTCGGGCGAAGACGCGGTGCTCGATGATAAAAATCACAACGAAAAAAATCAAGTACAAATCCTCCCGCCCCTCAGGTTCGCTAGCCCGAGTTCAAAATAGTCCCGTGACTCATCGTCGATTTTAAAACTTCAAGGATTTCACGAACAACGCGGCGGTGGCTTGAGCTTTGTCTCCATCGAGTCTGCGTAACTCTGCGATCACCTGTGCCCTCGTGAATCCTAGAGTGACTATCTCCATTACTGTCTCCTCCGTGAAGGGATCGGTTGGTAGTATAGTCTCCAACGAGGAGAATTTGCTGGAGGACATTGCTGATTCGCTAGCGTTACTGCTGCCTTGGCCATCTAGAGTTAAATAAAAATAATAGAGACTCTATTTATCAATCGAATCAGAAAATTTATTCTAATCATAGGGTACATCGGACTTCAGATGGATGCTGGATTTTTGAGGATTGGGATCGTCTTAGAGTGGAGGAGAGTCTGCGGACAAAATTAATAGGATTTGCTTTAACTTGTGCGATTATTTTTACGTGTCCTTATCAATTTAAATTATGCAATAGGTTTAATAGTTTCTCAAAAATATGAGTATCCTCTTAAAAAATTATATGTTTGAAGTTTACCATTCTGCTGACCCAGTTTCTTAGCATCCCTGGAGCTGTCTTCGAGTGCCCTTTGCAGCTCCATATCATCATCGTTGCCAGTTAACCTCGCGCATTCTGGCAAATCACCTAAAATTCCAAGAAGGTATATAAACTCGATGAGCTAAGGGTCTATGAATTTGGTAAGTTTACCAATTAATGTTTTATAAATGTTTCTATTCGGTTGTAGATTGTCTTTGAAGATCGCAAGATGCGCAAAGACATCAATTTCTACCTTCAGCTAGGAAAGAAGTCTCGGTGCCAGTAGTTCCGATCTTCAGCACGTTCTTCTTCAAATCTATGCAGCACTGGTGCCTTTTCAACATGTCCAGACCCAGCAGCATGTCCATAGGCTGGTCCTCGAGGATGCTGAACGAGGTGGTCAGATGGTCATTGCCAATTTGAATTTGTACCATGTGTATGCGACCGATAACAGGTTGAACACCAACACCTTTAGCTACCCCAGCCCACCTGGTGTCCACGAGTCGCATGATGTGGCACCTTTCAGCGCAAGCAGCGGACATTATGGTTGCCTGCGCACCTGATTCATAACTACGTGTTACCGTGCGGCTTTTACAGCACTGCAGACTGGAAACGAGCATCAAGATCATTTAAAAATACGATCGAATCGAGCCAGCGCGAGGATGTCCAAAATTAGATTTAAAGAATCATCGCGCGCCGCAAAGAATGAATTTCCAACTGCAAGAATTTAAAAATAGACGCCCACTATGTGTGCATGGTCGGCTGAAGGTATTTTTAAAAATAATCTTGTCTCCAGTCCAACGCTACCATCCGACATGAATTCGCAAGTTTTATTAGCGCCCGTACAGGCTGCCAAAAAGTCTCTTCGAAGCAGAACAGCTTTCTCAGAGGACATTCAAACGATTTGAGCTCTTTCAGGGACTTAAAAGAACTGGTCTACAATTTTTCAAAGTTTCTTTATCTAGCACATTAATCACTTGAAAAAGTTACTTCAACTTCCTCTCAAAAAACCACTCTATTTTAAACTGACTCGAGCTTCTTTGGGATGTTAGAGGGATTAGTGTATTAAGTATTGCCTAAAGAAAATTTTGAAAAAATGTAAAGTAGTCGTTTAAGACCCTGAAGGAACCCAATTCGTTTCAAAAAAGTTACACCACGCATAAATTCAGATCGCAACGCACCTGAGTCGATAAATGCTTTAACCGGGAATCCATTGACTTTACAGTTAATGTACAACATAACAACAATGCCGAACGTTTCGGGATTGTACTCCATCGCTGCCTCCATGTTCGCCTCAATATTTGTCTGTCTGATCTCTTCTGCAATGAGTCTTTGAGCTTCCGTATCGAACGGATCCGCGTTCATCATCCTCAATCTCCGAGCCTGACGTTCTTCCCTGGTCTTAATTTGCTCCCTGAGTACCGTCGAAAACTCGTCTGCAAAAATAGATAAACATTCCACCAACAATCCGATTTCTAAAACAATAGATACAAGCATTACTCACCCAGGTTCCCAGACAGCAATGCATCTGCCAGCCTAGGATTATTCTGCTTGAGCAATGCTAGCTGATCCGGATTAGCTAAGAACATGTCTCTAATCTTTGCTGGATTATTATCCTCGCTCCCTGGATACAGTACTCTGGCAGGGTTATTCGATGTGGACTGTCTCGTGTTGGATGATGACGAAGCTCCTGGTATTCTGATGGAACTGCAGTCCAACATGGGAATAGCTAGAGTGACGTATCTTGGAATTTAATACATTCTCTTTTGTACTATACAGTATGCGCTCTTAAATAGCTCATGGGAGAAGCGCATCGCAGTGTACAATCAAATCAACAGCTGTGCAAAGCTTGTTCTATCAGTCGTCGGAATAGGGATAGCATGCACGGTTCAGTGATCGTACAAGGATTCGGGCTACAAGATACTGCAGACTTTGTGTGGAATTGAAGCAGTGAGAGGTAGCAGAGACGAATATAATAGAATGAATATAATAGAATCAATGTGAACTGTGAACATAGACGGCTGAGAGGCATCCAGCAACTAGACTCTATATCTGCACAGTTCAGCTCCTTGACAAAGCAACAGCTCTATGTATGACCAATCAGAATCTGTAGCTTTGAAAGAAGCCTGCGTAGCTTGGACGAGGGAGCGAAAGCAGACGCATAGAGGTGCGCAGAAGGTGATGGAGGGTAACGTAGCAAGCGAGGACTGCAGAATGGTGAGGGTGTGCGTGTGAGAGGGCTTTGGGGAGCCGGTGTACAATTACAGAGTGACTGAGAACGTAAATCGAAGCCGAAAAGCTAACCTCACGACCCGCCTCGATCGCCACGTTAAATAATGGTGCTGTATGGAAGCTGACCTCCGTTAAAGGGGTGAAGGTTCAAGTCGGTGCCGCTCTGGTGCATGTGCTGCAGAATCACGGCGTCCCCGTCCCGGATCCCGTGATCTCTCAGGGATTTTTTGTCGTCCATCAGTGGCCAGCCGTTGAAAGCGATCACGATCTCGTGGGCCGGTACGCCGCTCTCGATCTCGCAGAACGCCTTGAAGTTCTCCAACTCCAACTCTTCGCTGACGTCCAGGACGAAGATGTCGTCGCTGAGCGTGGTCACGGTTACCTTCATCGTGACTCGACGATCTCACTGCTTCGGTTATTTCTTTAGCGCTCCGTTCTCCTTCGAGTATGAAGAATCACTGATGCAATGATCCGTGGATCGAGGATCCAGGGTAGCAAAGCACGGGGAATTTTCTATCTAAACGATCTAGGCTCTCCGCTCGCACGGGATCGCTGGAAACAGCAGCTCTCTCCGGGATGTAAACAACGATCCAGCTCAGCAAAAATACTGCTGACCGGCCGCGAACAGTGAATCGAACGCCATCTACCTGTAGAACTCGGTAGCCATTTCGACGTCCGCAAACCGCGATTTTTCAATTAATCTGGCGACCATGACAAATACTCATCTTCCTCCGACGCGCGAAAATCTGCAACTATTTAACTCGTTGCACTCGAATGGTGACTCTGAGACGCCAGCAAAAATTGTCATACCATTAATCGAAACAGTTTTAATATTGTCGTTATTTGTATAGTAAGCGTTACCTGTCATGAAACGTTATTAAAAAATATATTATGGAGGAAAATGATTTTCAGGTCAGCAAGAAAACACGTTGGACAGCTGTTGAAAAATCAACATAGTCATAGCCATCGCGCAAAAAGAGAATAAGACAGCATGATTGGATTACGAACGTGAAGGGGAGGATTTATAGATCTCAAGATAGTCGATCAGCATTCACAACTCAGGAATTAAACGTTCCATTCATTCTGCACAGATCGGACATCGTGATCGTTTCATCCGAATATCCGCAAATACATCTCGTTGAAAATCATTCTGATTCCCAGTGGGGGGAAAGTATGCCAACTATTATCCGCCCAACATCCATCTGTCCGAAAAACTCCAGGTAGCTCGGAGCTATCGAATGATAAGGGAATCGATTTGATGTGGTATCGAGGGGTTGAAGGTGCTACGGCACCGAACCGTACAACGTTCAAGGGGTCGAGTACCCCTGCGACGAGGACACCGCAGGGGGTAACATCCCCTAACATACCGGAAACGGATGCAAGAGTGAATATTAGACAGGTGGCTAGGAATTCGCTGGGACAGGCTGATGGTTAAATTAGCCACCCACTATATGGCTTGCTTGATTACACCCTGAACCGTCTACCGGATGTTTTCAGCCAAATATTACGTAAGGTGTGCCTCAACGCGTTCGAAAAATTTCTGCTTTCTCATTCTGACAGTTTGAACACTCCACGTTAAATCAACTGAATCATAGAAAGCTGTTAATTAACTAACAATTTCAACTGAACTTAACTTTAAAATTTCTTCGGACCTACTATACTTACTATAATTCAAATTTCGTTCAAGACATTTTTACACAATGTAGTCGGTTAGAAACCGAAGACTCATTTTTCTCTAAAAGCTCTCCTCTTTGCAACGACACCTTAAAAATCGAAGATGAGTATATGATTTTGATATTCATCCCTAGACGTAATATTTAATTTCTGTGAAATTTCCAGAGGCACTGTGACACAATGTTTTACATGATCCGAGGGGAGATGATGGAGTACGCAGCCCCAAATAAATGAATCGAGAGACCCGAGTATATAAATCGATTTCACACTCCTGCTGAGTATAAATTAATAGACACTTAGGGACTGAGCTACGCGGTTCGAGTGGGTACCAGGATGTTCATGGGGTTGTCCCGGCTACCAGGTGTTAGACATAGGATCACGGGTGCAAGGATGTGCCATGGAAAATCGGTTTTACATGGGGCGAGTGTTTCTTTGAAGAGGGATGAGCTCTGTTAGTCATTGTCGTGGCTTCTGTAGATTTTTTTAAACAAATAGGAACATAATCGACAGCCTTCTAAATATTCCTAAAGATTCTCCTTTAAAATCTTCGATTAGGAAGGTCTCCATTGTACTGCAAAATTAGTAGTTGGAGTAATTTTGCAAACAATTCGAGAGAGGAATTAATTGTTCTTTTCTTGTTCCTCTGAGGGATAACACTTGGGATGGAAGCTCGCACACGTGTGCAAGGATTTGCCATTTAAATCCGATCCCCTTCAGTTATCTCTAGATCTCGAGGATCAAAAATTCGGCTCCGCACAATAGACCTGTCCCCTCTCGAGCCTCTATTTTCGTTTCGGATTAAATCCGAATGGACTGCGGTTTCGGATCTGCGAATCGATTTTTCGCAATTTTCTGCACCTGTAAATTCGAGCATCTGATAAACAGAAAATATGATTCTCATCTGTTCGGACGTTAATAAATAAAAAAAACTAAAAAAGTATATATGTATAGTCCACGGGGCGTGTAATAAATTTTTCTCATGGCAGTATCATTCGGTCGCTGTCTCCCTAAATTGCATCCGTGGGAAACAAATCTCCATCACGATTTTCAACGGAATACAACACCAGATGGAGCGAATAATTCACCCCCGTAGCCCTCCTAATTACCACTGTGTTAATTGCTACCCCTGAATGGACGTTTAAAATATATCTCTTAGGGTCCTGAGATAATGGGAAATACTTTATGTGTGTCGGCGATTCAAACGAAGCACAAATATAATTCCAGCCCCCACAAAAATACAACAATAAATACGTACGTTTAAAAAATCATTTAACTATACGTTTAGCTCAAGTTAAAAATTCGGATAATACTCGAATAAGCCGGGTTGTCATTTTGCATGAGAAAGTAGCAATTGCCGTTTGACAAACTTTCAGTTTCAGTATATTGCGTCCGTGCAATTTTATTTTGTAGGAAACGCAAGTTCCGGGAAGAGCATATTGTTGCGACAGCCGAGCCTATTAAATAATAGAAATTCTGCGGGACGTAATAACCCAGCAGAAATCAGATTGACCTGTTACAGGCCTGATAATTACACGTTGCGGCCAGGGCCAAATGTCGCAGTACCCGGTTAACCCTCGATCGAAACCCTTTGCGCTTCTGACGCACGTGCGACGACACGTGCCGGCCATTTCTTTCGCCGTTGCACCTTTGATTCATTGATGCTCTCTTCGCTCGGTCCCATGAAATTGTATTAGCCTCGAGTTTCACCGTGTTTCCGTTCCTGGGACATCCTCCATAAATCATCGATGCAAAACGAATTTTCACTCAGACAGTTCTGTGGAAGCTCGGAAAACACTTTTAAAGATACAAAACATATTCAGCAATGTAAAATTGCCCTATCTGAATGTAGAAGAGAAAGAAAATTGATATTTTTTGTACGGCTGCATTTATTTGAATGCTTAAATATTGATTACAAACGAATCAAATTTGATTTTATCTAACGAGGAAGGTCTTTTACCGTTATCAAGAACTTCGAGCAATCTGTGGAAAATATAAAATTGACTGTAATGATAATGTCTGCAGACAAAAATATATTTATCGAAGATTTCCCTTTTTTGTTAAACAATTACCAAGCTTGGAAAAAATTAGGAAAAATTCAGGCTGATGTCCAGAGGTGTCATAACGGATTTCGAAATCTGTCGGCGCACTTCTGAAGCTAAGAACCAGCCCTAAATTTAAAAATAAGAATTCATGAGGAGATGGTACTCAGATTGTCATAGCCGACTTTTCTGCCGGTTATCCAGCACCGTGATGCTCTGTACTCTTTATCAGATCGATGAAGAGGCGGTCCTAGCACCGTGGCAACCGGGGTGGCAGGCTCCACCAGGTTTCACCTCGACGAATAGGGTAGCGTTTGAACCTTCAACCCCTGCTCACGGATTCCGCCTTCCTCCCGCTGTTCCTTTTCAGTCATAGTGTATCAACCGTAGCAAAATGTTCGTCCCAGATCCATGGACATGAGCCAACTACCTTGTCGAACACTACGCTTCAATCTCTGCGACATACTCCACCAACAACTTCAACATTTCCGATCAAGAGGGTCGTCAATCTCATCAGGGTGCTCGGAACACAAATATTTGTAGCCAAATTAACAGTGAAACGTACGCGAAGAGAAAATAGTTCTGACTTGGATCGAGGTAGCTAAAGCTGAAGAAACCTGATCAAACCTGAAGAAACTTGAAGAAGATTATTCTACAGGATGATGGACTCCGACGATGTTGGTAAACTTATGTGAGTTGGATCGGAGGATGAAGAGGATTGATACCGAATCTTTCGGAGATCTAGGAACCTGGAGAACCTGTGGAAGGGTTCTGATAACAGTTTGAACAAATCTGGCCACGTGTCTTGGTCCCAGGACGGCACGTGCCGCTGTTTAGAAGTATTTGCTAGCACGCGGCTGGGACACGTGTCCCTGATAGGATCGCTAGATCCTCGGGACGTGATCGAGGGTGTGTACAGTGGAATTCCAGTGGAGATGATCGGCTAATCCCAGGACGACAGTGTAGGAACTCGAATTTCCACGTTGTACAAACAACGCGAGATTCATGTACGAAACGTATATGTATATAAGAAACTTTGGTAACTTGTCAGAAAATGTAGTGAACGAGCAGGACAAAATTATGGCGATGTAACGGACTTGTTGTCTGATCATTCCATCTAGTCATTCTAGTCTAAATCGTCGGCTGACAGTATTTATAGTAGTCGAAGAGGAACAACCAAATCGAAGATGTATTCTATGGATAATATTGAGCTGGACATGATGAATCGTCAGTATATGTACGAGGCGCACAGTTTCCTGGGAAATCCTGCTATCCCAGCTTTACCACCCCATTGCGGAGCACCGACTACTGCTACTCTACCTTCCATACCGTCGCAACTGGCCTCTCATCCTCCTGGTAGCACTGGCAGCTCCAGTGGCAGCGAGATTTATTTGTACGATGAGAACAGCAGTGACAACGAGAGTGCTTACAGTAGCGATCAGGAGAATCACGCTAGGGAGTAAGTATTCAGGATTTTCCAAATTTTCCTATTCCCCGATTTCTAGGATTATCCAAAGTTTTCTATCCACCAATTTCCCGGGCATTCCACATTTTCCTATTCCCCAATTTTGAATCCAATCTTTGGGGAAATTAACAGTAGTCAACGAATATTTGTTACAGAAGAAGTCAAAGCAGTAGACGTAACGGGGCTTCGGGAAAAAGTCCGAGACAAGCAGTGCAACAAAGGCAAGCAGCAAATATGAGAGAGAGGAGGCGTATGCAAAATATAAACGACGCCTTCGAGGGCCTAAGGGCCCACATACCTACCCTGCCATATGAGAAAAGACTGTCCAAGGTCGATACTCTGAAGATAGCGATTGGTTACATCAAGTTCCTCAATGAATTGATCAGAGCTGACACTGGCAACGATAACCTAACTGGAAACGGAGGACTGTCAACGTGTTCCGGTCGGGACGACTCAAAGAAGGTCATAGTTCGTGGTGAGGCAAATACCAATCGCACTCACTTTCCTATTTTGTTAACAACTATCTAAATGCTCAGAATTCACAGTGTAGCAAATACAGTCGAATGTTTCACTTTGAATGAACAGTTCAGAAGGTTGTTTTAGGGGATCGATGGTTTGTTATAAATGACAACAATGAAATTTCAGGCAGTGAGGGAAACCCCTTCATTTTCCACTCGCTCTCCTGGTCGAGGAAGTCGGATATCTCGCCTAATGGGACGATGTATGCCAAGGTGTGGACACCAGAAGACCCGAGGACATCGAAGAACAGCTCGACGTTCGAGTAACTTGTTCAGAACTTAATTGTTGAGTCCCAGTGTTATTTAGTATTTAAGCGAAGATAGGGCCTAGTCATCTTTCAACTATTTAACCCTAAGTTCATCGAATAAATGAATTCGATGAAGAAATAAATTAAAAATTAATTTGTCGAATCTTTAAATTATTCTCGGCGTGCAATTTTTTTTTCTACGGAAGTTTTGCGTCTAGTCAGATCATGGTCTACAGTATTATTATGATTAAGAACATTGAGTTTCTAATTATTGTAAACTACAAAAAATTCTTCGCAAACAAGCAAAAATCTTACGAAAATTCTGTCGGGATTTTTGTCTTTCTCTTTGGCAATAAGATAATCTAGCGAAGTATAATGAAGCCGACAGAACTCGCGCGAACACATGTTACGATTGTACATAGGGCACCTGCTAGGATTAAGTAATTTAAGTATCGTTTGTACGAGAAGAGCAAAGATAGTGACATCATTCTTGCCAATGGAGTCAATAAAGTAGGTTCCACATGTTTAAAACGACTTGCGAGTTTTATATTATAAATCCCCCAGTTGCCAAGATTTTCCAAAGTTTCCTGTTCCTCAATTTCCGGGATTTTCAAAATTTTCTTATTCTCGAATTACCAGGATTCTCCAAAGTTTCATATCCCCAAATTTCCAGCATATTGCAAAATTTTCCTAGTCCCCTAATTTCTCAAAATTGCACCTTCCTCGGAAATTCTGCAAATTCCAAGAAGAATATCGTCCAAGTAAATGCGAAATGGTGGTCATGACAAAGGGGCAGAAGCTCCGCCAAATTCTCCTCCGCAATTTGCCAAAGGGAGACGCGAGAGGGAAGGAGAGAATAAGAGAAAGCAAGAGAGAGAGAATGGTGGGCGGTACGTCGATAACGCGGCGTCGCGACGTCCTGCGTCGCGGGAATAATGGCGTCGCCGGGTGCGGATCTTCCCACGGCATTCTCAATTCCCTTTTCGTTCTTTTCCAACCTGAATTACCGAGTTTCCTTTGGCTCTAGTCTCCGCAGTTAATAAGGAGTACTTTCGCAGACACTTTATCCCTACAAAATTGCAGCATGATTGCTAATAATATTTGATCGAGTGCTGACCACAATATCACATACATTCGATGTCCAATTTCTCAGTTAATCGAACCACGTCGATACTTCCAGCCAGCACTATAGCACAGAATTCGTATCCATATCCATCGTTATATTGTCTCCGAGGAAACGTTGCGTTCAGATCAACTAGACAAGATGATACCATTTTTATTTATTTAATTCATTCACCTGAGCAACTTTCAGAAACTGCAAACTGGTCAATTATTTCTGTCTCACAGAATGTTTATTTCTCAAGAAATCTTCGTGCATTAATCCCATGCTACTGGACAGAATTTTACGTTTACAGTCAGTCTACACTGAGAACAATAATAATGAAGAAATTTTAACTCGTTTACTGCCGAAGATTGTTGATAGTGTTGGCATAATTTTTTTCGACAATGTTCAATGCAAAACGAATTAGCGGGAGTATAGCGTTCATTCAGCAGAGAGACGTCCATCGGGTGAGCCATCGAGATCGTCAACCCGCAGACAAACGTGGGCCACTATCAGCTGTGAAAACAGCATTGTTTATAGACACCGCGACACAATGAGGTGTAATTGAATCCATATTCTGCTCTGTTGTATCGAGACCCCCTCGACAGAGCTAGCGGAACGCCCCTGGCCCCCTCGCAGGGGTGGTTGTACTTAACGGTTCGGAAATCGAGGGTGGCCGTCGATTTGTGGACAATTAGGGACGATACGCTTGGCCCTCAGAACCAATCGAGCCCTTCTCCTGTCGACATCTTTGCTGTCTCGTCACTCCGCTCTTCCGCGATCCTCCAACAGCCTCTAACATCTTCCAACATCTTCTAACATTTTCTAACAAAAGTCTATTTCACGTATGCAGATCAGGGTGGCTCTTCTTTACTCTTGTCGAGAATTTTTGTCAAAATTTTCTTTTACGCCACTCCCAGAGTTGTTCCAAATAATTAAAAAAGAATCTGTGCGAAGTTTGAGTGCCCGCAGATAACGATAACTAGTTATTTGCTTTGGCGAATAATATGTAAATTTTGAAGGCTTAAACGTTGTCAAGTTCCACTCGGAAAAATCCTCTAAAATGAACCGCTACACCGGAACCTGGTTATAATAGAGTGATAACAGTGGATTATAGCTTCCCCGTGAAAACCAATAGAAGACATTTACAGGAACTGAATAATACAGAAGATTAGTGTACGATTAGAGGGATGGGGTGGATTTTATCGGTTCATCGAAAGTGGTTCAAATATTATCTACGATTGACGCAGGTGTGTTCATACACCTGCTTTTATCATCCGTGTCTACGCACCACTCGTGGCCCATAAATATCGGGTTGAGTGGCAATATTCTGTCGCGGCTGTCTTAACCAATGTTTGCCATTTGTCTTTTAGAAAACGTTGGCTCGTCGATCCAACAAGTATCACCTCGAGAAACATTTAATATTAATTGAACTGACACAACAAAGAATATTATAGGAGAGCGCCAAGCTAGATAGAATTAAGGGTGTTACACCTAAAGGTGAAACCATGGGGTTCCATTACACCCCACCAGAACATTCAAAAGGGTGCAGACAGCAAAAGAGAGCAACCGACCACCCTTCCTCAGGATCTATTCCCCACGACCATCCTGAAAATTGGGGCACGCAAATACCTGGGCAGCTGCACCCGGGGGGTGTTTTCTGAAGTTCCAGCAGAATCATCGACCACTGGACCCTACTGGATCACTTCCACGCTTGTATTCACCCCCTCTAAAATGCCCGAACTCGTTTTTATGGGGGACAATGCAACACTTGATTTGATTGTCGTTACCCCGTGGTGAAACAAATTGTCTTCAAAAAGTATGGCAACAATTTAATTACAATCTGGACATTATATCCGTTAAATGAAACCATATAATGAAAATCCATGGCAAATATTAAAAAGTGCGCCTTCGATGTATGTGACTTTTCATGTCAAGTAAAGAAAGCGCGAGCGGAAGATGGAAAATAAGAAATTGCTACATGGTAGAGACGACGAGTTTTTCGAGTTTCGAATTTTTCAACCCTCATGGATTCGCAGCTTACCCAATGAATGGACGTGGCACGAAGACGAGTTTTAGGTTTTAGTATAGAGTATGTAGAGTATCGAGAGCACTGCCACCATTACGAGACGAACGGAGAATTAATACTTTATTTGTGTGTCACTCCAGCTGCGTGGATCCACGCAAGTGCCACCCTCGTGACAAGAGGGTGCTCTTAATGCGGCTCCAATACGAGGAAGGGGCTTTCTGCGCCGGCAACTGTAGATTCTATGGTTTGCTAATTTTCACGGTGCCACGGTCCCATGACGTTCGAGCCGATTAGGTTCAACCTCAGGTATTGAACTTTCGCGCCTACCCCATAACCGACGTATCTTTCCCTGGACAATGGTGGCCCATAGCTCTCCTCTTCGCATTGTGACGTGCGATTTTTAATATGGAACCATTCAGAACAATTTGTGGGGACCATGGTCGACTTGGACCACTGATATTAAAGATACGTTAGGGAGAAACAAACGTGAACAATTTCTTATATTGATTTTATAAAAATAAATATAAGGAAACTGTCCAAAAATCGTGTACCGTACGTTGTCATTATTTCTCGGATCATACCGATGAGACAAAATAGAAGTACAAAATGTAACCAGCAAATCAATGGGGCAGTTTTTTCCGAATGGAATGAATACATATAAGAGAATAAATAAATGAGAAATTGTATGAGAAGTACCTTGGATGATCTGAATTATGTAGAATGGAGTTTCTTATTGCTCGAGGTCAGTAGATTGATAAGGAACAACAGTGTCCTGATAGCATAGTAGTTCGTAGCGTTATCCACGAACCATATAGTGTATTCGTACACTCGTGTAATATTGATTCGCAGCAGACGAGGTCGCAGGTGAGACTTCCCACGATGGTTGGCCGGCACCGAGGCAAACACCACGGATTTGTCTGCATTGTTACAATCAAGCACATTCTGTCAACACTTCAATCAATCTGCAAAAAACAATAGATACGACTTCGTAATTAGAACTCGAACAAATAATCTCTAGATAAATAATATATAATGCGTATGCTCAAACTTTATTTGTTCTAGAATTATCGATCTGCACTGAAAATTCTACGGGTGCAATTTTATATTAATTTGTAAAAGATCGTAAGGAAAAATGTAAAAAATAATTGCTCAGTGCACATGACATATTTAGAAAATAAGGTATTGTGCATGTATATAAACGAGGAAATACATGGGGACGGTTGGGTCAGTGATATATCGACAGCGGATCTCTATGCAAAATGAAAAATGTTTACCTGAATTACACGAAACTAGAGTGAAACAGTATTTAAAAATTTTTCTAAGGTTTTTACTACTTTAAATTAAACCTATTCATTTTTGTCATAAATACATAAAATCCGCTGTCTCGTAATAAATACATGAGTAGTCGTTTAGTCTTCTTTTATTACATGCTTCCGTATGCACAGATACATTACAAAACGGTATCGCACAATGATTTACATCCCTGGATCCGGAACCGATCCACGCGACTTCAGGACAACGTTTCTGACAGCTCGGAGAAGATCTCTGATGCGTAATCAGAAAGCATCGTCCCTCTTCAGGGGTGAATTTCCATCCCCGTTCGCCCCTGGGACGATCGAAACCACCCTGTTCCTTAATTTTACGGTGTAAATCTCTTATCAAGATGTCGGTATAAAAATGAAACGTTCTAGGCATCCTGTGGCTTCTTTAAATACTCATTTTTGAATCGGTGCTACCTCTGACAACAAAAATAACAATCTACAAAACAAAATTATAAAACTATAAGTATAGATTCTATTGGAAACAACATTAAACCTCCCTCAATCACACCATAATTGTTCTCTCATTAATTTGTAATCTAATCTACAAATATAAATACCTTTTTATTTGCTTTAACAGCGAGTGTCAAGGAAGGACTAGTTATTTATTATAAGGATTACACTATTAGAAATGTACTGTTAGTAACTTCGAAATAAAAAATCAGTGGAATTTTTCCAAGAGAGAATGTCTCGACTTTTTGAAAAATCATATTTCCAAAAATACCAGATCCCCACCGATCCAACGACAAGATCAATAATGTCAGGGGCGAACAAGGCGTCCAATGACTCGCATACGTTCGTTAAAAAACAATCAGACTTTTTGTTGTCGATAGAAAATTGTCCCCTGTGGAAATACATATGGCATTTCGGTCCGCACGGTTTTCCTCTTCATACATAAAGGGTTACGACACAGACATACGGTCCGAGGGACGATTCAAAGACAACGATCACGATCGCTTAGCTGCCTGCATCGTTTTCCTATTTTTCCTCATTTTTCTGAAAAATATACAAAAGACCACGATTGAGTAAATCATCTTTGAAACGTCCCGATACTCGAAGTGAAACACCCTTCCTTTTTTACACGAATACCTAGCGCCCTTTACATGATTGCAGCCTGTCCCAAGCGTTCGTACGCATCTCGATTCGAGTCTTTTCGATTTTTTACAATTTCTCCGATCGCGGGAATCACTTGGGAAAACCTGCAAGCGCACTATGGCGAACGTTCTCCAACTAGTGCAATTATCTTACAATGTTTTCTGTCCGGAAATGTTTCTGGAGGTCCACTAACGCTTCGCTTCCTCGTAGAAAAATGAAAACACGCTCGCGCACACTTAAAACTACACTGTAGGTCTTCACACAATTTTTTTAAAACGATTGACCGACTACAAAATTTTATAAGACTGATAAGTCACTCAGAAATAGAATCAAACATTTTTACGACTATTGAAACAATGTTTACGTCAATTTTACGAACCATTTTTATAATTGTTAACTATGGAAAGCTATTATTGATTAGTTTCGAGGGGTGGAAAAATGATGCAACGACATAGATCGCGTGAAGATCCACAGCCCAGTTATTACTTTGGTTCGACAGCGACGTGTCGCGCTCTCGAGTATCAAAATTTCACGGTAATGTGCCAAGATTTCGGTCAATCAAAGCATTGCCGAGGCCTGACGACAGCACTGCCTGTTCTAAAAAATATCTTAGTTCGAAACTGAAAGAACTCCATCCTACGATTCGTTTTACAGAAACGCCTACAACTCTAACGAACCTACGGAACAATTCGATTGACATTTTCGACATTATACAAAGTTAACAATTACTCCCATGAAAAGCTGTCTGTAACAAAATTTTTCTAACATCGACAGGATCCTTTGAGAAATAATAATTAACGAGATAAGAAACAGTTTTCGTACAATTGAACAAAATAATTCATTCAACACAGCAATCGGAAAATAATTGCCACTGCAGCGTGTGTTAATTAAATACAGAATGAAGGGGTTCGAGTTTGTAATTTGTTTGAAAAGGCCTGGCCCGTAATCTCAATCAAGAGAGATCCTCAATGGTTCGATCGCAAAAATTTGGCACGGTCTGCTGTGGAAAAATATTATTCGCATTGCTTTCTTTCTCTAGCGTTTTTTTTTTAATTTTTATTCCTACGGTTTTTTGTCCTCGGTTCTCTTGTTCACTGTCGCATCCCTCGCACGCACCGCATAGTTTACCTTAACGTACAGTGACACTACAATGAAAATGCATAAAATACTCTTCTGCATCGGTATAAACGCGCTCTCGTACTCGACGAACACTAATTATTATTATTTTTTCATTTTTTTCTCTCGCAATTTTCTCCATTTTCCTTCGAAATCCCTTCGAACACCCAAGCTCGTCGATTAGGGATCCTCAGCGTGTCACAGTTCACACTACCAATCATCTTGTAATAAAATATTAAATTGAGTCCGATTGCGATTTGCACGTTCGGCAAATATTAATTTTACAGCGATATAGTCAGTGGACAGTCAGGGAAATCCACACGAATCTACCGTGCATCAGAAATTAGAAAATGTAGGTACAAATTTGTATATTTTTGCAAATGAGAATAGTATTGTTTTTTTTAGAATGCCTAAACTCCAACAGATTTTTGTGGATTTTCGTGGCTGGCCAAAATTATCGAATTAATGTTGTATAATTTTCTATGTACAATTTTTATTGTTTGATTCCGAGTGGTTTGAACCAGTCTGACGATTTCTCCGAGACCCTGAGTACAATAATCGACGGCCATTGATTTTAATATTACAAAATAGCAGCGAGACGCGCACGAAGAGAACTCGACCGAATTCCGTGTAATAGTAAATCGATTTTCCCTGAGTGGTGACGAGCTATCTCTTTGAAGGTTCGACGTCCTCGTGATCTACCACTATCATCCTCGTTAGCCTAATGAAGAATTATCTCCTCGACTTCACGCCGGGAGATTGACAAATCGATTTTCTAAAAAAAGATCCCAAACCCATCAGCGCGCGCAATCTCGAATCGTCTTTCCGCGAAACTACTAATTAAAATAAGGAACACAACAACTGGTAAAACTGAATTACCATTTCTTTTTTGTTTTACATACGCAGCTTCGTTCGACACAACGCAAGCAAAATTATTTAAATACTAGTCTAACAAGGCAGTGACATTGACAGAAAAGAAAATTATCGCTAAAATTCAACTTCGTTACGGAAAGACGGATCTCCGATTATTTTGTCCTTCTGAGGTTTCTCACAATTATATTCCAATTGTTTCATTATAAAAGGACCAACTACGTTTTATCTCATAGTTGAACTCGCCAGATGATTATTGTCGCTCTAAACTGAGCTGATTATTTAAAACATGGTGAGGAGAGTGCGTACTCGTTCATGATTTCATGGTAAGAAGATTAAAATACATTTCAAGAAAGATTAGTTCAGAGTTTTAGCAATCAGTTTCGAGACTAAAAATCATGCTAGCGGTTCGAACCGTAGTACAAAGAGTTCTAGTTCTTTGAGCGAAAGTACTATCCGGCGAGGACCTATTCGGACAGATCCTCGGGTACACCTCTAACGAGTTTTGATTAATGTCTAGCGTACAGTTTTATCGTTGCAGCGATCGACGATGGTCGCAGTCGTCGAGTAAAAAGTGTGCGGTCGCCATCGACACGGGAAACGCGAACCGAAAATGAAAACTTGGTTGAACGCGAACCAATATGGTACAATCATCGCGAAATCAGTATCAGAGTAGTTAAGCTCCTTTTTTCACCGCCGTCGTTAAACCATGTGGAAGTTGAAGTGAAAACAATCACGGGCTCGCTATCAAGAGGACTGTGATTATTGTCCTCTTCCATTTTTTTAACGGTCGACCTAGCCCACAGCGACACTCGATTGGTGGAAGGCAGTGCTCGTGTTGTACATCTACGTAGTATGTTTTATGTATAAGATTAGAATATACAGTTGTCGACTGTGGGACAGGTCGAAACCATTTCCTCACACTGTCCAAGAAATCTCGCAACTCTCGAATCGGAAATATTCTACGCAGTCTGTAACTACATACATCTTTTCGTAAGTTTTAGCTTAGCAGAATTACATGTTTCTTGGACAGTACGATGACGTTGCAAAACAAAATTAATAGTCTAGCATTCGATACTAAGGAGCATCTCGTGATCAGGGACTCGGGAGGTACACACTATGTCACAAAATTTTTAAATAAATAAACGAGGTACATGTTCGTCACAATTTACAGAAACGTTCGGATAAGTCTGCTACTAATTTCTGCATGTCCTAAGCATTTTTACTCTTCGATCAATGTGCACGTTTCCCGCCCGATTTCCACAGATCACTCACTCGAACGAAACAAAGTCGGTTGTAGAATCGACAGCAACAAACGCCTCTATATAAAACACGATGGCTGAGAGACATCGCACCACCGAACTTACAAATTGATTACTTCCAATTAAAATGTACACCTACTCGGTAAATATTATTGCTATTCTCGTCGCGATAGATTAACTTACAGACTAAGATTTGTACATCTGCGTTCTTGCCGTAACTCTGCTCATGCTCGTCGACGAGGAAGAGATTGTCTCGAACGTGCTTTCGACGACGCGCGAACCAAGGGATATTGTATAACGAACGAAAGAGTGAGAGAAAACACGAAACATACTAAGAAAGAAAACCCAAAAAAAGAAAGAAGAAAGGAAAAGCGAAAAAAAACATGACTGTCATCTTCGTTGGGAATTAACTCTAGTCACCGTGTGTGCCCGGCCAATCATCGTAGAAAAAACGTTGCTATGAAATTGTGTTCGGAAAAACGACACCATTTAAAAAAATGTCATCGGTTCATATTGTAAATGCAACGGATGGTTCTCATTCTTTGTGGGTGTGTTATATATCACTTTCTTCTTGGCCCTAGAAATGGTACGTCCCCCTCGGTGACACGATTCGCCCGATTCTTGAATGACGATTGATGTTGATCAGGTGTGATATTCTATTCGCACGCCCTCTCGGCCCTGATCTTGCCTCGGATGATCATTGACCGCGTCTCTCAACGAGTACAGCACGCTTCTTCTCTTTCCCCGATGCGTCCATCTATCTTCAGCTGGGTTTGCCCGGTGGGCCGAGGCTGGGCGGAGAAGGTCCATGTGAATGAAGGTTATGAACATTACCTACTTGGTTACTTGTAAGACTCGACATAGTGATGGGTTGGTACATTGACGACATATAATTGCTTGACGACTGTGCCACTGACCTGGAAGGAAAGACGGCGTTATTGGTCTCAATTCACTATGTCGTACGTCACTAGTGCGTAGTCTCGTTTCAAGGATTGCAAGATTCTCATTTCTCGAGAAAGCAATTAGGGTTTCCAGTAGGCAAAAGGGCTAGATAAAAGATCAATCTAGGCCGCAGTTGCCCTCGAAACCCCTACTTCTGCGTTTACGAAACGTAATTTGCATTATTCGGAAGCCTAAAGCTACGACAGCTGCAGAATAATGCGAATTACACCTCGTAAACATGAAGATAGGACTCTTAAGAGCGAGTGCGGTCCAGAATGACCTTTTATCTAGGTCCTTTTGACTACTGAAAAAACCCCTACTGAAAAAATGAGAAGGCGCATCCTGCACCCTTGGAATCCCGGAACCGAGTCTACCCTCTTAAAGAATATGGCCGGATAAGGAGTTACAGTGGGTGTATAATTGTAAAAAGATTATTCTATTTTAAAAGCTGTACGAACACTTTGTACAGCCACTCTATATGTCTTCCCTTGAGGCAGGGATATCTCGAAACCTGCCACAGAAAGTTTTCTTTGGGGGCACAATTGACCACCTCATCCGGCTATATTCTTTCGACTCCAATTTTGTCGGGAGATCTCAGGTTGAACGGTTTTCGAAGGGATCAAGGAGAATTTGAATACAGGGGTCCACTGTGTTCACCTTGGAACTCCACGCAGCGGGTCAGGTGTGACCGACGAGTTCCTGACCACACCCGTGTTGCTGGTAGGTACAGGTGACACAATGTTGCTGGGCTGACCTTGGTGGTACGCACTTCCCGCTGGGCTATGCCTGCCCGTGATCAAAGCGAAAAATTATACGTTGAAACATCTGTTTCAAAACCATCAGTCGTAGGACAGGGACGTTACCTGATCGTTGGACTGGGTTGAGGCGCGACCAACGATGTCCTGTGCTGGTATTGAGACAGCGAGGCTGCTGCAGGTGGGGATGGGTCAGGTGGCAGGCCATTCTCCAACGTCGTCGAATGATTACTGGAACTGGAATGAGGCATGTACGTGTTGTTCACTCGGGGCTCACGATTCACTCTCGGAACTGGAGCCGCGGCACCTGGTGGGACGTCCGGGTGGGGGATGTTTGGATGCGATGGGTTCACTGTCGGATGGATGTTGTTCGCTGAAATTAATTTTATCGGTTTATGATTGAAGTTTATATTTATTATTAGACTGCGGATCTTTATATCCAGAACAAACATGTCCTAATACCTGCGTTAAATTATACGTACCTATTTTTCTCATAAATGCATAGAATCCGCAGTCTATTTATTATTATACTCGTATGTGATTCAACAGAAAAGGGGAGTTACCTGGGTGAGTGCTGGGCTGACTGGTCAGTGGAATAGCAAGTCTCGCGTTCACAGCCAATAGGTGGTCTCTCCTTTGTAAAAGACTATTTACATGTTCCTCTAGCCTAAGGTTTTCTGCTCTTAACTGGTGAAGACATGACAGCAAGGAAGCGACTGCGAACAAGTTCAAAAAATTAACACATCCCTTCCTATAAATGTCGAATCAATAATAAATTTAGCGAAGATTATATTTAATTGATAATCGTATCCCCAGTTTCACCAAACCCATGCGACAGTGACCATATTTTTCCTTGCCGTACACTCACTGTCAAAGTGCTGGGCTTGCTCCATCAGGAACTGGCTCCCTTGCTCCCACTGCCTTTCGAGAAGCTGGTCCAGGGTCTGAGGTATTGCTCCACCACCTAACGAAGCATTGCCAGCGGTGCTAGCCATGCTGGTGTTGGTATTTGCGTTGGTGTTGAAGACCGAGGAGAACGACGTGGGCGGTGCACCTGCTTGGCTCGATCGTATCTGCTTGTTAAGGATAGATGTATGTTAAAACACATACTGTTAGCAACGAGTCAATAATGTCTCGATACATATGAAAAAGCCGTGTGACTTCTTTGCTCAGTTTTTACATATATGGAGACATTCTGCGTCCGCATTTTACAATGCACTCCTCGCAAAATACATACAGATGCAATGACTCGACTGTGAAGCTGCGGGCCAACCAGGTTCGTCGTGGAGTTGCTCGCTTCCGTAAAAATGGAATGAGCCTCCAGCTCCTGCGACAGTGTATCGGACATCTTCTGGGCCATAGTAGACGTTGGATTCAGCTGATTGCCTAACATGTGCGGTGCACTGACACCGTTCTGAAATCTGTAACAATTTACAGATGAATATCTGAACAATTTACTACAGTATGAAGACGAGTATAAGATTAAAGCTTACAGCTTCACATCCTTCTCCTCTTTAGGATTTGTCAACGTCGGAGTGCTAGAGGCAGAAGGTATAGGCGTCGTAGAAGCAGCACTAGCACTCTTCCTTTTCCGTCTTCCAGGCCCATTGCTGCTCATGCTCTCTGAACCAGGACTGCTAGGAGGAGACTCCTTCACAGTGGGACCCATTGTATTCGTAGACCCAGTACTAACACTGCTAAAATGGCCAGCAGTCAATGTTGGTCCTTGTATGATGGATGGCACAGGTGCCACAGTTATGGCAGGAGGTGGAGTCTGATGGTTGTTCCTGCCTCCTCGTTTAGATGTTGTTACCACTGCGCTGCTGGACACCGATGTTACCACAGAGGGAGCCGCAGATTGAGCCTGCTGCTGCTGCGGCTGGGTCTGTTGCTGCAACTGCTGCAATGCTGGCTGGCTGTTCGAGGAACCTCGCTTAGGCTTACGTGCTTTCTCCTGCTTGTCCGATGACTGAGAGCTGCGAAAGGAAAAAGATTTGAATTCTCTCATGCGAAATTCCTTGGATAGAGAATAGCTAAAAATTCGAGTAAAATTAGAGTAAACTTCGTTAAAGAGGTCACCTGATCGAATTGATGATTATGTAGTTAGAAATACATAGTTCGAAATTTTGAGAAATTTAAAATGTTCAATTCGGGTAAACGGACCTATTATAGTTTAGATCATCACGTCACTCCTTTTCTTCGTTCGTTGCCCTTGAGGCCCCTTGAGGCAGAAGAAACAAACATAACCTCAAACTGATCTTAATGATACCAACGAGCTACAAAGTCACGACGAAACTATCAATTTTTCACACGATCGAACATGCTGCGATGGTTTTGCAAACAAACGCCCTTGCAAACACGGGTCAACGGAAAATATAGTCTCATATCATTTCGCCTAATCCCGCAGCACAATGTTGTCGCGAACACCATACGATCATCACCATCGATTCACGACGTGGTCCGCGAAAATCGCGTGGGCATGATGAAACGAAATTTTCCGTGGATATTATCAGCCCGACGACCGTAAAAATCTTCTGCCCAAGGAATTTTTACTATACTCGCGACGAGGTTAGGAGCGGACTGGCTTGTTTATCCAATGGGACAGCCATTTTGATGCCTTCCGTTTTGGCGCGCGTTTGGAATAGCAAATAGAACTGGAGGCGTACCGTTCTCAAGGTTACGGTTTTTGGAAGACGAATTCTGCTCGTTGCTGCATCGTTTATTGTTGCGAGTAAGAAAAGAAAATAAAAAATCAAAATATCCCGTAGAACACAACGATCGAATCATTCAAATTTTGTTCGATTTCTACTACATCCACTTTAAGAACGATTTGAACTTAGTACTATAATTGTTCCTCGTAAAATATAATGAAACTAAAGTCAAAAATTAAAATGTATCCTACGAAACAATGCAAATTTACACCATAAAGATTACAGTTTAAATATTCCTTGTATGCTAGAGATTGTTCTAGAATGTTCATCTGTAGAATTGTGTAAGGACGTCATTGATATAACACATGATTAAAAATGCAGGACCTACCGAGATCTCTTAACAGGAGCTTCTTCCGTATTAAATCTCTCAGAATTGGGCACAGCGCTCGTTCTAGGCTCCATAGCAGCTGCAGTGGTGATTATGCTTTGCTGTAATTGTTGGTACAACGTTGGAGCACTGGTTACCACGCTTTGGACAGTGCTAGGCAACGAAGTGGCAGTCAGTGGCACGGAGACGACTATACTGTTGGATGTGGTCGTCGGAGAATGAGTGACGATCGAGGATTGCGACTGTGTCACTGCCATAATCACAGGCGTCGTGGTTGCTTCCGTGCTGACTGGGGTACTTGATGATGATTGAATTGGACTCTCGACCTTCAACTGGAAAATCATTAAAAAAAAGGAGTATTTAGGACCTATTTTCAAGTTATAAAGAACAGAGGTTCTTTTGGATCATTTTGGAGACCAAAATGGTTGTTTTCAAGTTCTGTATTTAATGGAAGTACCTTTTTGGACTTCTCGGGTTCGGTGGTCGTGCTCAGGCTGGTTGCCTCTGTAATGGTGGTCTGCACGTTGTTGCTGGATACAGCCTGCTGCACGACAGATGTGACAGCGACCACGACGGAGCCGCTTGCCTCGGAGCTGACCGATTGGTTCGAGTTCTCGTTGCCGATCACGGTCGGCGTACGGGCCCCGGTTTTTCTCTTTTTACTGTGGCTGGACGTCTTGTTGGACGTCGACGAGTTCGATTTCGTCGGTCCACTGTTTTTGTGGCCGGTACTCGGGTTCGTTCCCGGCTTGATCGCCTGGACGGCGGTCGTGGAGGCAGTGCCGTCATGCCCGAACACGCTCTCCGATTGGGTGACGATTGTCTCTACGAAGTTTGAAGTGGTGAATTTACTGGTATTTGTGGTGTTCTCTTTGGGTGTGTTACGGCCGCTGCTGGTTTTGTCATCAGCAACGCCATTTATTTCTAGGCTTGGACTAGTATTGGATTTGTTTTTAGAATTGGTAGTGGATTTGGAACTTGAACTCTTTCGTTTACCACTTGACGAAGACTTTATCGGGGTCTCGGCTTCCTTTTCAGGAGATGAGTCTGACGAGCCATTATCTGCTGGTATTGGCTTGTAAGGTGGTATCGTCTTTACGTTACCACCCTTTTTCTGAAAATACAATCACAGTTTCTTGTTAAGAAAAATTCGACAAGGCTGGCGTTACTTTCTACGAGATGGTCTGTTCTCTTACCAGTTTAGAGTAGTGGTGCTGACAGTATCCACAGTACTTGACGTTGTCGAGGTAGTTGCCAGCCTCCTCGCAGAGCAAGCCAAGAGCCTGAGCACATGTCACATGAAATTGCTGCCTGCAGCCTGTCTTGTTGCACTGCATACAGGCTCCCACGTTCGCTCTACTGCCTCTTCCTTGTTCTTCGCAGATGTAACATGACTGGAACATACACAAACGTCAACACACTATTCCAAAAGGTACAATTCTTCTAGCTTAAGAAAGATCCTACCTTGCTGAACCTTTCGGATGGTATCAACTGCAGAATAATAGGCTCCATTGTCGTCACATTACCAAACCGTACTTCCGGTATATACAGTGCACAAACCACGTGTGCCCATCCTGCCTGATCCGTTCTCTTAAGAGCCCCATCGCGGCTCGGACACAACTCGCAACGCTGTTAAACATAGAATTACACAAACGAACGATCTAAATCCATGATAAACTTCATCTATGATTCTAAAAAACTGTGTGCTCTATACATGTCATTTGCATTCATTAACTCCATTGACACTGTACAGTAAAACATCTATCGAATTAGCAACTCACCACACGTGCACTTCTCTCTTGCGATTCACACTTTCTGCAGTACCATGGTCCAGTAGGTACCGTAACGATACCATAACAGGCTGCAAAACAAACGTAGCATTTACTACCTGCTCACAAACATATAAAAATAAGTATCACTACATGTACAAGACTATGTCCGATATTCAAGCTCAACAGAATCGTAAAAACATTGTCAGTTTTACAAACATAAAGACACAATAAGATAATACAAGGGATAAAAACATTGTCACGCAATGACAATATACCAAACAGCTCCCAGCGTGTCTTACAATAAAGATGTAATTGATCCTATTTCAATAACTAATGAAGACAGTGCCCGATCTAACATAATCAAGCCCGACGAAGGGATAAGAACATTGTCACGCGATGGTAATATACTGAACAGTTCCCAGCATGTGCTATAACGCAGATACGATTGATTCTGCTTGGATAGCTTGCGAACCAACAGTACAGAGACGAAGGACACGGTGTTGCTTATGACAAGAACCTTGGTGAACAGCAACGGTGCAGCCCTGGCCATCGCAATAGACCAGCGGATTCTCAGTCCAACCCCTCTCGTCAGAACACACGCAGCACCCTCCAAGCATCTCCTTCATGCTGTGCTCCAAGCAATTCGGAAGACGAGACTAGCATGAGGAGCTAGGCGAGCCGTGGGCGAGGACGTGGCGCGGGACTGTCTCTGTCAGGGAGTTGCATCCTGGCGGCGATGATGGTCCTCGGCTGGTGGCACGCTGGCTGAAACGTTGCCGCGTCGCGCATTCGAAGCGGATCGTTTATCGTGTGGCGGTGAACACGTGAAAAGGATAAACAAGGCAACACGCACCACCGCGAGCGGAACAAACACGCACACGGCGGTCCACCGTGCAAAACGTAGAGAAGAGAGCCAAGAGCGATCTTACTCTCTCTCTCTCCGTCGCGTGCGATCACCGGGTCCCTTGTGACCGGTCACGAGAACCAAACGGCACACCGAGGCGGTCCCTCGCAGACACCGATCTACGGCTCTTCGGATCCCAGTAAGGAACGTGCTCGGACGGTTTGTTATTTACAACGGCGCTCTATTTGTTTCGCTGACCGGCCATCTTATTTTGGTGTCGCGGCGGGCCTACGCACGCGCTGCCGCGCGCTCTGCCGCGAACATGGGAAAGCGTGTTCCAAAATCAGGCACCTGGATCCCTCGAACTTCTTGTCAGGATCCCCAATCAAACACCTTCCCCGATTATTCACCCCGGCGAATCAAATTTTTACCGCGTCTTCTGGTCCAGAAAGTCCATTTGCGAGCGCAGTCCTCTGGTTTACAGATTCGGTTTGCGTCGAGATCGTTTGATCTCGATCGTTTCAACTTGTGGATACTTGTTATGGTTCAATGAATAGGTGCACGTATGAAAAGAGGATATGGTCGTTTCAGGTAAGTCTTTCGCGAATTCTAACGATTCTGCACGTGTATTTCAATGCGGGATTATAGAGGGAAGTTACGCGTTTAGAATGAACCCTCGAAAATTGATCTACGATTTTCTCACACGGTTCTATTGAACTTGAAACGAAAAGCGTCGTTTCCTTTTTTGCTTTCTAAAGAATAGTGTATGGTCTGTTTTAACTGTACTGCGTATCTTTATGCAGAATAAAAATTGTCTGCATCGATTC
Organism: Lasioglossum villosulum; assembly: GCA_963971365.1. NCBI lineage: Eukaryota > Metazoa > Arthropoda > Insecta > Hymenoptera > Halictidae > Lasioglossum > Lasioglossum villosulum. The sequence continues at coordinate 747,816 of OZ020499.1, read as the reverse complement.
CATGAAATGGAAACTAAATTGAATGTTATTTCTGTATTGACATCTCGAATTCTTTCAATTTTCCAACAATTTTCAAATTCATTCTCCGCGGCTGCGCGCGCAGGATAGGGAATGTTTTGATTGTGTTCGCCGTGATCCTGAATCGCATCGGCCATGAATGAACGATCGACAGTCGCGTAGGCCGCTCGGCCAATCAGAGCTGAGCTTCACAGCTTAGGCCTGATTCGAATTTGAATTTAAATTGGAAATGACAATGATATATCGATGTTTTCGTCATCTATATTTGAAGATCAATATGTATTCAGAACCACTGATGAATTTTTATATTGTCGATCACTCTAGGATAAAAACATTGTTCCAGTTCGATCTGTTATTAGTTTCATCGGATTTTAGCAATATTTTTTTAGTAAAACGATCACAACTTTCCCAAATTTCGCTACTGACAATTTATCGATAGTAAAAGTAAATCATCGATACTTTTCGATAGTGAGAGCTATCGATGTTCATCGATAGTGCCTCGATAGTAGTTCTCCACCACTAAGCACGTAAGCACCAGTGCTGCTACAACTATCGAAGCTGCACGAACGTTGTAACATACCCTACCAGTATAATACCAGCGCAGTTGATTCACCAATGAGTGTAGTGCGGCGCGAATAAGTCAACTATATATATATAGGGGCGATCATTAAAAAATCAGTGAGAGGCATAAGAGTCGGCAAAACAGGGTACTGTTTTACTAAAAACAGAAAATCGACCAACAGAGTCGAAGCAGTGACCTTGAAATGGAATCGAATGCACCTTACGTTATAGAATGGGCAGACGCGTCCCATTTAAACGAAGTCCTACTGTTCCTGCGAGAAAATTTTGATAAAGAAGAGATTGTCCTTCAGAGCATGAGGAAAAATGATCGATCCGAAGATGAAGAGGCCATGTGGAGCGATCACGAGAAAATTATCAAGGCTATTTTTTCCTCCTCGCCTTGTTTAATTGTTAAAGATAAATCATCGAAGAAAATTATCGCCCTGAGTCAGTTGATAGTCAGCAAAAATCCAAAATTCGATAACACTGGTGACGGAGTCACAGCTGTGTTCGTGAACAATCCTCCGAAGACAAGATTGATGCAGAAATATATTAATTATCTGTCAGGAATCAGCGAAGCAGCTAATTTGTATGAAAGGTACCCAGATGCCAAGGCAGCTGTGGAATTTTATGCTGTGGCAGTGGATAAGGATCATCGTAAAAAAGGATTGGCGAAGATGCTGATGGCGGAGGGAATATCCTTCGCGAAAAGCATCGGCGCGGGATTTATTTTTGGACTGTACACGTCTGTTTTCTCGAGCAAGGCTGCCGAGAAGTTGGGACTCAGGAGTGTCATGCAAGTTGATCTCCTTATGGAGAAGGACGAGAAAGGGAATCCTGTTTTCCAGGACACTCCGCCTCATAATATTGTCTCCGTACTCGTGTTGGAGTTGTAGAGCGTTGAATAAAATTATTTGTGGTAGGAGGTGGTTTTAAATTGTTCACTAGGAGCTTTGTTTATTATCCTGAAAAGAAAAATTAACCTAGAACTTAACGAGACTGATTTATTAAGAATTTGCAAATTGTTTCAGATAGAAAATTTTTATAAAAATTTTCCGGGCCAAAATAAATTGTTTTTCACTCTCTCGCGAATGTTGAAATTGTAAATAATAATCTTGGACATTTGCCAATTGTATGCGCGTCAATCTAGCGTATTATGTCATAGATTGAAAATAGTACAGTCCCAATGACTATCTCGTTGCGCAGCCTGGTCTATTGATCTACACCAATGGCTTGATCGTGATCATAGGAACATTTGCGATAAATATTGTTGCTCGGAGTGGTAGATCATAGATTTTGATGATATTCTGACGGGAAGTACCCTCGCAAGAACACCTGTAAGTCCCGATACTATTGAAAAGAGATTCCCAGTGACGAAAGACAATAGCAAGACGGTTTCGTGTTGCAGATCGTTGGATTGTTCTTTAGAGTATAGTCGTCTTTCGTTGTGACTGGTGCTGGCCAAAGATTCCCGTTTAAATAAATATTATTACTGTAAGTAATACCCTTAGAAGTATATTCATTTTTTCGGATAACGTTGGTAGGTTGTGTTTTCCTTGTATTGTAAAAATTCATTCGGATTTGTTGGTTTGATGGGTGTCAGATCGTATTGGCTATCGAGGATAGTACTATGATTATCAACGATAATTTTTCTATGTTATGTTTACCATTATGATAGAGTGGCACTATCTATTTCTAGGAACTAGATCTGTAATCTTAATAACATATAATAATTTAAAAATTACTATACGTGCAGCGTGTTTAGAAAATAGGTGCGGGTATAATTTAAAACAAGCATGCTTTAAAATTGCGACAAACACACGACAGAATGTATTTTTTTCTTTAATGATTTTAAATGGTCGTAATTTGTTCGCCGCATTAAACTGCACCAATTTGTTTTCGCAGTAAATGCACAGAGATCTGCAGTCTACTATAATTACGTTCCATTGTTATCGTCTGCAAGTGCAAGAGAGGAACATTATTGCACATTCGTGCGTTATCAAGCAATGACTAATTGCCACTAGTCCGCGCGCAAAATCCTTTATGGTACCAATAAAGTTTTCAGTCACGTTTTATGTGAGACAGAAGACAAACAGGTCTTAGAACAATGGGTACTGGAGATGATTGTGGAATCATTATATAAATTAAAATATTTATAGCATTCGTTACAGTAAGAAAAATCAATTAAGCAATCGTTTGAACTTGTAAGAAATTATCGACACACGATTAGACGAATTTCATAGTTTGAAGAATCATCTAAGTTTCCAGGGAATGTATACAATGTTTAAAAAAATGTTCCGTGTCATACGAGATGGATTGTCAGATGCAGGGCGCGTTAATGGACAGATCTGAATGGAGAGTTCATTTCGTTAGAGTGGAATTAGCGTACCACGGACCTAGTGGCCCCTCGAACTCACTATATTTATTATCTATGCAGCGTTTCCATGCTTCCGTAGCCTTGCAGAAACCCACGTGGTTCAGTGGACTCGTGGTATCCTGGTCGTGTATCGCGTTTCTTATTTATGGCTCTTTATTCGCCTGTTCCACTATCATCGCCGATTGTTTGCCGCTACAATAGGTTCATTCGAACCCGAGGAATGCACTCCCTTTCACACCCCACCCACACGAAGAAAATTTCGCACACATATTCACTGCTATCTGACGTATATCCATCATTTTCTAAAGTAGAAATTATCAAAAAAACACGAGCTATATTTTTTTACAGAATATGGGTTGAACTTTACAATTGCCTCACGACCTGTTGCACATTAGGAATTTTTTCGAAATAACTGTCGAACCGTTCGTATATCTTTTAAAATAGAATAACTTTTCTATAATTGTGCAAAAAAAATTTTCAATTATAACAAATTTTAAAAAGCGTACGAACACTTTGTAAACCCACTGTACATACTTTTTGGAACGAAACTCTCTCTCTCTCTTTTCCTATAAATTATCATGTGATTCGTATGTTGGTGCAATATAATTTTGTTTACGTTTGTGGGCACATTATACCGCGGTGATAGTGCGCACACATACTCGAGCCAATTGCTGTCGAGACATGCTATAGCTATAGTCCGAGCTGGTTTCTCGATAAAGGTCAGTACAGAGGCAGCTGTCAGCATCTGAGGATCTCGCTGGAACGATGAGGTAAACGCTGAACACTGTTTCTCGCGCGTGAAGTATCGCGGAGAAACGAACATATGGCACTTGGCCATTCTAACGCGATTCTAATAAGATATAGTGCTCGGCATATTTTTTCATTCGGTTCAAGTGGAGGGAAGTGGCTCTCCGAGTTAATGACCCTAATCGAAACATGTTTGCGTAATGCTGCTCGCTGTATGCATTTGTGCATGTTAAGCAATATACTCCTGGTAGTATAGATATTTTTAGAACACGATTCCAGTGCGGTGCTGTACTTTCGGTTTGAAACAGTAGAACGTTCTTTTGTTGTTAAACTGCGGATTCGTATTCAAAATAGATATAATGAATTTCAATCGAAATGCTATTTAATTCTTAGCACAATAATTGGAGAAGTAGAATGTTCTTTTGAATTGCAGATGTTTATGGAATTGAAAAATAGAGAAATTAAAATGGTATTTAATTCGCAGTGTGAACAAGCCACGTTAAAACATGCTAAACACTTTTTTCGGAAATTTTGGACGATGGTGTACTTTTCCAAAGTGTGTTCAATACGATGACACGGGTGCTAACAAGATCAGCGCACAGATTCGAATTGCAGCGAATCAATTCTACAGACACTCTAATTCATTTTTCCCAGGACCCGAACTAGAATGCCATCCTATAGGCCCTGGGGTTCTATAGAGGACGGGGCCATAGAGTTCGAGTCCTTGACAGAGGAGACCTTGGCCGGAGCTCTAGAAGTGATAAGGAAAAGCTTCTTCCTCCACGAGAACGTCTGCATAGGCGTAGCCCTAACATCAGAACCTGGGGCATCTAAAGAACTCGAAGAACTTTGTATAGACGCTGCCAAGGACGGTGTCAGCGTGGTGGCAATCGATGTGACCACCGGCGAAGTCATCGGCGTGGCGTTCAACAAAATCCAGGTAGCAAAACGATTCAATCTTCAAAAATCAAAAAATCAATTGGTAAAGAAGTTTCTAAAAAATTCCAAAAATTCTTTAGGTTCTTCAGAATCCTTCGGAGAAGGGAGCCTTCGAGGTATTCAGCGAAAATTGCAAGTACAAATCCTCCAAAGCTTTAGTGGACTTCATGATCAACGTGGACTCGAGGATCAATCTATTCAAGCACTATAACACCGAGTGTATATTCGAATGCATGTTCCTTGCGACCCTGCCAGAGATGCAGAAACGAAGAATAGGAGAATCGTTGGTGTCCTCGTCGATAGAGTTAGCCAGGGAGCTGAAGAGAGACAAATTGGTGAAGACACCAGTGACCATTAATGGGGACAACACTATACAGAACCTGCCAGCTGTGCCCAGTATAGCGTCGGCTATTATGACGTCTAACTACTCGCAGAAAATAGCTACCAAATGTGGATTCGAGACTCTAACTAGGATCAGTTACAAGGACTTCAATTTCGATGGGAAGTCGTTCAGCGAGAGGATAGGGGACGAGCATCCCGACTGCATTCTAGTTGCGAAGCGACTGTAGATCAAGGTGGTCCTTATTTTTCTAGTCTCACCCCTCTAGATTGTGATACATGGTGAGAGAATGATGTGCGAGAAAATTTCTGGTCAGACCAGAAAAGACCACCCTACTGTAGATCTGTTAGGTTCGGGGGAAAGTTTTGTTGTATTTCGAATAAGTAGGTTGTCTGAAAGATGGCAAGAAGTTGTTACAAATAATGGAAATTATATATCATTGAATAATATGAAACATATATTTTTGTAAATTCATTGAAACGTTTTCTTTAAAACACGACAGAACTTTTCCTAGAACCTAATAATTAAAGCAACTGTCCTTATTTATAACAATTTCGGCCACGGCGAGGCCGATAAATACATTGTAATAAATTATGATTAATTGGAATCGAACTATTTCTCAGAGGAAAGTATTCGGACACCGAGCAAGTCAGACGTGATCAAAGTTCTACCGTAGTTACGTAACGAACGATCGACTTCCTACTCGTTAGTCGAACTAGTCACGGACCTTGCACTATCAGCGGAGGCACGCGTTAACGGATAAGAACGACGGGTTATAGTTTGTACAATTGTACGGTGTTGTGTATCGTAGCTCCAGTTAGTGTGGCGCGTACGACTGTAAATAAACAAGAGTGTTTTTAAAGCCGATGGAAATTTAGCTTCCCACCCCTGGAACCGGTCGATCGATATCTCCTCGGGCACAGAGCGTCTGAACTAAAATTAAATAGAAAGAACCCCGTGTGTCGGGAACACGGAGAGATACGAGACCCGTGCTCCGTAATCGCGTTTCAACAAATAACGCGGAGACGGCTTCCTAATATGCGCTGGATGCACCGGGGATCTTGTTATCAAAGCGGCTGCAACGCGACGCGGCACGGCCCGAAATAGTGTTCGTGTGCGAGAAACGCCTGACTACGTTAAACGAGTCGAATCTAGTTTCATTGTGCCGTGAAACGGCCGCGCAAATAGATCACGCGACGATTCGCGATAGTAGCTCGACGATCCTGCTGGGAGCACGTGGTTTCCGGTTGCTGGGCGTCCTCCCTGCCGCACACTACAGGTCGCTCTTGGCCAGAGGTGGGCATTATTTGGCGATACAAATATTTCGAATACCATTCAATATTTTAGACTTTATTTTGCTCGAAGAAAACAGCATTTCAAATAAGATATACCATTGCGAAAATGAAATATTTTATTTCAACAATCTGAACGACTATTTCAACAATCTGGAACACGAATAAAATATCTCCTACTGGTTGCTGGTAACCTTCGTCGATATCCAATCTTGACATAGTAAATCAATTTTTCTCTTTTTCTTCCAACAAAATCCTCGACAATTCCAACAAATACTTGCTTAATCTTCCAGCACATCGACTCCGAAGCGAACGTCGGCGATCATGGCTGGAATCAACAGTCAATTAGAGTACAAGCTGCTGACAAAGGAGAGAATCCAGGATGCGATGCAGCTCCAAGCAGAGACAATGAAGCAGGAGTGTCTGGCGATTGGTTTGGGCATGTTCGAGGAGCCAGGTGCGCCGGAAGAGATCCAGCTGCTGTTCAAAGAGATCCTGAAGGACGGTGCAACGATCATGGCCATTGATAAAGAGACCAACGAGCTCGCCGCAGTCGCTTTCAACAAGATCCATGCAAGTCCCTAATACCTAATACCTAAGGAATACCATTCTTTCTGCGAGAGTACTGACGAACACGTTTCTGTGCGGTTCAAGGCCAGACCCAGAGAAGACGTGAAGGATGAGTTGGACGTCTTCATTGAGGAGAACCTGAAGAAGACGTCTTGCCAGGAGCTGGTCAAGTTTCTCGGTGATGTGAGTGCTCGTAATTGGCTCGATTGAACCTAATTGTCATCCTCCCTGCTAATTATTACACGCTAGCGATCGAGTTTAATATTCACGGTTGTTAGAAGATTTACTTATTTGTGTTCGGTGTGCCAGATAGGAGTTATTTTTACAGTGAATGAACTGTAGAATTGTTTATTTTCCGATCGATGATAAAATTTATCAATTACCATGTACTGAAATTCGTGAACCAGTTCGAGAAGGTCGTATCTAAACGGACACGAGTGATAACGACGAGCAAACAGAGTTACGATTTGTTGCCAAACTCTGGAAATTTCCCAACATTTTAGGAGCTACCGAAATTGTTTACATAACATTATCGAAACAATGATAGACGCCTGAGACACACACATTTATTCGGTATTGTGATTTCTATTACTGCGACAATTGTGGGCAGACCTTTAATCTGCAGAAATAAATTCGGATATTTTTGAAATTAAAGTTCTATCAATACCTGCAAATATTAAGATTAGGTAATGATTTGAACCCCTTGCCGTAACGAAGAGAAAAGAATAATTACAGTTTTTGCATGGCCACGTTTATTTTAATATTTATCTTCCCGGAATTTCATAGTTATCTTGATTGTTTCGATTAATTGGTAAATTAATTTGCAGGTAGAAACGAGTGTGGACATTTTCGAAAAATACGATGCGGACGGTGCGATGGAATTATTCTACTTAGGAACAAACCCAAGATTCCAAGGCAGAGGAATCGGTAGCGAGATGGTAAAGAAGTGCATAGATTTCGCTAGAGGTCTCCTGAACGGCACCACGAAGAGATGCTCGATCTCCAATGGTATCGTCAATGCTGAAGTGGTGCCGAAATTAATCTTCGGTGTGTTTGCTTCGAATTTCAGTCAGCGCATAGCTGACAAATTGAATTTCGAAATTCTTCGGGAAGTTAGGTACGAGGATGTCGTTGTTGGGGGCTCGAAATTGTCGAAGAAGATAGGGGACACGCATAAGTGTGCTAGGATGCAAGTGTTGAAGCTCTGAGTCAGATTTCCAGAGGCGCAGCGGTGAGCTACGACGAATGTAGCACGGATCAAAGGAGATCCCACCTTTACATTCCTGAAGAGCGTGCGCGTGTTCTTCAGAGGAGTATAATTAACTCGGCTCGAAATTAGTGGCTTAATGGATCTTGTTGTTCCACGAGGGCAGGCAAGGGGCTGAATAGGTGCTAATTAAGACATGTGTTCTTTTCTTTTTCTTTTTTATATAAGTATATATATGTACGTATTAACACATTTATAATCCGGTACATAATAGTTGAATATAGTAGGTATATTGAGCGTAATAACGAATCCAAATACCGGCGACGGCAACGCGCTCGTTCTACATACTTCTTTCCACTGTCGCTCTACGATGAGGTAACTCTCTTTACTCTTGGACGACTTACATATTGAGCTATGATTAATCACTCACACATATTTAACAACCTTAATATTCCCTTAATCGCGAGCAAATAAATAAATCATTCTCGAAACAAGTGGCATTGTCACCGAACAGTGGAATCGTATTTGACGTAGGAAGCTGGTAAATCTGAAAACCGAAGAACACTATTTTGAACAATTAAAAACATTGTAACATTCAATTATCATCTCTTGGGAACCTACGTAACAATACATACAAAGTTACAGAAATCGCCCGATACGATGCACGGCACTGCTTATCGCTGGTAAATAGTATTCAAGTGTTGTAAAGCGTCTATCTGAAAGGTCCGCGGACCGTTTCCGCGTCTGCGTATCGCCCTAGCATACGGAATAACCGGTGAAACCGCGCTACGGTCCCATTATAAAAATATTTGATCATAACCGGCCGGCCGGTCGGCAGCGGCATGCGAAACACAAGAAAAATCGAAACCGGCCGGTCCTGTCGACACTGTCAACCCGCCGAGGCCCTCCACTAAAAAAATAAATTGCCATAAGCGGCGGTTGAACCCGCGGTGGTCCTGTGGCGCACAATCTTTCTAAGAAACGATCGAACGATCCACAAGCAACGATCCCAAACCAGATCTTCAAAAGCGAAAAAAATTATTAAAATTTCGGGATGCATTGTGCATATGTAACTATGTATTACGCGATTTTATATTGCTGGCCAAGTTCATTTAACTTGTTCAATGAAATTGAAACAATGTTCAAGTTCATTGAACATTTTTCAAAAATCCACTACATGTCCAGAAAGTTTAATCATTTCTTCAATTACCGGCTCGAGATTGTTGCTTGTCGATGCAACACTGCTCGAAACGTTCAATGATTTTTCAATCGCACCATGCACGAAGTAGCGACGTCAGGCGTCCGGTTTTTGGCAATAACAACAAGCGATTGAACAACATTTCTGTGAAACAATGTCGAACGGACCTCGACCGATTGACCAGCTACGCGACGCGCGGTGAAACTGCGGCTCTCGTTTGAATAAATAAATATTGCACGAGGAAACGACACCAATGCCTTCGGTTGCAATTTCCCTAATTCACGCGACAGGTGTACAAATTAGTTCGTCACTTTTTCTAGTTCTCAGAGTGCGCACAATTTGAGTGAGCGAATAAATTCCCTAGTTTTGACGTGCCGCTAACACTCAATGTCGTGTTACTTAACAATTACAATCAAGCAAAATCATTTGGAATACAATCCATTTTTCAAAGTTTGCGTTACTTGAAACACAGATTGAATGATTAAGGGGGTTGACTCGTTTTTCCAGGATTGCAAGGGTACCGGAAGCGCGTTCTCATTTCTGAAAAATGCAAAGATGGGTCTTTTCAGTAGTCAAACAGCTAGATAGTAATGCAAATTACGCCTCGTAAGGACTTTTGAGGGCGATCACGGACTAGATTGATCTTTTACCTACACTTTTGACTACTGAAAAATCCCATCTTTGCATTATCGAGAAGTGAGAAGGCTCATCCCGAACGCTTGCAATCCTGGAAAAACGAGTCTACCCCATTAATTCTGAGGCCTACGAATTAATTTGCACACCTAACTCCTCAGAGACATTGAATTCATTTCCACAACCTAATCGCTACGGCTAGTTGAGCGCGCAACTCAGAGCTTTAAACCGGTTTCCCGGTTTCGTCTCTCACGTTTTCCCGTGTTAAATATATAAAACTTTTCGAATTTTTTCCGGTTCGAAAAAATTCTCGTCTACGAGTTTGAAACAGTTTATAGTTTACGTGTATATATAATATATATAGTTTGTTTCATTAATACGATTAATATGCGGAGACTATACCGTTTCACAACAGAGCGGTGGTACATTTTGTTTTATTGTTTTATCGTCGTTATTGTAGCCTCTATAGTTTAGTCGAATGGAATGTTTACAATTCTCGTACAAAAAACTGTGTGTTGGACGTATAGCTTTACGAATATATATATATTGTATGTATATATATATATATATATATAGAACATGATTGACGTGCTTCGAATACTCTTATTTTTTTCGTTTGGCTTTGTTTTTGGCGAGCGTCTCGCACACTTTCACTACGATTATTCCTTAACAAACAATTCTACGTCGCGTCGCGACACGAATAACATTCATTTTATTAGTTAATACAAGAGCTGGGTTTTGTTCTTTTATTTACGCTTAATCCTACGGTCGAGTTTTCCGACAACCCGAGTCGTTTGGCACGAGTTTACGTTTCGTTCGTTCATTGCTCTGAGTCGTTTCTTTGAACTTTTGATTTTTTTTTTTTAGTCAGCTTCAGCTGATTCTTTTTTTTCTCTCCAGCAACAGACGAAATTCTACTCAAGTTCGCATTTTCAATAAAATTACAAGAATTTAACACTAGGTTCACGGGACGCGTTCTAATACTTTTAATTCGTGATTATTGAGATTGTGAAGACGCATCCGCGAGGAATTAGTCAGCAAGTGCATTTCTCTTCTCGTATATACTATTTAAAAAATGGCTGAAAAGGATAGACACGTTCTTATTCTTATAATGTAAAATAGGTCGAGTGCTCCGTAGACCCAGTGTTAAGAATATCGGACTACTCGTTATCATTGTTGAAAGCAAAGCTTCATTCATACGCATTGTCTCCTTGCCACTGACTTAGACAATGTTTTATCTTGCATAAACATTAATAATACTGTTGGCATATTTTATTAAATATTTTTGCTTAAACTCGTTGGTCAAATCAAACATTTTCGAAGTAGAATTCCGTCTATACTGATTCTAGTAGACTGAGAGTTTCAGTCCGGGGAGAAGGAGGAGCAGATATCTGAGAAGTCGAGAAACGATACAAAAATGCATCATCGAGTGATCTACGTTGGATCAATAATCGCGGAGCTAACCGAAGAAAGTCTTAACAGCTCAGTGACGTGTGTGGATTAAATACTGATCGGTATCTAGCAGTTACGAAGTACTGATAACAAAGTCGCCAAAGTACATTAAACGAGAGATCGTCCCTGAAACGCGTCTGCTACTATTGGATTCGTATTCCGTAAAAAATGGGATGTGAAAAAAATAGCAGGGGCCCCTGGTCTAGATCAAGATCTACGAGATCGCACAGTGGAAGCAGAGATCACTGGAAAACTCGTGCAGTCCCAAAACGCAAAGGAATCAAGGGTGATTCGATGAGAAAAATATAAAAATGCAGCAGGGATCATGCGGGATCGCGGTCCCAACAGTAGCATAATCGTCTCGGGAACGTCTCCGACTTACGCAAGCTATCACAATATATATGAACTCACTATTCAAACAGTAAATGCTCCGTAGAAGTACAACCGGTATGAAATAAAAGCGAAAACAAGATTGCACACGCCTTCGCGGAAGAAGAAAGCTACAGACTCTAGGACTGAGGGCTAGATTGCGGATCTTAACGCGAATGAAAATGTTTCTGGATCGTTTGTAACAACAGGAAGTTCGTTAGTTTTATGTTTCACATATTTTTGTCACGAACGCATCAAATCCGCAATCTACTGAGGACTGTCGAGGCCTGACAGTAGGGTTTTGTGCCAGGAAACAGATCCAGAAGACGGCAAATTTATAATTTGTCTCTTCTGTCATCAAAGTGTAAAGAGAATTCGAATTTTACAATCGCACAAGACGCCTCTGCCAGGTGATAGCGAACGCGTTACACCGTTCCCGAGAGAATAGACCGGAGGACGAATAATTGTCCCCGTGAACTGCATCCTGGCAGCGTGTTTACAAAATATTCTGTATTTATTGTTTCTCTCTTTCACACGCACTCGCATTTTCACGATTTCTCTCCCATAATCTGTCTCAAAGTGTACAACAACTGTGGTAATCCCGAACGGTCTCGAAAATATGAAATATATCTCGTTATCAAAATAAAATATAAATTGGCAATAACGTTGTTCCGCCGGCAAGACGACGGATGTGACGTTTGCGCGTCGGCAAATACATAGGAAACATCGATCGCGTTCCTCCTTCCTTCTCCGCCCCATTTTATTCGGTCCCGTTGTGCACGTGTGCGCGCGTGTATGCAAGCAAGAAGATAATCAATATTATCGTTTCCCCTACCAACGTCGACGCACACACACACGTGCACCGACCTGCTATAGCTCTATATGTAATACCCCCTATCACAACTTCACAGGAAAGTTTCTCTTTTCTCTTTGTCTTTCTTTTATTTTCTTTTTTCTTTTTTCTTTTTCTCTTTCTGAGAAACGAGACTTCGTCGACAGGGAGAATTAACCGGGAAAACTAGCGCGATCGATTTGATCAGAGAGAGAGAGAGAGAGAGGAAAAGATGCTGCTCCCATTTTTTCGTTTCTGTCTACGCCACTGGTCGCATTCAGAGCTAATTGGGTCAGCTCTCCCGGTCGAGTCAGATCGTCTCTCTGAAACACGCCGCGGCGTTTCTCTCGCCGGAGTCTAATCCCGGAGTTTCGGCCTTTTCAGCGGTTTTTACGTTCTATAAAACATTGACATCAAAGAAACGCGGCGAAATTCGAGGACTCTAGGCTCCGGGATTCATCCGATGGGTCTGATGAGACTCCCACTATGACGACCTCTTCAAGATGATAGCCTCGAGTGGGACGTTCATCTCTGAGAAGGCTCGTACTGTACGTCCGGCGGCTGCATCGTTAGGTAGCAAGGCTGCGTGTCTCTGAAGTGCGATCTGACTAGAAGTCCCAGGCCCAGAAGGACTACTGGAAGGCCGAGGAGCGCGCAGATCAGTTCCCCGGTCACTCCTGGTGACCAGACGATGAATCCTGGCCGAAAGGATATTTTAATTATTAGTGGACAGCGGATTTGATGGATCTATGGAAGGAATGAATAGGTGTGTGATTTGAAAGAGTGAATTCATTGGAAGAATTCGAGTACACTCTTATATTTAGGCGAGATGGTAAGATGGTTTTTCCTGGTTGGTAAGAGGGTGGCTTACCGCCGTCAGCGCCGATTTGCATCTTGTAAATGCTCCACCAGATCCCAGAGAGTGGAAGAGAGACTGTAGCCGTGGCAACCGTGAAGACAGCGCTCTCGTTCATTGACAGGAAGTTGAGAGCTGAGATCGTGAAAACAGTGTACGCGATCAAGAAGGTCCAACCATGACTAGCAATACTGGCACAGGACTCCGGGTTCCTGAAGTGACAGGTGATTCCGTGCTCCATCGCACGGTACAGCTCCACCGGCGATAGGCCCTGAAAGAACATGATGATTTCATCATAGGAATATGGTCTTCAGTTGTAGATGTCCTGTGGACTTGTAATGGGAAGTGAAAAGACGATAAATTTTCTAATATTGGATCATATGATTTAATCTTTTCTGAGGAAGTTGTCGGAGTTGCGGAGAAAATACTAAAAGTTGTATTTTGCAACTCTTTTATATGGGCTTATAGTATCAATGAAACATTGAAATCAAACAACAAAAAAAGTCCAATATTAAAATATTAAAAAAGTTATCGTTTTGTTGAGAGCGTCCGAATGTTAGCGGTAGTCACTGCGTATATGAGAATCGATGGCGTACCCTGCCAATCCCCGGCAACGTATCCAGCCAGCACATTGACAGGATGGCGAAGAATGCAATTAAATGGATGTAGAAAAGTGTCTCCAAAATCGGAGGCTTTGGAATGTGTTTTGGCTTGACGGTGGGGTCAGGATCTGTTACGTGAAGCAACCTTCCGCCTTCCTCTTCGGACCCGCGACGTCTGATGTCTCTTGATGACACCAGACGAGAGACAGTGTACAGGAAAGAATTTTGCTGGCTTGCTATCTGGCACATGTTCTGTTGCTGAAATCAGAAATAATATCTTCAGCGCGGTCGAGTCTCGAAACAAATCGGTAACTGTACAAATAAACTTCACGGTTACAATTAAAATTTCGTCTTTTATAATTTTACTGACAACTATTCATTGCGAAATAATTGAATTTGTTTTCGTCTTAAAAGGAAGACACGATATTCATATTTAGCAGATTACATTAAAAATATTCGTCACGAGCCTGACTCGTTACTATACTGCACGGGGTTAATATGATCGATGAGCAAATTAATTTGTACAGCTGATACTTGATCGATATTTGAATTGCCCACCTCGGTAGTGTAATGTCCCTCTAGTAATGTGAAGAACATAGCAAAGGCAGCCAGTGAACCCACGTAGACGAAGGTCCAAATGGCCCTAACTCCCCAGGATCCTCTCAAGCTGGCTGTGTGGGCGGAAACCTCTCTGCCCCTGCACCGAAACTCATCGCATAGCCCGTAGTCGACGCTTATGAACAGCCCGACAATGATTGTGGTGCTCGAGAAGATCCGTTGCAAGCTCATCACTGAAACAGCCGTTCCCTATTACACCCACTTGTCCTGGATCTCGAAAGCGAATCATTAGAAGCGCGTTAATGGACCTCCCCAAACGCTGGGGAAACTGTTCGCGAATTTTTTGGGGCGATGCTAATGGACACTCTTGGCCTGGAACTTTCCGACCGTGTTCCTCGACCCCATACAGAGTTTCGAAAAAATTTACAGCAGTTACGAGAAATCTTAATCTTACTGGGATTAATCTCTTAATGATGGTTAATGGCGTCTGTAGATCAAATTGAAGGACGGTATTTACTTTTTCGACAGAAGAAGAAATAGTAGACCAGAGAGAAGACAAGGGTGATCCCTTTGATGGGATCCTGCAGGTGGCACAGTACCCTACTCTCATCCAAGCAAAGCGTGATCAGTATGCCGGAGAGAGCGTAGACAAAACTTATTTTGAGCAGAGCACAGCGGGGTATCTTGATCTTCATGCTGTTGGGAATCAGTGCCGGCGGTGGTGAAATTCTTCCAGCGATGAACCACACTATGCCGAGGATGGAGGTAGAGCTCAGGGCCGTGAAGAGGAGCCCTGAAATGAAGACAATCGTCAGATCACATTTTCAGACAGACTGGATCGTTCGATATGTAATTGTATCCTACCGATTAAACTAATTCATTATTAGACGGCGGATCTTTATGCAAAATATAAATTTTCTACCTGAATTGTAACAACCTGGAGTGAAATAGAAATTTATTTTTTCTCGGTACGTTTAAATTCATCTAATTGATTTGCTGTTTTAAATTACACTTAAGGTGATCCTTAAAACTTCGCTGTATATTTGTTATTAGGATTAAAAGTAATTTTGGCAGATATACTTTCGTGTAGAACCGTGAACGAGACAGAAGTGTTTATAAATCAGAGTGGAGATAAATGTAGGGACAGATGCAGGTGCAGAACGGGGCGGTAATTAACGGGGCAGAATTGAATGACTACAATTAACATGATCTAGAATGTGCAAAGCCGGAAACCTGTGTACGCGTTGGAAACGGCGCTGACGCTCTCCAGATAAAGGGGATACGTGATAATCAGAAAGGTAATGGACACGACCACGGCGAGGAGGGTGGCGATGAAGCTGAATTTTTGCCATCCAGCTCGGTCCGTATCGAACAGCTTATCACTGGTCTGATAAGCGACATATGGCGATTCCTCTGTGTCCGTGTACTCTTCGATCTCGACGTCGCTCCCTGTACAACGCAGCTCTTCCTGTTCCTCGTCGTCCACCATTGTTGAAACGCAACCTCCTAGGCTCGCCATTTTTTTCCGATCCGTCTTGCCCTAGCCTGCAATTAAAAACATCAAACAATTAGCAATCTGTTACCTGAGAGCATTCATTAAAAAATTAACTCCTTGCCACGTATTATCTCATTAGATTTGCGATCAATATTTTATAGACATAATTTTTACACATTCTATAATGGAATTTCATATGTTGCACTACATGTTACGTTACATCATAGTATGTTGCTAAAATCACTCTCCACTCGCTATTTTCAGTATAATAAATTAATTGATTGGCAACCGGGCCCCTGAATTTAATATAATTTAATTATTTAATGGGGCGTCAGTTTGACGAGCAAAACAAATAATTTATTACCAGCTAGTACGCGTGCGATTTATGCATGCGGATCTTGCCAAGCTAATTTCGCAAACGCAGAAATTAATTGGAATATATTATCCTAGCAGGATTGCTAAATATCAATAAAATAAAATGTATAAAGATAAACATCAGAGTTTCGATTAACAATGTATTGAATTAAATAATAATGAATCGGAATGATCTTCGATCATCGTCGATAACGATATAAGCTAATTAAATGAACGGATAATAACAGGGGAGATGGAATAACTAATATATTATCGACCAAATATTTTCTGATATTATTAATTCCCATCAATAATGAATCGGCCTTCAGGAAGGCTTAAGAAAAGCAATTTTCCAGAAATGCTTCTTCATCGTTCGCCTCTCTCGGAGACTCTAGAGAAAAGACTATCCATTTCAATGGTAATTTAATCATGCTTGAGACGTTTAGATGCAAGAGAAGATTTATCATTTGGCAAATGCAGCTCTGCTTAATTGAACTCATTAACCATCGTTAAGTCCAGTAGACTCCGTCTAATTAAAAGGTGATTCCACCGTTCTATCCTTATACAGCCCCAAGCAAAGAAATTACCCAGAGATTCGAAAACTTCATCAATTTCCAACAATTAACAAATTTCCAATGCAATTTTAATAATTGTAATTCTCCCATAGAATTTTTGTCTCGAGTTTTCTATTCAGGCCGAACGGTATAATCGCCAAGTCAGAACTTTAGTGTAACTTTCTCATAACATGGTCGAACAATTCCATTAATGAAAATTCTGCTAAGATATAATTCATCCCCTAGGGCCATACAAAGCGCAGCTATAATTTGTTTTTATTTCCACAAAGTCTGATCGCAGATGTTAATTCGAAGCTCGCGAGGGAAAAACGGTGAGCTAATTCTAAGTGTTAATGCAGAAACACGATATAATCCATTACAGTAACTACTCGAAGGCCTGCAAAAAGGCTCGCAGAAATGTGAAACAAGTTTACCCGAGACAGAGGGATTTGTTTTTCCATTCCGCCCCGTTTTTTCCGACCTTGCAGACGACGACGATTAACGAGCGTTTTGCATGCACACGTTCAGCCATGGATTCCTTTTTGCAGTTCCACCCCTCCAACTACCAGATTAGATAACTCCCTTATCAGTCCGGAGCCGGGGAATTTCGTGAGAGTTTACACGGAAATCCACCAGTACAACGATAAAACCGGCAATCGTGTCTGCTCACTTTTATTCCCTCCTCGCTACGAATTAAAGCACCGTTTAAATTGTTTCTGCTTCAGGTTGAACCGTTGGTAGATAGTGCTGTAATGAAGATAAATATCGCGGGAACGTGGCGGTGGATATTTATCAGTGAATACTGTGTCATCGATAAATTCGCTTAATAAGAAACAGAAACTTATCTGATACCCAGAACATAATTGATCGCCTATCGAAACTTTCTGCTGCTGAATTATTTAATACAGTTTCATTCGGTTTTGATTATTGTTGCTTCCAAAAAATATTTTGGAACCGTTTGGGGACTCTCGAGAAAATTCTGGAATGTTCTAAAAAGTTCTGAGTTAATCAAAAAATTCTGTAGCCTTCCGAAAAAATCTAGAGCCTCCCAAAAAATTCTGGAGTATTGCTCCAAATTGGAGAGCCGATAAAAAAATGTACTGCGCGTTCGAAAGTGACTGGAGCGCTGCAGAACAAACGAGTGTGCCTCTAGGAAATTTTCGGGCTACTAAAAACATTTTAAAGTCCACGAAAGCATGTAGCAGCGTCATAAAACCCAATAGAAGAAGCTCCAAAAAATAAATAAACTCCTAAAAAAGAATTGTAGGGATACATCCACGAATTTCGTGATGGAAGTGACGAGATTAATTCAGTTCCATCTCTGGAGCAATATCTCTGGAAATTCGTTTGTCTTTGGATCGATAAAAAACCTCTGTTTTTCATGCTTTCCCTCTCTCTCTCTCCTCTGCTGTCCCCAATTTTTCATCGTCTGTGTGTGTACGCTCACAAAGAGTATATAGACTCTCTCTGTCTCCCTTTGGCTGGCTGATCGATTAACTTTCAAAGCTATTATATTTCCTCCACGACACAAATAATAGTATACATTATATTATATTGTATGCAGGCCGGCGAGACGATCGGGAAACGTGACAGAATTAAAGCGAACTCGTTTTTTCCGCCGGCATTTAAATCACGCGCTGCTTTTACACGGTCCGACTATAAAGTGGATTTTTCAGCGAGCTCTTATGTATTCCGCTGGAGAGCCATTTAACGAATCTTTGATCTGGAAATGAACCTTTTCAACGAAGTGCCCGGTCTCTGTGGACGCGCGATTAGCTGGTCATTTAATGGTCGGTCTAATGAGTTCTTCTGAATTAATTGTTCATACCGAAATTCCACGATTCATTAATATATATTAGCGCTGCTGCGTGTCGTGGTTAATATCACCTCACCGTGCCAGGAACAACGCGAGTAATGGCCCCGCACCAGCCCGAAATTGTTTCTGATTTTACACTACCCACGGTCACACTGGCAATAATAATTTTAGCTCAGCAGATTCTGGCTCCCAATATTCCAACATTAAAGAGAAGGTTGTTTTATTAGCATGGGAATAATGAGCTCGAGGCACAAAGCTTTAGAGAAAATGGCCATTTGTAATTTTAGATTAATTTTACTTCGCCGATACTGTGCCATGCACCGAGTCACGATATTCTGAAGAGTTAAGGAGGCTATTCCAAATGCATTTTATTATGGATTTCAAAACAAACAAAAATTCTGAAGCCTTCTGACGAAATTCTAAATACTCTGAAAACTGTCTAGAGCCTTATTAAAAAATGCGACAGCTGTTTGGAAAATTCTGAACCATTCCGAAGTATTTTACATACTTATGCTCAAGCAAAAATGAAATTGTAATGTTTTCTGAAATTAGAAGAAGGAAACTAATATTCCGAGTGCGGGTTTCAGTGTAAATATTGCAATGTACTGTGGCGGTACCTCTGAAGAGCAACGTCAGTGCTAGATTTTGAGAGCAGCAGACAAGCAATCAGAATTTTTAAATAAATAATATCCTGCACTATTCCCGGCAAACGATCCTCAAAAGACGACACCATTTCGCCAGGAGGACAGCTTGAAAAACCGTAGAGTCTGGCCACACAGTTTCATGCCAGAAGTAGAGAAGGCCGCAGCACTGAATGGTTAAAACAGCGAGAGAAATGTAGAGGGAGGAAGTCACGGTTTTAAGGCCGGAACAAAAGAATCTAATTACCGGCAACTTTACTCGGCGCAAGTGGCCCGAGACAGAGCGTAACTCGACACTTGGAAAACAATGGGATAAAACGCGACCCAAAGCGGACTAGATTGAGCTTTCTTCCGCAGTTTAACCTATTTCTTGCATTTTTCATTGCTAGTTCGACCCTGGGGAACGTTGCTACTCCACAGAGCACATGCGATCATCGTCGAATCGTGTTCCATTGATCACTAGAACATCCCTCTAGGCTTTATCCTAGGTCCATGGGAAATGCTTCTCCACGGAAATGTTTAATGGCTCAACCCTTTACAACACCTCGCAATTCTCACCGTGAAACGGTAGAGGGATTTTACACCTCCTTTAATGGCTGTTTAATTTTTTAGCGGGCCGAGGGACAGTAGAATCTCACCTGTATGCACTTAGGGCAATTTTCAAAAGGAAATTCAGACAGCAAAGCATTTAAAACATTTTCTAACAACGCTTTCGAAGGATTTTAAATTGATCAGTCATTTTACAAAATACTACAATTTAATCGAGGTCGAGATTTTCATGTTTGTTCGTGGAAGAATTAAACAAGTGGGTACTTGCTAATTAATTTCTTTCATAGGGTAGAAAATTAATTTCGAGGAGGAGATCGAAGCTTGTACAAGCTAGAAGAATTTTGCGAACAACAGGCGAGCATGTTAGAAATTTCTAACCACGACATTAACAAATGTTAGTTCAGAGAACTCGGCAACAAGACGCTTCAGCATCGAGTGCGCTCCAGGGATTATTACTCGAGGCATCCCTGTCCAGCTGCAATGAGGGTTGGAGAGGCAGCAAGGGGACGAAAGAAACTTCGCAACAATATCCAACTGAACTTGGCCGGATTTATCAGATTTCACGCAACTTCAAAACTGCCGAAGAAACTTCCCTATTGATTTTTGACGCTCGACGTTTACTAACAAGCCACTGACTGTGTTTAGAAGGCTGATTATCTAAAAAGAACGACGTGAATTAATTACGTCGGACATTCGCAATCTACAACATAGATATATATCTTCAAACACGCTTGTAAAACAACGCCACAATACTGCCAGGCACATACACAAAAGAAATGGTAAATAGAACGGTACAAATGTGTCAAAAATATTTTTACAAGCTAATGTCAATAAATACATAAATTATTTACACATGCATTAGACTAGATATATCAGAATAATATAAACGGGGATGAAATATTAATGCAGACAGTTCAATAAAAATAATACACTGTCCCGGACGTACTCGAATCAATAGCACTAATTTATTTATACCGGCGACAGTTTATATTTTTATATCGTCAATGGGCTTCGATTATTAATAACTTCGAACCCCCTTTTATTCATAAAGTCTGGAGCCATCAGCCTCGAACAATTATTCTAAACAAAATGTCACGTAACTTGTTGTTAGATAATCTTTGAAAAAGAGAAAACAAACAAACAACAGAGTGAAACAACATTTTGAATGGCACGACGGAGTCATAGAACGTGATGTAATCTGCACATTTAGGGGACGTAATGTCAACCATAAATACTCTTTAATATATTCATTATTTGCCCATCGTAAACAGCCGCCCACGCGCCGGACCGAACACCACTCATAAACTTCCTGTATCCACTAGCACGCCGGGAAAACCAACCAGCCTGAACAACTTAATTACAACTCCGCCCTCTTTGAATCTCTACAGTGCATAATTCCTCAGACATGAAAACAAACTTTTCCCTTTTATAGAACCGGGCTAATTAAGTACCTCAACTGACTGACACTTCTCCGACATTCAAATAATTTGCCGCACTAGACAAGTGTCGCGGGAAAAACTGTTGCAAATTGTGGTGCAATATGCATTATTACGCATATTGTAGAAACATTTTTTTTTGGAACATGCTTCAGAATATAATACATCAATTTGGCCCTGAATAAAATTGAACAAGTCGCTTCTGAATAATATGTAACAATTTCTCTCTTGAATTAAATTAAACAATTCCAAATTAAAAATAAAGTTGAACATCAAGCTCCAGAATAAAATACATCCATTCGGTCCAGAATAAAATGGAACATGCTCCAATAAATTTAAACATCAAGCTCCACAATAAAAAATACATCAATTCGCTTCAGAGTAAAATGAAACAATCCGTTCCCGAATAAAATTATCAAAATCGCCGCGAAACGAAATCGAACAATTCCAGAACAAAAAAAAAGAAGCGGGGAAACATCAAAAGACAAATTTTAGCACAACAACGAAACCTATAAAATGCATCAGAAGAATTCACTGTAATATAATCCCGACTAGAACGTTTCAGAATTTGCACGAAGATAAAACAGATTTGTCCGATTGGAGCAGTTGGTTGATGATAACGAGTGTCCAACAAAAGCAAGCAACACTGGAGCAGAAGTTGCAGCCGCCCGAAAATAAACAAACAAATGCCAGCACACATCGCCCACTATGATCCATAGTGAACGGGGTGTGAATCGCCGCGGAGATGTTGAAGGGCGGTTTAGGTGTACAGCGAAATGTCCATTAAAAATAGAATTAACATTCAGCCGCTGGAGACGGATCGATAGGGGTCAACAAAGGGGGCAAATAAAAACGTTTATCGGGGTCTGTCAATGAACCCAACACTGCGTCTTACCCTCGAAAACCTAACCTGACACCGCCCACTGTCACAGGAGATGATGCTCTCTCTCTGCCACGGCTCGAAGAGGACACGTCGATGTCCTCTGTCGCAGGACACCACGATGACACGAAGATTCACATCGGATGTGTCAGGTCGGGGAACCCTTCTTCGTTGTCGAAGACCTCGAAAACCGCGTAAAAACTGCGACGTTCTACCATCGTGGGACGAGCACTGCCTTCGATGCGGGATACCCGACTTCTGGCCAGGGCCGTGTCGCGTAGGCGGCTAAATCTGCTAGCATTTGCACCAAAATTTCTCGAACACCACTTGGTAACAACCCTGAATACACTGCTGATCTTTATCCATTTGTACCGTCCAAAAAAGGCTGAAACATAACATTCCACAGAATCTAGTACAATTTTTACTTCTTTTGAGATCTGAATATTTTTTTTAACATTTTGATTGTGCTCAGAGAAATTAAACGAAGGCTATTCTACTGTAAAATCATTATAATGTTGTCCCTAATCATTTATTTATATTAGATTGTAGAGAATAATTCCTAAAATAATTTATATGAATGTGGATGTTATATTCCAGTATAAGAATGAATTTTAAAAACGGGAAATAGTGTCTAGTTGACTTCATTAAATTTTTAAATAGCAACAAAGTATCTAAAAAACCTTGTTAATAAATGAAGTACATTATTGTGTAAAAATCACAGCTGCGTGTTGTCAGAATGACTAATGAAAAATTAAACGAAACAATTTTCGAAAAAATTAAAATCCAAATTAATTCTCTGGAATAATTGTCGGACCTAAAACTTCGATTTCTGAAATTCGAAAAATAGATTTTGGATTTCCAGGAAAATTCTGCAGGGTTCCAGTGGTATAGGTACACGCCTGACGACTGCACATGCGTGGAACCAAGCATCGCTCCGTCTCACACAAAGCGTTTCCCCTCATTCTCATTCCAATTAGCAAGGTAATATCTCAATTATCCACGACGTATTTGAAAATTCACTGTACCGGTATCGAATTGTTACATTATTCCTTTATCTCCGGCGGCAGAGAATAGAGACAACATCGTCTGCGAGCGATAGGAAAAATTGAAAAATCAATGATTGCCGGCAGAGAGTCAGCGAGAAAAATCTATTTCTCGGCGGAGAAGTGGTGCCGGCACGCGTTCAATCGAACTTTGATTAGTTTGATTGTTTTCGGCTGTTTTTTCGCCGCGATTCGAAACAGTGGACACAATAACCGTTCGATTTTCTATTGCCTGTCGGCATGGCGAGAATCCGAATTTTGATTTACAGAATCAACCAATTGTCACCGTGTCACGTGAACGTGTAACAGAAACGTGGTAAACGCTATTTAAAAATTCTATTCGAAATTGTTCTGTCTGTAAAACAATTTTGAAAACTCGCATTTATAAAAAACTCTTCTAATTCACAAAAAAGACACCAACGAATTTTGCGATCTGTCATTAAATCCAGTGTGTACTAGCTTATAATAAAAATATGACGAGCACCCTTTTCACAAATTTTGCAAGAAAGTCAACTTGAGCGTCCTTCATCTAAGAAGAAAGTGTCAAAGGATCCTGGAATCAATAAAAAATGAAGACCACCTCTTGTAGTGAAATTTAAAAATATCTCTCGTCGTGAAAAATTCACTGGTGACAAAAAAATTGTGAAGGCTATTATATTCACAGGAAAATTAATTCTTCCGTCAAAGGACCCTGCAATAAATTTGAAAATGTTTTCCGAATTATAACGCCTCCGTCAAAGTTAATTTTACGACTAAGCAGGAATGGAACCGAATTTACACGGAATCCGAGGCACGCTAATTAATTAATTTTTCATTTCTCGGGAACTTGGTACAGAACGGCAGTTCATTAACAATGCGAGAAGCCGATAGATCGAGGGCGAAATCGTTCCGGAGTTTCCATTATTAAAGTTCTGAATGCCGGTTCCGTGTACGAGGAAATTAAACGCCGAAGTTGCAGCGAAGATCCAGGATTTCTAGATCAAAGGGCCTGGTGTATTCGCGATTGCCATTCTGGGGGAAGTTTGGCAACGCTTGCTCGATCATCCCACTCGTTCCTCAGACCGTGACCCCGCAGACAATGCCAGAACGGTCTTCTTGCGGTTGGGGGAAGGGTATTGTAAACAATGGCGATCTGGTTTTGCTCGACACGGACATACCATGTGGCGCGTTCAAGAAATTTGGAGAGAACATGGTTGGACCCAATGAAATTGGTAAGAAATTAAATGGTAATTAATGGGAATTAAACGATCGTGCTAAATAAGTTCATTGCATGCATAATTCCATATAAATTTAAATTGAACGGATCATTTCATTTAAATTGAGTTGAGAGAAGAAATTCGAAATGTTAATATGGATTTCAAAATCGATATTATATGAAATTGAAGATGACGATGCGTTTAATAAAATTCGACAGACAATGCGTTGGAAATAAAATGAATATAATTGTGATGCGCGTGGAGCAGTCTTTGTAGCAATAAATAATAAAAAAGCGGCGCATGGAGCAGCCACACGAGGGAATTTTGAAAAAAATAGAAGGATCCATCAGAAGTGTGAAAAATAAAAATAATGGGACGCGTGAAGCAGCCAGAATATTAATAAAAGTTTCCTGTTGGAGTGATTATAATAACGAGGCGCCTGAAGCGGCCGTAGTAATTGATGTGTCATTGAGCATAATAATCGTAATCATCACAATAAGGCGCTCGATGCAGCCATAATAATCGTGTCATTGACTCGACAGAATGCAGACATTTTCAACAGTGATAATGCTGATTTGATGCAATAAATAATAATCAACAATGTGCCATCCATATTGAACGGCAATGTCCGGTAATTTTATTGACAATATTCATACTGTAGAAGTTACGAATAAAAAAAGATATATCCACATCAATCTGAATACGAGAAATGAATATTTCATAGAATATGATAATAATATTACACAATATGATGGTAGCTGGCCAGAGTATTTCTAGGTCAGGTGCAACAGTGAATTTTTCTTCATTCACGTAGACAGTGCTTACTGCAACAGGGAGCACAATAGAGTGAATAGGTGAACGGAAGCTCTGAGAGGGGATCGATAAGAACTGGGTTAATATGATCAGCCAAGGCAGCAGACTTCTTCAGCCTATCGTCCAGACATTATATTTAGAATGCGGATGCTAGAGCGAACAGCCCTAAGACACTTTGTCTCACTGTATCATCCACTATCAATCCTGGAAAAATGAACCTCCAGGGAACCTATCGCATCGAAAACCCTTACCTTCCTCCAATTAAATTTCTTTCTGGATTCAATCACGCCTATCATCATGAAAATAAAAAAATCAATGCGACAAGAAACAACTCTTAGGTGACCACGAAAAGAAAAGTGTGTTGGAAATGATTTCTAATGAATATTAAAATGAATCTCGCCTGAAGAATCGTAAATAATTTCATGAAGAAAATAATTGCCTTCATCGGAGCGAATGAAACTTTTTAACGACTTAGTTATCTTCGCAGCAAAATATAACGAGTGCTGCAAAAAGTGTCTTTCCAAAAAGAGAAATACATTGAATTTAATTACTACACTCTCTACTTTTCGCGACGAAAAATAATGGAGTTAAATTCGTCTCGGCAGACTTTCATACTAAATTAGCTAATTGTGTCACATCAGCTCTTTACATACCAGAAAATAACGAAGACTACAATTTTTTCAATTAGAATATTTATAATGAATTTACAAAATAATTTCAGAAAATAATGAATGGTGTACAATTTTTTATAGGTGACATTTATAACGAATTCGCTGATTATGAGTCTTCGTTTAGGAGATTGTAAAATTCTTCTTAGCGGAGTTCCATGGTCCCATGAAATTAGCCAAAGTCGGAACGGCTTGTTTTACGATACCAGCGATTCCAGGATTTTTTCGAAGAGAGGAACTCGAGGTGTTGAAGTATAATAAGGGCTCGCATGATCCCTAAGAGGCCTGCGCAATACACGCAAGCGGGAACTCGCTTTGGAAACGCTCGAAACGCGAGCGGAGGCTTCAGTCTGCGCGCGACACTTGTCCGAGACGCGTCGCGTTCCGACATTCAAACAAGTGTGTACTCCCCTAATCTCGCGGTTCCGCAGAATAAAAAATCCTGACCAATAATAAACCCTCGTTCTACCCCATCGTAAAAAGACCTTCCCATCAACTTTGAAACAGCCCTTATAAAGTCAAGAAGAGTCACTGTTTTATAGACTGGATTTTCGATCGGCAAGTAGAAACGAACAGTTTTAATCAGACTGGCGAAACGAGTATTATCAAATCGAGCGTGGCAGCTTATGTGCACTAGGTAGTGCTGTGAATTTTTGTGGAGGTTGAAGAGTCACTTGATGGGATTTTGAGAACCCTCGTAGACTTCGAATTGGTGAACGTATTCGATAAATTGTCAGTGACTCCGAGTTATGATGGAACATGGAGTTGTAGATCGTGATGCGATCTTTGTCGAGTGAACAGAGGGGCAGTTTCGGTGCAGGTGAGAGAGCACAGGTGAGATCATGTGCATCGCAGGAGGAAATTGATCGACGACGCCGGGAAAATGGCCGTGAAGACCTGAGGAGTGTTACGAGAATGGAAATCGGAATGGGATCGAGAGCACCGTGAGGTGAGATCGACGGGATTTATCGTCGATTAGCGGGGCGGATCGTTAATTAACTGCAAGGGGACTGTCACGTCCTCGTGCTCTTTGAGTCGCTGCAAAATATTCAAATTCAACAGACAATCAGTCATTTCACTTTCAATTATTTTACTAAAAATGTCATGACTCTTCCCATTTTTGTAGACAAATAATAAGAAAGTGACATGAAATGAAATCGTATTTTTAATGGGAACAGACCCTGTAGATCTGTAACGAATAAAAATTGAACAGAATTCTGTCGAATTTTATGTTTTAGCCTTCTTTTTAACATTTTCAGAAGCCATAAAAATTGCAATCATTGCAGCCAATGTTTATTTTGCCCAAAAAAATTTTTAACGGGGTTGAAATAATTTGATATCAAATGTTACGCACTTAGCAAATATTGCAAGCACCTGGATGATTGTGCGAAATGAAATACGCTACAAGTAGTTAAATAATTAATATAGGAATGTGTGTATTGATTGTTGAAGTGCTGTCGATTGGCTAATTCTATTCGGGAGAAATTATGCAGTTTTGAGAGGAGGCTGCAGGCAAAATGCGGAACCTAGTTTTTCCGCGTGATATTGTGAATGGTAGTGAAATCAATTCGGTCTCGCAACGTCACTCACGACAGCGAAGCTTTCGCTGCAATTGGCAGCCGGTTACACAAATCCGCGATTACAAATGCGCTCTGATTGATAGCGACTTTTTGTTATTGGAAAATAATCGAAAGCCCGTTTTAATTGCCATTCCTTTTCTTACTGGAACAATGCGAGTGACCTGGGTCGATGATTGACAATTCCACCGTGCTCCAGAGCACGTGTTCTTCGTATCTCTATTGCCAAATTGTTGATTCCTGCAACATTTCTTACAGCAGACAATTTTTTTTGAAATGATAAATTAATGTATCGCTACTTTCTGATTGGAGATATTATTTTCATAATGTACGATGATTGTGTACGATATTAAATTAAAAAACGTCTTATTTGATATATTGTACTAATTTCAGATATAAAAGAAGAATATATAATTAGTTTGGTTGTGTAATCGGGGTTATACAGTTTGCAACAGAGTTTACAGTTGAGTAAATGGATCAAATCCGCAGTCCACTGACAATCATCGTATTATTCTAGCTGCCGCGTAACCATGAACTCGGTTTCTTAATTAGCCTCGCCTTAGGCAGACCACGAACTTGAGCTATGTCTTACGGACACACTCCTCAAAGAAAGCGACTGTTAATTAGATTCGTGACGCTTCTCGCCAGCAATTCCACTATTGTTGCCCTGCTGGTTTATTAACAATAAGGAGCAATTGTCACATAAAAGATAATGACGATAATTCTGTAACGATAATCACGGTACGATTGATATAGGAAATTAATAATAATACACCTGAACAAACAGACAAGATGCATGGTTAATTATCATAATTGAGCGCTTGAAATAGCTATATATTCAAGAACGATAATAGAATACTTGGTTAAATATTGAAAATGGAGAGTTACCAAGCAACATAATATTTTCTATCGATGAGAACGGGAGACCTTTAGTCGGGCAACACCTGTGCGACCATGAGGGTACCTGCACTTTCGTTCGTTCCGATCGTTATTGACTTTAATTGCAATTCCCGTAGGAAGAACTGTACGTGAACATGAATAACTAAACCGCGACAATATCGTCACATCTGTCACGGTTTTCCTTAACGATTTTCCTCATTTCTATGAACAATCGAATGCACACGTAAGTCTACGAAAAGCTTTCGAATTCATCGAGCAACATGTCAGAATTCTCACAGATTTTTCGTTAGTATCAACAATACCTTTAAATAAATTACACGATCAGCAGAAACAGTGCGGTCACACACACACAGGCAAATGATCGGTTAGACTCGACTATAGTCTATCGATTACCACTAACCACAATCGAGATTTTCAGCCGCAACTTCCTCGAACACATACGTATTCGGCCTTCTAATAATTATAAGATCAATGAACAATAATTAATGTTAGCTATACAGTGTGTTCCCCAAATAAAGAATATACAGAGTGCCTTTTATTTGTGTACATCCTGTACAGGAAACCGTGGCCAATTCGATACTATAATTAGCTCAATTCTCTATAATTTTTTCATTGATCCCCGACAAGGTGAATAAGAACTGTACATGGTGAGTCAGCACGCCCTACAGTCTCCATTATATAATCGACAGAGATGGATGCGGTTCTGATTGGTTGATTGTGTGGACACACTTGTTGCTCGGCAATAATCATAAATCGCCTAATTAAATTTTTTCCTCGAGACACTTCCACATGTGCCAACCACGCTCGTTCAAACGCGATGGTGTCGTTCGCGGATTTGTTGTACCGCGACAACTTTCAAAACGTAATTTGAAACCTGGTTTAATCATTGTTCTCGGGTATTGTCGTAATAAAAGTTATTAATTGTAGTAATAAGTGGTGCCTCAGAGTGCAGAGGTTTAAAAATCTCGACACGCTACAGGACGATTCAGGAGTCAGCGGAGGACTCAAAATTCGAAATTGTTTCCAATAATTAAAAACTCAAAAATGGTTCTGAACTTGTACAGTCTTTTCTGAACAGTAATACACCCAATAAACCTCGATGAAATATTACAACAACACGGACAAATATATTTCCCAGAATAAGCAGAGAGAAGAGGGAAAGAGTAAGTAATAAGAGAAGAAGAAAGAGAAGACGATTGCGAGGAGGTAAATAAAAAAGTATCCCAAATGCAGACAGTTTTCCTATCCAAGTCTACAAAAGAGAGAGAGAGAGAGGGATGCAACCTCGTCGAAGTTTCGTCTGAATTTTTCATCGGAAGTTCGCCTCGGCGAAAACCGTGCAGGAACTTTTTGCAGTGAGTTTCGCAAGGTTCTGTTGGGGCAGGTAGCGCGGCGAGAATGCTTGCGGAAAAATCGCAAGCGTGGTCAACGGTGGCGAAAACGATTTCGTAGCTGGCCGCCGGAAATTCGCAACGTTCCAGCCGGAAATGGGTCGTCGCGTAGAGAGAGAGAGAGAGAGATAGCGTGGAGAGGGAAATCCCTTTTCGCGACCAGAGAAAAACAAATTCGAGGGCCAATTTCACGGGCGATTGCCGCGAATGAAAACCCCAGGGCGCGTGCAAGCCGCGAAATTTTTCCCCGGCGCGATAATGATCTCGTTCGCGATCAACGTCGGCGAACACTACCGTCGATTACACGGCCAAGTATGTTCCCAATGGTTCCCGAATGGTGCACTCGATAACCGCTGCTTTTTCAGCGCTGTACATCTGGACGGGAAATTAAAAATGGGGAAGCGGATTGCAATTTTTGAGTCTATGCGAATGCTGAAAATGAAGCGTGATTTACGTTACAGTGAGCGATTAATTATGGCGAAACAATTGGTACGTTGTAAATTGAGTAAGTAGGGGAGGGTCTAATTTATTGGGGGAAGGGTGTAATTAATTGTGGGGAGCTTCAGATTTATTGTGGTCAGGGCCCCAATAATTTTTGGGATAACTCACTGCTGTTGGTGAGGACGTGATTCATCAGGGGAGGGTTCTAGTAGTTGAAAGTAAAATTAAACCCTTCGAGTTAAAAATATGTATAATATTGTGAATTATGTAGATCAGAATAGTGGGGAGCACCGGATTAATTAGTGGGACGGTAAGCAAAACTTTCTGGAAGAACTCATTGCTGTTGGTGAGGATGTAATTAATTATTGAGAAGGTACAATATTTAAGGGAGGGTCAAATTAATTAGGAAAGGGTTCCAGTATTTAAAATTAAAATTAGACCCCCTAATTAAAAATGCTTATAACATTATAACGAGTGGAACAATGAAGTTTGTGTTTCTGGACCACCCTGAATATCACAGAATGGGACCAAAGAGGGGAAAAGCAATCTCATGTCATCAGGCTGTGTCGTCAATCTGAAGCGACGTTTATGGCTGACTGAATCTATTGAAGCACATTTTGTTATTTCTGAGGTACACATACACAGTGTTCCAAAATATATGTATGTACATATTTTTTTCTACCTAAATTTATCAGCACCCTAAATTGACAAGATCCAAAATCCAAGAGAAATAAATAGTACCAAAGTATATAGACTTCTGACAATTTTCTTTTGTTAGGTATAACATGAAATATAGAAAATCAATTTTGCACGACCCTGTACAAATGGTTGCAGGACCAGGTCAAAGTTATTTCAAGATGTGAAAGCAAAGGAAATTGCCGGACCCCCCGGTGACAGTAACGTAGATAAGAGTATCTGAAAATATTTAGCAGCCCGAGGTGAGGAAAATTTGCATGGAACATTTCGGGAAAGTTCAGTGGTCGAGGGTGGCCATAGAGGACCCCCTTTTGTTCCCAATGGCCCCGAGGGGTCTGCGTGAATCGTTATCGTTACTTTCGAAGCTTTACTAGCGTTAATTGGGCCAAACGACAGACTTTAGGCTCCAATTACGGCCAGGCCAACCCACGTTTTACATAATTCCTTATAAATGATAGTATTGATTCGTCTTCACCCTCGAATGCATTCGACGATCCCAATACCACTGGACTATATTCTCGAGAAACATCGAACAATGTATATTTGATAAGACTTCTCTCTCTCTCTCTCTCTCTTCATCCAGGCAGCATTGCGATATTAATTTTTAATAAAAACGGAAGTCTGGAAACTTCCAAGAATTATTCTTGCTGAATACTATAGCTGTTTCTCTCGGAGATGTTGGATTTTTTATTCAGCAGGGTTTTCGTTCGGGAGGAAACAAAAGGTTGGAAAAGTTCTATCCGGAAAATCATTTATAACTTTCTTGAAGAATGTTCCGCAAGGATCTAGAAACAATGGAACACCTATGTAACGTGAGCTGCATGTGACAATACTGTACTTGATAAATAAACCAATCAAAGGAATAATAAATAAATAAAGTTGCGAAACACTGAGCTTGTCGGAGATAAAGGTGGTGATAAAAATTGTGTAATGAGGGGGCTAATGCAAGAGTTGATTCGAAATGGCAATAAGCTCTTACTGAGAAACGTTATCGAAACATTTTGATTGACACGTTGATTTAAATAGCTCATTTTAAAGGCTGTAGGATTTTTAAGTTTATTTTTAATGCTGGATCTGTGAGGGTTAGGTGAGCGAAATTGCGGGAAACAGTGAAAGTAGCAGCCGTACCAGAAAATTGGAACATTAACTGCGAGAATCGATTGCACAGCTGGTGACAGCTATCAATTTTTAAAGCGCTCCGATTTTTCCCGTCGCTATTCATAGCGTTTGGGTCGACCACCTCGATAAAGTCAAAGAGATAACAGTTGAAATCGAACAGGCTTCAGAAATTGTCTATCGTACAATGGAAAGAAAAATTATTTCCACTATAGTGTATTCATACATAATAATCCGTCAAGTGTTCACCTATGGACAGTGACCCACGAACTTTAAATAAATAATTTTTCTACTACGCTTTAAGAACATATACAGTGAGTGTACAAAATGTTCGTACACCTTTTAAAATAGTATAACTTTTTCATAATTGTATCAGACGCCCTGATTTTTTGCATTGGTTTACGGAATGATCTGCAAAAAATATTTTCCAAAAATTACAATTTACAAGGCTGGATGGACAAATAAAAGAAGCATTTCTTTTAATTTTTTTATTGAAACAAAAAAATTCCTGTCCACAGTTTAAACCTCCTAAAGCAAATCTGAAAAATTACAAAATTCTACATTGTTTAGTTCAGTCTAAAAATATTCTTAAAAATTACTACAGCGAGGAGAATTCGAACCTAAGGGAGGGTTCCAACGCGAAGACATCACTAATAAATCAGAGTATCACACGAAAGGGTGTTGGTGTATTATAAATATATTAGAGAAGAAGGAAAGACCCAGCGTAGAATTGTGCTAGGTCCACGTACTCGATCAACCGTGCAATATTCGGGGAAAAAAAGGATTTTCGATATCGAGTGGCACCGGCCAGTCGCCGTCGAGAGTTCTCGAGGGCTATCTAAAGATTCCAATTCGTCCTTCGACGCCTGTGCGATTCCCGACAGCGCGAGGAAGCCGTGGGAAAAGACGGCTCCGAGGATCCATCTATTCTCGTAGATCACTCGGAGTCCTTGACCCCGAGCTGATTCAATTCTGCGACAAATATTTGACTGTATTCCGCCACGGAAAAAATGTTTACTCTACACACCCTCTATATAATTAACGCATTCGTTTTTTATCAAGGTTTCTTCCGTAGGTAATAAAATTTACAAAAGCAATGATTACGGATATCCAATTTGTAATGACCTGCTCCTCACATTATTATAAAAATACCGCAAGAGAATATCTATTAATATTTTTGTTCTTTTTTATACGATCCCTGGAAGATAATATGTGTTCGTTGTTTATAATTATCATTGGCACCCTTTAGAAGATAAACTTAAAGAGAAACACTCTGATGTGATTCGCACCAAGCACGTGTATTCTGTGAACAATATAGCATGCATAGAAAAAATGGTAACTGCTGATTAATCACTTGATACTCATTGTCTGACCTATGAATGACTCGCACTACTGAAATCAGACAGAAAATCGAAATAAAGTTATTTCTCGTCTTACCAGTATATTTGTCAACTTCCCCCAGCGAATTATCAATAAACAACTAGGTTAGGGATAAAATAAAAGAGCGGTGTTCCAGAAATTCAACAATACCCACAGATTCTGAATAGAAACCGTCACAAAAATTTTAGCAACGTTCCCAAAAGAAAAAAGATCGTCGAAACGCATTCACTACTATAGAGGGTGATTCTGGGAACTGGGACGAGTTACTATTCCTTTTTAAATAAAAATAGAAAAAGATGGTGCAGGAAAAAATCATACTACGTCCTAACTTCCTGTGACCTTATTTTTCATGTGAATGCACCGATGCACCTGTCAGGTACAATTTATTCTTTAATGTTAGGACGTATTATGACATATAATTTTCTGCTCTATCATTTTTTTCTATTTTTACTTAAAGAATAGCAGCGACTTATGCGAGTTCTCAGAATCACCCTGTATAAGAGGAAGCATCGGAAAGGTTTTGTGCAGGGTCACGGAGAGAATTTCGGGAAAAAAGCGACGGAGACAAAAGATTTAAGGGTAGTAAGGCGAGGTGCCGTGAAAAACGTGAAGTCTGACAAATATTTTTCTGGTGTTGCAGGGGTGGCATGAAGTAGCCGAGAGAAGACAACGGTGTTCCATTGCCCCGAAGGGCTTTTCACCGACGACATCTTGAAGAACAGAGGCCGACATGGAGAAATGCACAGCGGAATTCCCGAAGCACGAGTGGAGACACCGACTCAGCCTTCGTGCCAGCAGAAGGAGCCATCAGGTGAGAGAACACGCCGACAGTTACACCGACAATGTTATCCACGTATAAAGCCCTTCGATTTTTACACCCTTATCATGTTAACACCCTCCCAACCCTACCAGTGAGTAATGGAGGATTCTTGCCTGACTATCCCTGGGATCCTTTTTCCGGATAACTTCGCTGACATTGATAGAGACACCGGATTCCTCCGAAGTGTCCTAAAGTTAGGGGTTGCTGTATTCTCCCCTTTGATGATTCCCTCGAATCTACTCCAACTCGACCGAAAAAATTCGATTTTATTGCTTATAGTTTGATCGAAGTGATCAAATAAGAAACAAATTTTTATTTTTTAAATATTCCATTGTTTCCTCCGACATGTCCCAGAGTTTGGGTTGCTGGATGATGATTCCCTTCGATGATTCCCTCGAATCCACTCCCACTGGACCGAAAAGACCAAAGTGATACTTTTTGAAATGTAAATAACAAAAACATTCGATCATTTAATACCTGTAATACCTGATATATTTTTTCAATGGAGCTTTTTTAACTTTTTTTTCCTATTTGAGGATGTAACATTTTTAGAAATTGGAGTGTTGAGTTTGCAGCTGTGTCCACTTCTGTCGTTTTATTTGTAGTCGTAAATGAAACTTTTTGTCGCGTATTGATGTTTGGAGAATATTGCTCTGCATTTGCCAACAATTTTCGAATAACGTGCGCCCGTTCCATCGCTGTTTTAAGCAACTGACGTGAAATAATATGCAAGAAGATACAGTGCATGCAAAGTTTATAAATTATTCATTCCTCATTAATTAAAGAATGGGCTGTGACGTCAATAAAAATAGGTATGGAAAACGAGCGAATATTAAACGAGTACTGAATATTGAGGGAGCTGACAAAAGTACAAAAATAAATTTTAGTAAAAGAAACCTGCCTACGCAACGATCCATATTAAATGAAAAATAATAAAAAATTTTAGATTTTCCAGCGAGTCAGAAGCTCATTAAAAGCACTAAAATGAATATAAATCGAGGTAATAACCGTGCACACAGAAAAATGATAAAAATTTAAATATTCCCAGCGAGTCAAAACCACATTAAAACCATTAAAATTAATACAGACTTTGTAGACAGAGGTAATAATAATTTCTGCACACAGAAAAATAATAAAAATTTGCAGATTCCCAGGGAGTCAGAAGCATAGTAAACCCAATGAAAATATGTACAATGGTAATAATAATTTCTGCAACGGACAGAAAACTAATTGCAATTAAAAGTTCTCAAACGGAGTCCACAGGACGCTAGGCACTATTACGCTTAGCTCAATTTATTCATGACCAACAACGAGGATGGAAAATCTCGGTTTATCATGATCGTCTAACTTCGCGAGCTAGCAGCGGCATTTATCAATTTTTTTCACAATTAGCAACGACCACTATGCAGAAGGGGTGGGATCATACCAGGCTGTTGTCTCGCAACAAAGTCATCTTTTTATTCAAAAGAGCTGAGCCCGGCTCATCCATTATTCACAAGTTTATTCTCGCCAGTGGTGATCAAGAGAGAGAGAGAGAGAGAGAGAGAGAGAGAGAGAGAGAGAGAGAGAGAGAGAGAGAGGAGAGAAGAGTCCAGAGTCACACGTTATTACATCGAGTCCACGAATTACGGGGGCCGAGGGGAAGGAGCAATAATCTCGTTAGGCGAAATTAAAATCGAATCCCCTGAACCAGGCATAAACACGGCCTGGCTTCAGCCGGGAGAATTAATTGATCAACGTAACTCTCCCTCCGAGGCTGATCACAGAGTCCTGCGTTTTTCCACTCTCGCCGAATCATCGATTGCAATTACTAGCATAATCTCCGTGTGGCGTGACTCCTGCAGGAACACTGATTTTCGTGTCGGAGGATTGTTCAAAATTTTTTGTCGAACTTCGATTAATTTCACGAACAAATTATTCCCTCCGTTCAGTCGCAAATTGATCTCGTATGAAACGAAAAATAATGTAATTAATCGTAAAGATCACATCGATTCAATTAACGAACGCGTTTGATCAGAGAATTTTAATTAATCAATTTTTCGCTGGTCGTTTTACCGAAGGTGTATAAATACTATTTGAAAAAACAAATTACGGACTAGTCACAGTGAGTTTTCCAGCATTTTCACAATTAAACAAACTGCAACTTTTAATTGTTACAGTGAATATAGAGTAGGAATAACTTTAAATGTCTCCGCTTACCGGTGAATTGAAATTCAATGCAACTATTCTGATTATTCTTTAATTAGTCAGAAAGTCGAGTCCACAATCGCGGAGAGAATTTCAAACAGAGAACTCGGTGAATTTTCCAGTCGTTCCGCGGAATCGGAGCATAAACGTTTCGAGAGGAAACAGAAAAATGTATCAGCGATTACGAAACGATTGATCGGTCAAGCGGGAAACAGAGACCAGACCGGTGCACAAACGCTGGTGTTGTCATATTTTATGCAGGTGGATAGTTACAGTAGAAATCTCTCGGAAGAGAGAAGAATCGTATTCGTGTTTTCGTCGAGTTCATTCTTCCCCTCTCTCTCTCTCTCTCTTTCTGTCCCTCCGTTTCAAACGAGCAATTATTGTTGGTTTAATCAAACGCAGTGTGCGACCGCCGTAATCTGCGGTGAAGTTTGAGCAGAGCGTTCTCTGACTCCGCGAATGCATTTAATATAGAATTTAATAACCACCAAGTTCTGCCGGCGATTGTATGGGAAAACCTATTGTGAAGCTGCGACTGCGAATTATGGCTGCGCTCGCGGCTCTGACAAATACTTTGACTACCTTTGTAATCCTTTCACTGTTCAAGTATTCTTTGATACTCTTTGAGATCGCATTATTTATAACGTGTATTATTCAATTATTTAATCATTGAAGTAATATATTTTATTTTTTCTTATATACTGTATTACTCTGAATAATAAATTATACATGTTCAATCTTCGGATGTGTGCTTCTTGAAAAATTTTATTGCTGAATTTATTTTAAAACGATTGTAAGGAATATATTTCTAATAGCCACAAGATTTAAGAATTTGGAAGCTACTGTAAAACATGATTAAAAAATACTACTCGTAAATAATCAATTAAATCTTATCCCTCAATATTTAATTATCGTGGAATCAATTTTTTTAAAACGTCATGAACACTGTAGATTTTGAAGGAGATAAATCTCTGATCACCATTGAAGTATTAATAACAATGTGGTTTGACTGAACACGTCAATACATAATTCATTATTAAGAATTCATTGATTACGGGTATTATATTTATCAATTTTGTAAAACGTCATTAATACTGTACATTGAAGTGTTAATAACAATGTAATTCGATTCATCATTTCAATACACCATTTATTATTAAGAATTCATAGATTACAACACAGGCATTACTTTGATCAATTTCATTTGATAAAAGCATCAATGGCTAAATAACTTCTGTACATTTTTACGAAGGTTTTCAAATTTCCACAGGGGCATATGACGTGAATAAAAATTCAAGAATTAAATTTGTATTGAATCTGTATTGGAAACAGGGAATTGTTGGGCGTGAATGCAATCGCAGGTGTAATTGTAAACGAGTAGAATGAAAAGTTTTGCCTGCAGAGTTTTTGGTATGTAAAGCTGTGAAAGGTGTTCGACCACAGATAGCGAGAGACAGTTTCGAAATTTGTGCCAGGTGATACGTTATCATGCTTTCACGCGGGCTGCGAGAGCACTGTGGACACACATTGACAAAGAATTCACCGACCGCAGAAATGCCTCGAGTGCTTTGAATTGCCGAACGATAAGGTTTGATTAAACCGATCTCACCGATGCTTGCGCGATTCACTGGTATTTTCGGACGAATCCGGTGACATAGCAATTATTTCAGTAACGTCATCCTATCATTATACCCTGCCAGTCGACGACGATCATTACAGGGTGGAGAACTGTTTAAATTTTTCGAAAATTTTATTTCTCCTCCGAAAAATGTTTACGCTGTTCGAACATTTCAGATTAAAATTAATTCTTTTTTAAATGAAAAAATTAGACGCGCAGAGCCCCAATTTGCATAATGATTTGCATAATCCGAACAGCATCAAAGGCAAGTCACGACATAGTTGCATCACAAAAATCGGCTCCATATTGGACTATAAATTAATTTAAAATATCACAATACAAATAACGAATTTGACTAAAAATAAACTGTAAATTATAATCGACATAACAATTATTCTAAAGAATTTTTAAAAATTATGAAACTTGCCGAAAAATGTATGTAAGAAATCGTGAAGAATTTTCAAAAATTATAAAATTTGCCCAATGAGTAGTGAATGCGGAGGATCGTGAAAAATGTTGAGTTTTGAAATTCTGGTCTAACTCTAATATCCAAACAATTCCCGAAATGTGCGAATACACAATAATTCAGTGTTTCTCGTAGTGATAATTGATATTTAATGATTCCCAGCTGATGGTAATTAAAACACGTTGCTTCCTCTCACAACACATATCGGTTTGCAAAATCATCCGGCAGTATAAACGACCCCTTGTTTGTAATTCATTCCTATCGGTGTTCCCATTATGGTAGGCCGGATTCGGATAATTAATACGATGTGCAATCGAATTTACTCGACGCTACTGGAATTATGACTACATATGTAGTAAGGACCGTTCTGTACAATTGATTGAACAATCCAATTTGTTAACATAAATCGAGTTGCATATGAATGGACCTATATTTTATAATACATGATGCATTTTCAATTTTTAGGTGTGTAAACGTGTCAGTTTGTACATATTACACAGGAAGTTAAAACTCCATGTTGGTTTCGTTAACAAGGACTATACTAATTAACTAGCACCGTTGAATCATTATCCAGTTCCCGAACTATGTAGCAAAGTGTTCAATTCAAGGGCTAGGAATCTCGCGCAAAGTACTAACGAGTTAATCAAAACTCCTGCTACCTATAATTCTCTAGAAGTGTGAGCATACAGGAAAGGGGTCGAATTCTATCTAATTAGTCAACGGTCTGCTGATCAACTAATTATTTGGACCGTAATCACTTTATATCAAACTTGTAACCATGTAATTTCATGTAGAAGTAGACTTTGCAAGGAGTTTAATGTTTGGAAGCGTTCCCAGTTTTTCGAGGGCTGATATTTGCATGGGCCTAAAATTGATACAGTCCTGATTTTCGGACTAGCCAAAAATTGGCAAGGTCTTCAAATGTACAGAGTCCCCAAATTTGCAAAGATTCCAATTTTACAGAGCCCTCAATTTCATACGAAGCTTCATTTTTAAGTCAGAAAATATTGGAAACGATACCCGAAGAGAACAAAGGAGCACTCACTTAATTCCAGCTAGAAGGACCAGCAATATCTGGCGCAGGAAATATAATATTAGCATACGAGATACGATTCGTTCGTATCGCAATTCAATTCTTCTGATCAGACAAAAAGGTCAGGACACATGTCAAAGGAAGGAGAATGCACATCCTTGCGTCTGTACCAAATCCGAAAGAGAAAACAGGCAATTGGCTGAGCAGCAGCGCAGCGACAGGGCAGCGAGTTTCACCAAGAAAAATTGGACCAGGTAAGTGAAACAAAAGCGAGACAACGGGACTCAAAGGATACAAAGGATTCACACAGGAGTGTGGGCAGACAGGATTAGGACATTTTCACGGTCCAGAGTGAACAATGGCTAGTGTCGTAGAGCTTCGACTCGCCGAGCGGATAAACGGAAATAACACGCTTTATGAAACTTTATTGATCAACCAAGAGAAGATTAATGAGATCCCCTCGCTCCTGTCCCACGTAATTGCTTCGTGTCTGAGGAGGCGACCGGGAAATTTGTGTTTTCCCTGATCGCACCAAGAAGCCTAGGAAGATATTTACATTCCATCAACGGGGATGGTTGTTACGTGGCAGGAAGGTAAAAAATATCGGAAAGAGAGCCGATGTAGATTGAGCTTCTGCGATTCGAGCCTCTGGGGAATTGTGAGCGTAGAAATCGGGACGGCGCATGGTTGATGAGTACGTCGCCTTGAGAACACTGTGAAAATTCTGAGACTAGTCACGAATTTATTTAATCAAGACGTCTAACAATAATTCCGTACAACAATATAATTTTCTGAAGTAGTCCCATATCATCCAGACTGCTCCCGAATGTTTTGGAAATGTCCAGAAGCCATCCAGACTAAAATACAATTTTTTAACGACGCTTGATGCCTCCTAGAATGATTCAGAATTTTTCTGAGCTACCGTAAGTGCGTCGGTATAAGCCACAATTTTTTGAAGGTATTCTGAATCAACCTTGACCGAAGAACTCGAAATTTTCTCGAAGCTGCCGTCAACGAATACAAATGGAAATGAAGAATTCAGGACTACTTTCGGCAGTCAGAAAATGGAAACGATAAGTGCCACAGGATGAGTAGACTCAAACAGGTGTAGATCTATAAATATTTGAAAGTCGCTACTGGCAAATATACGACCCGCGAACAACGTCGTTCACCTATTCTCTCTGCAGCTCTGGAAAATCTGATTCTCGAAGACCGAGATTCTGCAACATTTAAGAGGAAAGGAAAATGTGGAACGACGTCAATGGAGGTCATATGGGTCTCAGGAAGTTCGTTCAGTTTGCCATTCGGTGAGACGATGGCTGATAAAATTCTGAAATCTGTTACATCTACTTCCGAGACTTTACCGCGGCACCGTCGACAGAAAAGAGAACTCGTAAAATTGTTCAAACGAGCCACCCAGGATTTTTCTGACCAGTAATAAAACCATGACAATTTTTAACAATTTATTCTTCGTTTCCTTTCACATTTTTTACAAAGATTTTTCCGTGGACAATTTCATGCGAATGATTAAATTAAATATTGCACGTTCATTTTTGTTCAAAGAATTTTACATAAATTTTTACATGGACTGGAAACAGATCAATGTTGAATGGATAGATATGTAGATAGATTGGCGATGAAGTATTTTGACATTTTCCAGTCGAAATTTCTCAATATGGTCGAACCGCTGTCAGGATTATTAAAACATCCTTGAACGGCTCCCTCAGGATGAGTCGTTGAAAGGAACCGGACTGAAAGGACACCAGACGAGGTTTCTCCGACTGATTAGGAAATAGAAATCTAATCAGTGCTTTTCCTCCGCTTCATCGAAGTCCCGTTCGGGTTTCTTTGAGAGTGGCTCCTTGCGTATAAGATAACGGAATACTCCTAATTACATACTATCACTTTCTTGTCTTCTGATCGACCAGATTACACTCTACTTAATTAGCCAAACATGTAATTTACAGTTCAATTAGCTCGTCCACTCCGTCTAATACCTCTGGCTTCGAATAATCATGTACAAAATCCTCCAGACAACAATTGACCGAAAATCACACCTTAAAAATTCGTAGAATATCCTCCACCTTAAAATCCGAAGAAAATCCTCGACAATTCCAAATGAACCCTTACGCTGACCCACTAAAAATTGTCTAAAATTGAATGAACAGTATTATCGAAGGACTATGATTTTCTGATTGACAGGGGGAGGTGCCGAGTCGACCAGCAACAGGATCAGTTCGGAGTACCCGGCGATGGGCCAGTTTGAGGCAGCACGTGAGCAACAACGATTCAGGGAAACCCCGAGTCGAGCTCCTTCTTAATCCTCCGGGATCGAAGTCCTCGACACCGTCCTCGCAGCCGCACACGCCTAACACGCCGCGCACACCGCACACACCCCTCAAGAAATCCAACTGGGAAGTGATCGAACACCTAACCGGTGCACCAAGGCCCTCCATTATCACGGTGAGTGACCAATAGAGACACAATCGAAGGATCCAAGACGCGTTTCCCCGCCTTCCTTTACCCTAACCATTTTTGACGGGAGAATGGACGTGGAATCGAACAAATCTGTTCCCTGGGAGATGATCCCGGGAGTACACGTCGGGGATCATCCTTGAAGATCACGGATTTTCTGATCTGTGCGCCTGGAATTTGCCTAACACCCCTCCACGCCACTTTCCATTTTTATGAGATCGTGGAAACACGCTTTTTATATTTTCCTTTGTATCGGAGACGCTCGGTAAAGATATTTTAGGATTTTACATATAATATGAATTTATTATAAATTGTGTACTAGATGTACTTTAGAATTTTTTAGAATTGTGTGTTTTAGACGTTTTTATATGTGTTTTTCGATCAAAGAGGCTCTGGTTGGAGAATATGTAATG
This sequence comes from Lasioglossum villosulum, assembly GCA_963971365.1. Taxonomy (NCBI): domain Eukaryota; kingdom Metazoa; phylum Arthropoda; class Insecta; order Hymenoptera; family Halictidae; genus Lasioglossum; species Lasioglossum villosulum. Next base: position 705,304 of record OZ020499.1, on the reverse strand, counting down.
TGAGAGACACTGTGAGAACATTTTTTCGTAAAATATGTTTAGAAAAGTTGTATTGCATATTGTATCAAACCACATGATCAACTTTTATGAACACAGTTGACAAATACATTGATTATATCCTAACATAAATTCAGAATAAAATGAGAACTATATTTGCTAGATAAGAAAATTGCCTGAGGTGATACGGCAAATACCATTTACTATAGCAATGTAGCAGTGATTGTACAGAAATATAACGAAGAAAGTAGTATCAGGAAACGATTAGGAGCGGAGCAATCTGCGATAGGGAAAAACGAGTATCCCAGTCCCTGAATATAGTAATACTGTTTTTGCAAGTGAAAGGGGAAACTGTGTGTTAAATGGACGAACCCTCAATGTGTCCACAGATGGGCAGAGGCTCGGAAGTTGGGGTTGGACTCACGAACGGAAGGGAAACAACGCAGGAAACCACCGTGAACACGTCGATAACACGACCACCGAGGAAATGCTCGCTGTGTCGGTTTTTGAACTCGCTCTGCGCTTCCCATCGCTTCAAAAACTTGCAGGTAAACTCGTGTTGAAACGTTCCTACCTCTCTCCGACGATTTTATTTTAAAAAATTCCCATCGCAAACTCCGTGTCCAGTAATTCGAAAAAATATACACTGCTCGAACCGTTGGAGAACACTTTCTGAAAATAATAATAATGGCGGTTTCTTCTCCATAACCGTGGAAAATGACTCAAAAATTAGTTAAACAAATGCAGTGGAGGTACAAAGTGTTCGTACACTTTTTAAAATGAAATAACTTTTTTATTACAAAATAATATATGCTCTCTGCGCATAGTTTCGATTAATAATACAAACAAAGCAAATTTGCAATAATTAAATTTTTCTCAACGTTTCAATCCGGATTTGGATAATTTTCAAGAGAATTGCGTCTGAAAATATATACTGAAATAATATACATGGGTATTTCACAAGAGAAACAATGACTGTAAGATAATCGTTTAAAAACATACTTGCTATGTATAAAGAAATGTTATAAGAGTATAATTCACTGACCGAGTTCCATGCTGGTCTAAATTGAACCGAGGCAAGGACCGTTAAGAGAGATCAAACATACAATCATTGGAACGACGCATATTGACGTTCAACCAATCAGACACTATGATAACTTTTTTATGATTGTACAAGTGACCTAATTTTTTATAATCACTTAGAAGCATTGGTTTATAAAATGATATGCAAAAAAAATTTTCTAATTGATGATAAAAAAATCAGGTCGTTTGGTACAATTATGAAAAAGTTATTGTTATATTAAAAGGTGTACGAACACTTTGTATACCCACTGTATATATCTGCACTGTAACTCCTCTGACACGAATAAAAAAAATTTAGTAAAAATATTATTACGAAGATGTCTTTTTCTACTAGAATTTGGTTTGTATTGGGGGTTAATTGTTTAATTAATTGGAGACGATCGTGTTCAATGTACTGAGAAACTTCAATGTTGATTTGACACGGTTTCGATGGTTAAATACGATAGCCACATAACGCACTCGTACTTTCCCAATTAATGTTGTAAAGCCGTCAAACCGGAAATGGAAAGCTGTTTCCGGCGAACATTCTGACACGTGAGAAGTAATTCCAGTTTCGCCGGCTTAAATGGGGAAAACAGAAAATTGTGCAACAAGTTCGTGGCGGAACGGAACATGCGGATGGGCTCTGTCTGAAACTGACTTGGGAACTCCGGTCAATCTCTATCTTCGATCGAACCAACCACAGATTTTCGATTCAATTTTACTTGTCAGAAGTTTGAAATGCTGAGAAGGAAATCCATTAACTGGCAACGTGGAAATCTCAATACACGATACATGCGCTACCACAACGGTCAGAGAAAGTGGATCAAAATGACAGTTACTGTTAAACAATAGTTTTAATCGCACTGTTACAAATTATTATATTATTTTAAGTAGAAGCCAGTGAACATACTCGGTACAAAACTGGTCACCGCCCGAGACAGTGTATCCTCAACATTCTATAGCATGAACCATTGCAAACTGCGTTCGCCTAATCCGGGCCCTTGGTAGCCCTACTTTGAGGACGCTTGATCGTCGTGGAGGAGCTTCGATTCGACAGGCTGGCTTCCTAATCACCAGCTCAACCTTCGGAGTACCCGATAATCCTGAGTGCATTGATCTAACCGGAAACTACACCCTCTGATTGAAAGCAAAACTCTGCGGGCTCGGATTTGCTCACTTAACTAACGGGAAAATCGAGTTACTGCTCATTAGACCGGCCAATCAGCTTATCCGTTTTCTAACCAAGTCATTCGAGTCAACAAGTCATTTTCTGAACTTGTCAACTCTAGGCAACCCCGTCACCATCCCCCGTAATAATTCGTTATAGCGTCTGAAGCAACCTCTCGGCAAAAATGCCCTAAAAAATAAAGAAATCTTCCAAAAATTACAATTTACAAGGTTACATGGAAAGATAAGAATTTTTTAAAAAAGTTATTCTATTTTAAAAAGTGTACGAACACTTTGCACATCCACTGTAGCTCCTCTTATGCAACCGAAAATTCCAGATTCCAATGAATTATAGTGTGTCAACGAATACCCACTGCCAAGTGGATTTTTTCCCCGAGAAATCGGATCCACCGTCGCAGTCAAGATCCTCTCAAACAGCACAAAGCCAGCCTTTCAATCAGCCTGTCCGTGTATTTTCGTGGTTCCTTTAATTTTAGGATACTCCGGCCGGTGTGTTCTCGGACCATCGACCAAGTAAAATTAAACTCTGAACTGTTTTTCTGTTTCTGGAGGCCATGGCTAAATTAATCTTCGAACCGGAAACAACTGCGGACTGGTTCGGGACTGATCCAGCCGCACGTTACGCCCGGGAAAATTAGAAAAGTTGCGGATGAATCGGGAGAGAACCACGAGCATCGATTCGGTTTTTTTTTACCGATGCAAATTGAATCGCTGCGATGAATTAATCGGGCCATCCAATTCTCATTCCCGATATTTCCCTTTTGTTCGATTTCATGAAAGAAACTCGGCTAATGTGAAAAGAACGGCGAAGTTCAGAAACGACTTGGTCTGTTCTTAATTAATTCGTTACTGAAAGGAGGAAAGTCATCAAAGGATGTTTATCCTGTTTCAATACCGCTGTTCTGAGCTCCTCGAAAAAGAACAGGATTTCTGCTGAGAGACCATTTTTTAGTGAACTCCGTTTGAAATTTACCTCTATTTTCGAAGGTTGCTGGAATTGGGCTAGATTCCAATTTAAATTATTCTACATTTTCAGTAGGATAAAATATAAATGAAAAAACTAGAAGTATTGAATATTCTGTGTTTCTATAGTTGGGTTACATCAAAATATATATGGAACTAGAAACAGTTAAAAATTCTACTTAGAACTATTTAAATATTTTATCCAGAATTTTTTGAAGATTTCACTGTTTTCAAGATCCCCTAAAATTTGTTTGAAGTCTCGCAGGATTTGTTTAACTCTCGTACAATGGCCGGTGAATTTCGAAGCAATCTTTTCGCACTCTGCATAAAACATTTTTTCATTTCAGCTACAATAATCCAAGTGAATAAATTCATAATAAAGGAAATATGAGTGGCTCAAGAAAATGGAAAAATTTTCCATCAGCAGCGGCAGTGCTCGCAGAAATGGGACACTGAAAAAACCCACAGTCTTCTCAAGAGCACATTTGATATAAAATAACACGTACCTCGAAATTACTTCATACATCAAACCACGTATTTAAATATTATCATTTCTCTAAAACAATTACAAATGAAACAGAAGCTGTCTGTCAATTGTTCAAAATTTCCATTCACTTACAGCTACAGCAACAAATTGAATTGTCTGGAATGAAGCAACTTTGAAATCCTCAACCTAACCAGAATCCCTAACAAACTACACGAAACAGCAGACCTAAAGTTTTAATAAAAATCCTCTTCGTTTTCAACTTTCCTGGCTATTAAAAAAACAAAATTCAATTTCGAGCTCATAGTATCAAAACCGGTGCATAAAAATTCGAAACATAAATTACATTGAACAAACTCGTAGTTCAATATCGTGTACAACGGGTACGGAGATTTTCCCTCGTAATATTCTTTATTAAAAAAACTGTGAGCTCGCCGAGGATGATGAAGAAAATTCGGTGAAGTTGAAACGTTCGCCAATAAGATTCGCGGAGTTTTCGCGAGGGATACACACGCCACTCATGCAGCGGCTGACCCTTGTATCGTTGATCTTCAGCCCCATAATCGCAATTCCCGGCGAATCCCATAACGCAAATCTCGGCTAAGCCAGGATGGCTCCATTCCCACGCTCTTCGAGATACAAGAATATTCTAGGGAACGTTTCGTACCGCTTGTTCCGACCGAGCTCTGTCTAGATTGCAACATAGTGCCTTACCCTTCCGTCCCGAATGCGGCCACGATCGCTATAACAACTGCACCAGCCCTCAACAATACCTAAGCACCTCCCACAATTTATTCACCACTTTAGAGATACTACCACGACCCTCCTCAAACTTTTACAACTTCGTGTTCTCAAAATTCAGACGAAGAGAAATCATGTAAACATTCAAACTTATCAAAAAGATACTAAACGATATTTCTCTCCACTTTGTCAATCCTGCAGAAATTTAAAACCAAATCAAATCCTCGCGACACAATAATAATTTAATACAATTCAAACTGCGTTGAATTAATTTAATTATTTATATTCTTCCGGAATACCTTCGGAAAAATTGTTGAATTGTTTGAAGGCGGAAAGCTCAGGCATAGAGATAGAATTTATCGTGGGAAGCAATTAAAATTGGCTGTGGGCGATTCAGCCGTTTTTTTCTTTCACACTTGCGAGCGTTTTGAAGGCGGTAAATGTAGGAGCGAATGGAAGGATGAAGCCAGGAGATTTTAATTAATTTTAATTAATTTACTCGCTCGCCGGAGTGAGCGCAACCACCAGGTTGCAACATGCGCCGAGGTCTCTCGTATCCGTTCTACGGTAAATCTCGCTGGTTCACGAACCTCCAGGAATGTTACAGGTGATAAAACACCTGGTTTATGTCACGCGATTACCGGACCGGTCTTATCAAGCCTCGAATAGAGGCGTTTCGACGGAATGGTTCTGACAATGCCCGATACGCGAGTCCGGATTACGGGCTGGGGAGGCTTTGGCTGACTGTAGGCGATCAAATCGAGCCGACTGTGACAGTGTGATAAATTACGACCGTGCAATTGATTCGCGAAAGCACCCAGAACACGCGAAAAATTATTTAGGAATTTTTCAAACATTCTGGACACTGAAAAATATAATTTTAAGTCGGATAAAATCCCTCAATAATACCGTTTGTAATTTTTCAATAATATTTAAAGCTCCTCAGAAGATTTTACTCGATAACAAGTGATAAAGCTCCCCAGAAAATGTCAGTTGCTTAATAAATTTCAAAATGATTGAATAGACTTCCTCGGGAAGATATCACTATCTTTTACTCGAAGCGTCTCAGAAAAGTTTTAATTAATAAGTAGACTGTGCATCTCCGTACTAAATGAAGTTCTTTTGAAGGGACTTAAAAGGATTGAAGATTGAAGTCGAAGTTATGGGAAGATTATGACGAAGAACGAACTGTTTCATATATATTTATAATGTTCTTTCCAGGTGGAGATGTTGTACCAGAGATACTTCCTACGAATGAACCAGAGCAACATGACGCACGTGCTGGGCCTGCTGGCGGGACTGGCAATCACTCTGGGACTTTTATTAATTATGCGACTGTTTATGGACGATAACCAAGAATTTCTAGTCATGCTGGAGAGACCTGAGAACCTTTCGCTGGCTGTCACGCTAGTTTTCTGCATCGCAGTTTATTCTGGTAATGGGACAATCATTTTCCTAAACAACAATTTTATCATTGTTAATATCCATTCTGACGTTCTGCAATTCTCTGAATCATAAGTGGCACGACGAATTCCACGAAGACACTCATTTAATTCCATAAGATACGAAAATACTCTTGAATTTCATTTGAGCAAGTAGATCGAGTCAACGTGGGATCAGACATAGTAGATCAATTATTATTTTGGTATTGTATAGATTGAAAACATGACAATTACATACACAAACGATTTTCATAGTAGATTGGTCGAATCAATGATAGGTCAGAAGTATCGGTTAAACTTTTATTTCTCCTCAAAAACGTAGTCTGGCAATACCCAAAGCGCAATTAAGAGAACATCAATGAATTCTAATAAAAAAATCCTATTTTATAACAGAGAACTGATCTGGCAAAGTAGAACGAGTCAATGCATGGCCAGACACTACAAGCATTTAATTAAAAAAGGCTCTCCCCACGAGCTCGATCAAAATATTAATGTTCATTTAAAAACATGAATTCCTGAAAAAGCGAACGCAATTTGTTTCGTCCATCTACGACCTGCCACGTCACTGCGACTATAATCCTGCGACAAAGTCACAGTAATACCAATTACGAACAAATTATTTCTCTGGTGGTATTCCTCTGCAATTTCTCCCTTTGTCTGCTCAGGGTAGAGAGGAAACTGAATCGCGGAACAATCACCACGACGAATGTATCGAAATAGTCAAAAGGAAGATAATCCCATGGGGTAGAATCCCGTAAGCCTTTTCCCGTCGTCTGTGTCGCAACGACGACAACAGTGACAAAGCCCTCGGTCCATTTGCCGACAGCGTAAAACCACGCGTCGCACGACGGCCTGATAAAAACGACCCTGTTATCTCTGCTTTTTCCCGAGGGAGTAACGAGGAAGATCAAACTGGACAATAATGGATAAAACTGCGTTAACGGAATTCCCACTCGCGGCTGCCTGTGACGGTCAAACATGGTTTTCTGCTCGGCCAGGAACACCGTTCCTGAAATATTCCGCCAGAGGAAATAAAACCGAGGCTCCCACTGTTATTTGTTGTTTCCGCGCTCCCCGTCGTTCCTGATCGAACCCCCTGTGACATATTACTAAATAAATAACATTGGATCCAAATCCATCCTATACGTATACAGTGACTGATTTTTGCAATGTTTGTCAATTTCTATCAAAGACCTCGCGGGTTTGATTGATTACTCGATGCATATTTTGAGAAACTACGTTCCTCGCGATTTAAAAATCCGAGTGCCTAAAAAAGAAATTCATTTCTAATTAATTGCTGATTTTTCGATTCTTCAAAGTAGTCGACTCGGAAGAATATATTTCTCAAAATTAAATCCCGAACTCCACTGTGACGTATCATTATGTAACACTATAAACATTTTCCTAAATTTGTCATAACGAACACTTAAAAAAAATTTTCAAAAAGATCGATCACCATTCGTCTCTGTTTTAAGGCAGATTTCATTAAACTTTTTATGGTCTACACTCTCAGAGGCGATTATAACGTGATTATTTAATTCTAATGGAGGACATAAAATTTTTTAACGAGCGAATTTAATGTTCCAGCCCTCGTGGCGGCGATATCCCGACCGGGAATGAACGAGGTATGGTTGGCAGGGGTCAGCGTGATAATTCTGGTGACCCTGCTGGCGATGCAGGTGTCGTTGAACATCCACCTAGCACTAGGCTCGAAAGAACATGGAAGTGGAGGACCTCTGGCAGCAGCTTGGGCTGTTTGCTTCTTCATCTACATGGCCTACGCTTTGCTGCCAATCCGACTGCGATATGCATGCGTCGCCGGGTTCATTTTCTCGGTGGCTCACTTGATCGGTGCATTCGCCCTCTCCCCATCCCATTACCCAGCCATGATGGAACACGTAAGTGCTAGTACTAACGCCCACTGATCGTTGGTTTGCGTGATGCAGTGATTTAAAGTACAGTAGAGACTCCCGTATCCGAATTAATAGGGAGAAAAAACTGGCCGGATAGTGGAATTTTCGAATAATAGAACAATTACATCCTATTGCATTAAACATATTATTCAAGTAGAAATGAACAAAATTAAGTTTCCAAAACGATACCATTGAAAGACAGCGTCATCTACACTTTTATTTTTTGTATTCGTCAAGTTTTTCCCGCTGGTACTAGCATCCGTGGAATCTACATTGTGTATATAATTTTAAATATTGCGTTTCTGTTTTTTAATATCTGTGATTATAGACTTTTTAAACAGCTGTAGCTTTTCAACGGTAGGTTTTAGAAGAAATCTGAGACCACCTTGGTGATTGCCAATTTAATTACGTTAACAAGCAACCAGGATTTGTTATTGCACGTGGATAAAATTGCGGGTACAGTTAGTTGAAAATTAATCCGTAGCTTCTATAAATAAACTGTGAAAAATGTGTCGCCTACAAGCAAGTTATGTAGCACTCAAAGATCATAGGGTGTTGTATTATCAACAAGCACAGTGACTATAACTCACGAAGCTCGAGAATTGCTGACTACGAGCGCTAAAGCAACAATAAAATAGCCCTCCAGCCCATCGATTACAGCTGTACAAGAAAGGAACTATTCATAGTGACTCTAATGAGCCATACGACAGTCCCAATTACAGGGGACTATAAATATCGCAGCCGACCGTTACTCAACGCGGATAATAATAGTCTGGGGAAACGGAAGCGAGCAGTCGCGTGCTGGCTGTCAACGTTGCACCGGGACCGCGAAGAAAACCATCGTCGTCGAGGAATTTGAATGCCGCTGGCACCAACGGAAACTTCAATGGCCGAACGAGAGAGGAGAGGATGCAGAATGCATATGCAGTCGTGGGCGTCGCGTTAACGACGCCGATTATTATCCGAAACGGTGCAATCGACGCGTCGTTCGATCACGATACCACGGCGATGCACGCCACGCGGATGCATCGGTGCAACACGCCCGGCTGCACGTGTTAATAATAGACCGCAGGTGGATTAGGAGGTGCAACTAAGATGCACCGGAGAATACCCGCAGGGAGCGTTCACCCTGCGGTTCCACAGTGAAGGAACAACGGTGCCGAATAAATTGGAGGAACTCCAAAATGCATTCACGATGTACTTTTTGTAAATAAATATTTCTATCTTTTTCATTCAAATAAATATATCTTATTATTCTGTGGTTGGAAAACTTCATTCTCTGTAGTGCTCTGGAGTAACTGAAAATTTAATTCACTGTTGATTGACGATAGCTTGGGAAGAACGAATAGAACAATGACTTCAGGGGTGCACAGAAATGCAGGGGGGATGCAAAGCATGAATCCAGAAAGATTTTTTTATTTGAAAATTCTGATGTTGTGAAACAGGAATGCTATGGTAGGAGAGACAATGGAGATTTGCGAGAATTACCGAGGGATGAATCGACGACGGAAAACAATCGTGTTCCCGTGTCTCGTTATATCGACAGGAGCGGCAGTGGCTAAATCTTCGAGGGTCGAATGCTAACGAGCAACAATAGACAACGAGTCGGTTAACGAGCTACAAAGCGCACCGGATACCTGACGCAACGGCACATAGGATTAGCTAAAACCCTATGATCGATACAGAACATACGAATGTACCGAGGTCTGAATAGAAGATTTTGACCGTGGCGTAATGGCTCTCGGAAAATGGTGTACGCACATGTGCAGCCACGTACACGTTGAAACTATTTCGGATTAATTCGACGGTCAACGCCGTAATGACGGTAAATGGCTGGCCAATTATTTGTCAATGGGACACTGCAAGCTGACGATGCAACTTGAATAGAAATTGCTGATTCCTTGCCCTTTATCCGTTCAAAAATCATCATCCCTACCAGATGAACACAGACAGCAGTGCTCAGAAAAATTTGCAGAAACGCAATATGGTAATTCACCACCGGTTAAAATCGTTTTATTCGACTAATGTAAAAATTACAGGGTCCTCGGGAAGAATTTACAGAAATGCGTAATGGTAATCTGTGGACGGGATAGAACTGTTCCAGAATTTTATATTCCTCGAGGTCTGCGTGATTAAAATAACTTCATTCAACCTGACGAAATTTTCAAAATCTGTGCACATTTTGCACAGAACGCTGACCAGGGACAAAATATCGAATGCACGAGAACGAGAACGTCTCTTTAACTTTTAATCACTCAGATATAGTATTCACAACCTGAAAACTTTAAATTTTAAGTAGTTATTTCATTGGATGGAAATTGATTTACGTTGGAGCGATGCGAAGTACCACGTATAATCAGTTGTGAAGAAAGTAACGTGAAAGTAACTGGAGGTTAACAAAATTGTTTTGAGCGTTGGGCACAAAGGGTGGAGGATCAATTCAGTATCGTATCCGCAAAGTGAAACAAACGGCGCTGATGAACGCGTGAGGGAATTTCATTGGGAACACTTGGAAGGATTAGAACAGAGGGCACAGTTCGACGGCGGCGGCGCCAAACGGAAAAATTAATTTGCCCGTTTAATCAAGCTCCTTGCAGTCGAAACGGAGGCCTCCTGGCGCGGCAGCCACGCTCGGAAATTACCGGATATTGAAATTGACGTCTAATTAGCGCGAGTTGCATTACTCGGGCGGCGGGCGCGCGCTGATCGTGTTTTGTTCGATTAATCCGGGACCTTTGTCCCCGGGAAGGTTTAACCGTATCAAAGGGTAAAATTGCTCGGCATTCACGCTGCGTTCTCCTGCACGCCCCCGACAAATGAGAAACTGCGAGGACTCGACAAGCCCCAGGCCCGTCAAACGCCATTTTTCAAGCGGACTCGACGCGCGACGCCACCACCCACGAGAACAGCTGTGAAAATTTCAATTCATCCCGCCGCCGGAGCTTCCCTGAATTATTCAATGACTGTCCGCGACAGAACAACGCCAAACTGGCGACGTAATCGCACCGAAACGACCGCACACTTGCCACACTAATTTCTGTAAACCCCTCATTGCTTCTATTTTCTTGGGAATAATGTTAACAGACAGATTCTCAATTTTCAGCATTTTTTAATTGAAAGAATGGGAAACGTTTACGAGTGGAGATGACATTTTTTGAAGATGGCATTTTTCATAAAAATTGTAACAATAATATCACTAAACAAAATTAATCTATCCTGTGCAAAATGTTTAAGTAAAATACTCTAAAAATATTTCTATTCGGTTCCATCGCAATTTCGACGTTAAAAACAACCTGTAGCCCGAGGGATTATTTTATTTTAAAAAGCCAGGATGCACGGGCGGATCATTTTTGAATTTTGCGAACCAGCAGAAGGGTGTCGATAGAATAAATTGGCGATTACTTTGATCAGAAATTTGATTCGCTATTTTTGTGCAGGGTGACGCGTGAAACATGGAAATGAATTTTCCAGAATGAAACGATACAGGGGAACGGTGTGATTTTTTTATAAAGAGATACGTCACGAGTGTACAAAGAGATATTGTCGGATGGTCGTGGGACATATGCGTTGAACGATAAGAGATAAGGAAACAGATCGATGCCGGGGGAGCATAAAGCTGACAGGGTCGACTTTCAAATCTCACGGAAACAGTTCGTACTTATTGGATTTTCCTAGCAGCTTTGCGTCTTCATCCATCAAGCAAACTTGCACACGAGCATCGCGGACCAATTTATTTAAGTATTATTATGCTGAAAGCCCTGCGGGAAAGATAGTCGATACCCTTTCGACGTTTATTGATGCACGGAAACCCTGTCTCTGAATACGCGATAGCTTCACTCCTACGCGGTCAGCGTTATATTTCACTTGGTCGTTTAAAATAATTATTATACCTTGCTTCCTCATTGGTTTCACCTCTATATTTTATACGCCGAGTCGGCTAAAAGTGAACGATTAAAAATGGACATTACGAATGAACAGTCAGAACAGGACAGTTCAAAATGAACAATTAAAAATAGACAGTGATACAGAGGAATTTCAATTTGACGAGTGAAATGAGGAATTAAAAATGAACAATAAGAGTGGGTCGATTCAAATACATTAAGAATGTATAATCAAAAATGAACATTCATAGATATAAAATTTGAATGGACAATTCGAATAGACAAGAATTTTCCAAAGACACTGCAGCGCCAAATTAAAACGAGCGTCCCCGCATAAATTACAGGAATTATTTTACGTACTAGGCCGCAGGAAATCATATTAAACGTTACATGTATAAAGAGACTATAAGTGTGCATCATGCTGGATCTAATGCGGCGATATATTCTTCAGAAGAATAAAATAAAGACGTGACCGAGTGCAATCAATTCCCGCAGGTGATCGCACTAAATTATCACCGTGTCCCGCCTGCATCCCCCAGACAGCAATTCCTATGAAAAACGGTTCGTTTGGAGTTGAAAAGCCGAATAAAATTGTCTGTCGAACATAGTCACGTAGCTTAGGGAAGACAGAGGACCGTGGACGACGTGGGTGGAGGTACGTTCCTCATAACTGTTCACGAAACGACAAATTACTCTCGGCTGGACGTGACTCTAGCCTCCTGTCTTCAACCACGCGAGCGCAGACACGCACACACACACGTGCACAGTTCATTGAAAGGGTGCTGCGAGAATCTGAAGTCAAGACAGGGGTTGCAATCTCACCGCGGTTAGGACGTGACGTCCACCTCTATTAGAGGCATCTCCTTGCTCGACGCGTCTACCGGGTGTCCAACACCCTTTGAACAAGACTGTTCAATCCCCGACAAGCTTATACAAGCTGTCAAAGCGTCGACTGCATGCTGAGAGGCCTCGAGTGGCCTACCCACTGCAAAAGGAATCCGTTATACAGAGGTCTGAATACTTGATACGACCAAGAACGCGGCCGCGGAACAATTTCGCCATTTTTAACGACCCGGAACGCGCCGTTTCAATTTTCGAACAATTTTTCAGTCTCTCGAATGGGCCACGTACTTGCTCCAATAAAACCAGTATGATCGAAACAGTCCATATAGTCGATCCAATAGAACCAGGGCGATCAAGATGGAAAATATATTCAATGCAGAAACTGCTGCAGCACTATGCAATAAATCAAGAATGATCGACAAATTGAACAAGTGTAATTCAAACGAAAGAAACAGCAGTCTGATCGCCATAAATCAATTGCGGAGCAAAACGAATCGAATTGGAAGGGACGAAACTTCATTTCTCTGTGGTATCGAATTTCCAATATGTTCGGCTAATAGAAGTCAAAAGATCAACGGCGGAGACGCGCAGCAAAAGAATCGAAATGTTTGCAAGAGTGGTGAGTTAATAATGAAGAAAGAGTTGCCAAGTAAAAGGAATTCGTGCGGAGATCGAGAGGACGAATACGATCGAGAACGAGTTGAAAAGTCATTCAGCAAAGACCTCTGCCAGGAAATAAACGTATCTGTTTGGTCTCTGGGCAGCAAGAAAAAAAGAAATTGCACGACGCGACGGCGCTGCTGGCTCGACAATTTGTGAAATTGCTGTCTGGCTACAAAGAGAGTACTGAACAGAGGAGAGAGAGAGAGAGAGAGAGAGAGAGAGAGAGAGAGAGAGAGAGAGAGAGAGAGAGAGAGAGAGACGAGAGACACGTTCAGGTGAATCGTGCATTTCGAACGCGGAAATGATTCAACCGAGCGAGATACTACGATCTTGAAATTGTGATCGCTTTTGTGCTGTACGCGGGGCCGGGAGGCCATTAAAAATATATTTAGAAAAGAAATTGCAGTGGCGTTTCCTCCCGATCTTAGTTGCTTGACACGTAGACGACGATAAATCTCCAATTATTGGACACCGGGATTTGTTGCTTACAGTTTTATTCGACGATTCTCCGACGGATAATTAGATTTTCAATTTCGAAATGGAGATTTACAATCTGTAGAATGGGCTGCCAAGGAAATCGAGTACTTTAAATGTTAATTGGTTCTTAAAATTCTGTTCAACAGAAGGTAGTTCAAGTCTTCGGGACGTCGAATGAAATCTTCGAGAACTTCAATTCCGAGCAGATTAAACTCTCCGATGACTGGATCTTTCGGATAATCAATCTTTCAGCAGCTCTGCTTCGGATTTTCATAAAATATTTCCTCGCGTCTATATTTAAAAATTCTTTAAAAACAGTGCAGTTTCATGACCGAAATAAATCTGGATGTTGATCAGGAGAAAACGAAGCTTTGATTCCGAACGAGTTGATGAGAAAGGACAGTCATTGGATCGTCTGGCATGAAAGTGGGAAGTCGTAAAGCCGATTTGATAATGACGGATCCAGACGGGCTCGCAGAATCAGACGTCGCGGTTAAATCGAGAAAATATGTCTGTTCCCAGAGAAGTTAACCGTGCAGAAACGCGAAAGGGATTTGGCAACCATTTGCGAAATTGCTCGGTTAACGAGCGTTCAAGGGACGCTTGGGATTCGAGATCTGCTCTCAACAATCTTCCCCGAGAACATCAGGCGGAGGCATTTATCAGCCATCTGTTTCAAAGCCTCGATCAATTAACAACTGCTATTTTTACCAACAAGCAAATCTCATCGCCGCAGCAGCTATTACAACAGAGCCACCGTATACCTTTGCAACCATTGTCTGCCATTTCTTTGGATGATTTACCGTGGAATTAACCAAGAAAAGATTCGTTTAACTTGCACAATTTCAAGAAAATTGTGGTTTTTCCAATACCACGCGCGGAAAAACGTGACTATCGCGCGCCTCCTTGACGTACGCAACGTACACTCTTGTTAGTCGTGTTGCCGTATTTTAGGGGGATTTTTAATCGTTAATAGCTAAATAACTAATCCGAAATCACAATTATTTTATTTTTCATTTTCATTTTAAGTGCCCTAATCTTAATCGATTCTCTATTTTCTATATATTTCCAGAAGGGTGAAAAGTCACCAACGGTCGCGTCCGCATACGTAACATCAAACTTCGAAAAATTCAGCACGACCACCGTGATCGATTCTGATGGCGAAATTAGCCGGTGAATGATCAGGCGAGGGTAAATTCGTTGATCGAGCACCGCTAAAATAAATGTCGGATTTAATCAGAAATAATGCCGCGGCGTATGGAAAATTGCGTGATGAATCGCAAGGGCTGCGTTAAATTCCGAAATAGCCGAGAAATACCGAGAGCCATCGATTAAACGTCCGCTCGGCAGGATCAAAGACCACAGGAACGCGGAATGCACGCGGAAGGACCGAGCGAATGTCAGTCAGATTTTCAGAAACAGAAGCTGAAGAAGGGAACTGGAACGGAATGCCAGGGGAAGACGGTCTGACAGTGATTCACGAAACTCGATTAACTTTTCCATCAGCATGCTAGGCGTACTTGGCTTCGGTGTAACGCGACGTCCTTCATCGTTCGCAGCTCGCTTCCGGTTCGGAAAACGTGCGAGCATCGGTTTCATGCAAAATCGATTGTTCGAGAGAATGCTCTTTCTCGCGATGATTCTCTCCTCTGCGCACCGATATTTCACCGATACAGTTTTATTCCTATATAAGACGAATGGTCGAGAATTTGATGCGCCATCTATTAAAATCCGAGAGAGACGCGCGGAGGCAAAGAGAGAATCAGAATGCAAATTAAACGGAATCAATTAACCAGAGTTTGACTGGTGGCTGTTGGAAACACAGAAAATAATTGGTCAGTTTGCTCGGTCAATATTTTACATGATACCCACCCGCTGCAGGGTTGCTATGCAGCTAGTGCGCGAATCCTATCGGCAATTAACTCTCGCAAATGGAATTCGATTATGCAAATTTGATGTGCATTTTTAAATATTTATCGGGAGTAGATTTTTGGACTGGTCCTCGTTTGATAACTTGAAAATAGAGAACGACCCCTGGAGACAGGCAATCAACCTATCAGAAACACTCCGACCTCTTCTCAAAGATGGCTTCATCGAGGCCTCGACGTGATCGCAAAAAATCAAAACCCACCATAAATTATTTTGAAAATAAAAAACTAACTCATCAGCAGATTCATTCACGAAAATCACATTCATCATGGTTCGTCCTCGCGAAGGAACCCATTCATCAAAAGCTCCGAACGCCGAGAGCTTTATCTTGAGGAAAACAAGAGAAATTTGCAAATCTCGTCCTCGGAGAATTCAACAGGAACGGTGCTTCGGAGGCTCGTGACGTCGGAACCCCAGCATCCGAAGCTTTAACTATTCATATATTCGCCGATTTCAATAAAAAAAAGAAGGAATAAAATTACTGCGAGGACGTACACAAAGCTGGATTCGGCACGATGTATTCCCGAAACCCTCGGAGATCGACCCTAAGAGAAAATAATAGCTTCGGGAATGGCGCGACACGATTGTACATTTTTCTTTAGCGAGATAATGCGTTTACAGATGGTACGAACATCTATTATCGACGGTTTATTAAGGATCTTTATTTTCGAGTAATTTCTCTGTTTCATATGTATGTATATTGTAATTCTGCAAAACATTTTTGTGGGGAAGAGACACGCTGTTTTTTGTTTTAAATTATAAACACGAATATAATACGGATCTGATTATTCTGGAAATTCCGGGCACGATTGCGTTTGCAACAATGATACCGAAAAAAGACGGTGGATTTATATTTCAAGCGGGACCCAAAAAATTTTGAAACAACACGCATTTTATTCCTGGTTATTGAAGAATAAAATTTGTTGTTGATTGAAGTTTTTGATCAAAACTGAGAGAAAAATTGATAATCGAGTATTTGTATTACAGAATTCGATTTGCGAGAGAATATTTTTTCCCAGCGGGCTAAAGCACCATAAAAAAAGGTGATTAATGGAGAAGTCGAAGTTTAAACGGTACCACGATCGATGGCGACTTTCCATTCTGCCGTACGATTGATTCAATTTTTTCCTAGACTCTAGGGGAGTGCCGTTTGCCTTCATTCCGCGCAAATCGACAGAACGCTGAACATTTCCCAGCGTTATGAAAAATAAATAAACAAATAGCTGGAACGAGAACAGTCGGGGAAATCGTGGAACGCCTCTCTCTACTCGAGCAATCTAAATTGCGTTACAAATGGAAAACTAACATGTCGCGGGTAATTGAGTCTGCCAAGACTCAGTTAATTAAACAAACATCTAAAAAACAAAGATTCCTGCGAACACGTTCAAATCCGTTTGTCCACCTCGGCGATGTATATTAATTGCCGAAGAAATCTAAGGCAAGAGAAACAACGTGGAATTGTAAATAAATATTTTGCAACAGGAGCGTCTGCAGCTGTAATGGAATTTGTGGAAAACCCGATAAAATTAATGGAATCCATCGATAAAGGACGGCCGGATTAATGGTTGACGCGAATCACTTAAATTCCGTGTCCCTGAAATTTAATTAAACCTAACACGTTTAACGGCGGAAATGGGATTGCTGGAATTATGGGAACCGATCGCAAGAATGCAATTAATATCGGGATTTTGCTGAATTTTCGAGGAATATTGCGACACGCGTGAGAAGAATACTGCGTCCTCGTCGTGTAAAATATTGTTTGTGTAACGGGCAAAGGCTGTGAGGCGAAAACTGAACGACGAAATACCTAATTGGCAAAATATTCGATAAAAGGAAATACTTGTACAGGGTGTCACGAAATTATATGTCACGGCCACCATTGCGTGATTCTACACCTACGATTTAGTGGAAATTGACAGAAAATTTGTTAGTTTGTGTTAATTTTTTATTTTTTTATTTGTTAATTTGTGAAGTCCTTCGAAGGAAATTTCGGAAATTCTTTCTGCTTCTGGAGGCGCGATTTCGAGCACCCGTTTACGGGCCAACTCTCCGCGAAATAGCGACGAGAGGTGATAAAACTGGAGGCTTATGTTTGACGCACAGATGGATGCACACGAGAGGAAAGATCGAAACATTTTGCGACCATTGAACCGGAAGATTCAATTGCCGTTTAAAGCGAAGAATCTACGTTGCGCGAGCATGATCGGATATACGCGATCAGAGAAACAGCAACGAATGCTGGGAATGCCGGATACGCGGATGAACATCGAGATGTCCCCTGCTTCCGCCATTGTTTTCGTCCGAACAAACGCTGACGGGTGAACCAAATTCCGAATAATGTAAACTGATGTCCCATCTACCTATTTTCCCATGAAATCATATCGCTGTGCGCGAAATCGTTTTACGAAATTATTTCCTATCGAGTGGGATATGAACAACATATTCTCTCTGAAATTTTGGACGTACACCGTACGTCGTACAGGTATTTGCAAAATTATTAATGCAGAAAATAAGTTTTTATTTTGTATAAAGATCAGCTATCTGTAAATGAATGTGAGGGATAATAATTATTTTTTAACATCCCCCTTTTTGGACGATCGGACAATACTATTGATGTATTCGGACCTTCACCAACGGAGACGAATAATATTTAATTTTTTCAATAGAAAACTCGCAGGATTCCACCATTGGAAGTGGTTAGAACTTCCAGAAGCAATTAGCAAGCTGGTACTCGATAATGCAAATGACATACAGGGAGATCGCCTTTATTCGAGTTCTGATCCACCGATGAAATGCTTTGAATGTTAATATGATCGAGCACTTGTGGAACCTTCTGAAAATTCGTTCCGACATCCTAGAGGATTGGAAGAAAATATCTTTTCTATTGTATAAAATAGTTTTGTAGTTCCCGTCGCCCTAAGACGCCAAGCGGGTTGCTCTCTAAAGGGGAACCGAAAATTGAAGAACGGGTTGCCTTTTTGAAGGGGAACCGAAAATCGTAGCACGGGTTGCCTTCTGAAGGGGAACCAACAATTGAAGAACAGGTTGCCTTCTGGAGGGAAACCGAAAGTTGTAGTACTTTTCAGTAGTAGTAGTATTTTTCAGCGAAACTGCGAGGCGCTGAGGGGGTTGACGAGTAAAGCGAGCATCATTATAGTATAGCGATTGGTCCCTCGTGATAGAATAAAAGTTAGTCATTTGTTCGAGTGAGTCCGAGTAAGAAAAATAAGATGGCATGTCTGTACGAGTTCGGTACACTCGCGATTAAAGAGGCACTCGACAAGCTCACTCGAAGATAACCAACTTCCTAGGAAATATCGCCTGGATACATCACGACATCGCGTGGAAGCACGATTCAACGTAAAAGCTACAAACTTCCGGTAACAACCGACAGGATGTAAAGCAGAAAACTCGTGAAGTTGTCCCGGTTTAAGTGGCGTCCCGTTGAAGATCAAAGAACCATGAATTTCATGGGATCGTTTATTGAATCTTCTCCCGAACTTACGTCGGATTAAACCACTCTGCCAAATGGAAGGCAAATGTCCATCTTTACTCTTGCTAGCACTGTGGACGATGAACCAATCCCATCACCTCCAATCAATAAATCCTCCAAGAAAACGAACGCTACAATCATGAAATATATGATATCACAGTTAGAGAACATCGTTAACAATTTCTATCGTCAAAAAAGTAATTGAAATTAAAATGGAAGGAGATACGAGTAAGAATTCAGGATTTTTAGCAACAAATGAGGGCACAAGGTGACGGAACGAGGGTAATATAAATTGCAAAGTCTCGTGGAATAATTTTGAGGAATGACAATTTACGTGGAATGGATGTCATCGAATGATCCGAGCCAGATCCACGAGCCTAAATAATTAATTGACGGAGAGGTAGGTGAAATTGCAATTTGACTGGGAGACGGGAAATCGTACTCGGCGGCAAAAGTGGCCCTGGTGTGCATAATGCAACGAATAATCTCGTAGAATTACTGAATAATTACCCGGCTAATTCCTGCCGGTTTTAATCATTCACGTGGCAGCTTTCTCTGCGATTACCTGGCTAATCGGTTCCGATATTTTATTCTGCAGATATTATGCGAACTGGGACCGTGGAAATGAATTTTCCCCGCGCCATTCTCTCGTGACCAGAGAAAAATTAACTCTCGGAAACGCCGAGATAATTACACCTTGACCATAATTTAAGGAAGCAAGGTCGAATAATTTATTCGAGAGCATTAAACAAAGAGTTAACGCCATGAAACACAGCAAGACGATTTAGTCTCAAGGAGGAACTTGTTGGTGTAATTGATAGAAAAGAAATCGGGACGATCGAAGACCAATTTGAAGGAAAAGAAAAATCCTGATCGAGTCGCCTGATTTCCTGAACGAAATTCCTTAGTGGCTCCTGAAGGATTCGAACGATCCTACAGGTGGTTGCTGATAAAGTCCCTGGTCCATAAATTGCCAATAACAAATCAATTAATCAGTAACACCGTGAGACAACGTACCGTATTATCAAAGCACGCGAGCGAAGTCAATGTAATCGACAATTCCTGCAGAAAATAATAGACAGTCTAAAATAAGATGATCAATGAAAGCGCAAGCATACAAATAAAATAATCCCATACGAAATCAAATAAAACAATCCGATACAAAGTCCAATCAAATAATCTAAAATAAAGTTCATACATAATTCTACGATACATTTAAACAATGGACAAATTCAGTCATACTCATTATGCTGCTCATTAATCGGTAAATAATTAACACCGGGCTATTAACATGAATAATCGATGAGTAGCACACGGGTCAAATAAATCCTGGTGGCAACATGATTGCTAAATCATGGTACACAGGAATTAGCCAGGGGAGTGGCCATCAGCATCGGTTCCAACAGGACCACCTTCAAGTTTGATCAAAGAGCCGCGTTACGCGCGTACTAAGTGTTTCCTATTCACCGGCGACGTCAGTTTAATTAGACCAGGGCTCCACAATTAGTATACTCGCGCTTCGGCATCCAGCGGACTTCGCAAACTCAATAAACTCGGTCCTTTGACCTGTACCGGCTACTTTTCTGTTCCGGAATTTCGGACTGCCTATTGTGCTATCCCACGGGAACCAATCGCGTCACATTTAATTAACGAAAATTGTTCTCTAACTATCCTGACCGAGATACAGTACCTCGTACGCAACGCGTAAACATTTTCAACAAACGACAAATATCGGGGAAACATTTTTTAAATCGTCGAGATAAAAATCATTTTTCAGTTACACGTCTGTTAATTGAAACTGGTAATTATTGCGAAAGGGTCGCTGTACTCCGATTTTGATAAAATTTAAACACGTTTCGGGCGGAGAACGTCTATACAAAAATCCAGGAGTAGTCTTTTAAAATTGAAAGCTCATCCTATGTATTGTAGGTATATGGATTGTCTACACCCATATTCGTTTATTACGTGTAACGCTTTATTCAACACTCGTACACACGTATTTACAAACGTGAACACAGACTAGTTCCCAATTCCGCTAATTCCCAAGGGCTGTATATAGGGCCTTAGAGAGGGGGCGGAAAAACGGCTCTGAGCGGGGGAAACGGACGCGGAGAACTACCGGGCCCACGCGAATCTGGCTGCCAGAGTGGGACTCTGCGAAAGCTAGGTTCGCCCCGGCCTTGGGGAAAAACCCAGGAACTTGGGGACCGACTAATTTCGAGGTAAACACAGGGCAGCGGCCAGGCCGCTACAGTATGTATAGAGGGAGACCCTGTTTTCTGTCATCCCCACAACGTATTTACAAAAAAAAGTAAACAGACGCCGCCGGAATACGGAAAAGTCAATACGGTATTAGCAATAGTTTGCGCGAATATCTCGAAAACTAAAAGCGACCCCCCCATATTGGAAAAGGAAAAAGTTGTTCAAAATATCGAAATCTATGACACATTTAAATTTGATCAAAATCGAAATACAGCGACCCTTTCGCAATAATTACCTTGAAATTTACTAAACTTTCATTTTATCGCATTTTATGGAACCGATTCGTTCTGTCAGTTCCGATACATTTCTGTAAACGAACGTATAATACTTTATTCGAGCGATTTTGCTTTTTCATTATTCAGTCAAAATAATTTCCTAAATAATTGCGTTTATTTATGTCAAAATCGGTGGGAACGTTTATAATAATGTTTGCGATATTTGCTGTAAATTTTCGTCAAATAGATGCCTGATGAATAATTATAATTAATGGGAGATTGCGCGTGTTTCATGAATATCGAAACGAACAGGAAACGACTGGAAAGTGTGGGATTGAATTAGGTGCAATTACGAAAGCCAGAGCTTAGCAACCATGTGTTGCCTCGGCAAATATCTACCCTCTGTAACTCTGTCTCGTTCCCACGATCCCTCCACGCCGACTACCACTCTGATAATCCTCTGTTATAGTTTCCCGAGCCTGATCCCTGATCCATTTAGCCTGAGGACTGACCCTGATAAAACTTCTCTGTTTACAACCTCATCAATGCTGTGCCTTCAACTGATACAGAACTTCGACGCGCAGTTTCCGTTATTGTGGCTCCTGAATGCAACTCTATTTTGTGAAACATGCGACCACTAGGGATGGGATCAAGTACGGTAACTTCCACTAATATTTGGACACTCTTAGGAAGACGATAACTTCTTTAGGAACTGACCTTCAGTGGTAAAAATTTCCAAGTCCAATAGACCGTCAAATCCAAACTTCAATTTCTAGAATCAGAATTGGGCACACCGAAATAACCGAAATAAGTGAAAAGATATTTTATCAAAAATTGCAATTGATCGGAGTTGTAAAAAAAATACTAAAAGTTGCATTTTAAAATTTTTTTATGTGGACCTATATTGAAAAATTAAAAAGTACGTTTTGTAGATACGTGTACGCCTCGAGTCACCCTTCATTTTGTGGAAGCCTAGGACCACCCCTAATTTAGCGAAGCCTAGAGTTGCCCTTAGCTTTGTGGAAACCTAGAGTCACCCGTAATGTTGTGGCAGCCTAGGACCATCCCTAATTTCATGTGCGGCCTAGAGTCACCCTTAATTTTCATAAGCCACGTCACTTTCCCTCAACGAACCGAAAGCCACGTTTAATTTTCCAAAGCTGTAGCCTGATAGGATCTGAAATCATCCTAGAGATTACCACGTCCATTTACTCGTCCGATGAATAAAGAATGAAATATATCCAAGGCTTCGCGAGACACAATTTGCTAGGTCCGACAGTTTCATGAGCGATATAAATATTTCTGTTTCAGTTGCTGAGTTCTATTGTGGTGGTTGGCGGAACGAATATGGCAGGTGTTCTGACCCACCACCCTCGGGAACTCGCTCAAAGGCAAGCGTTCCTCGAAACGAGACAATGCGTCGAGGCGCGACTGACAACACAAAGGGAGAACCAGCAACAGGTACGCGTATACCTTGAATGTCATAAATCCTTGATAACTGGGGAAAGAACTCCAGTCTCCCTCCGCCCGAATAATAAAACGTCGCTGTGATTTTCTTTCATGCCTTATCGGGCCCTTTTGTTTCTCTCCTTGCATATTCTAGAAGACATTAGAACGCACTTAGACATACTATGTATGTGTTAGGATGTTGCTTATGAAATGTCCGATTTCATTGTACGCCACTACGATCCTATTTTAAATTTTAATTAAAACATTCTAATTACAAGTCGCGTCAAAAGAATTTCAATGTGAATTTCTCCGTGAACAATTTTAATTCAGATATCGTTACTTATTATTCCTGCGTGTAACTTTTTGATTGACAGAACAATACCACAACACATTCCGCCGTGTAACGAAATTAAATACCGAAACGCTGATAGTGTTAACGCGTACCCGGTGAATAACAGAGAGTTTGTAAATATTTCGTGCACGGTCTCGTTTTGTAGCATAACGGATTACTTCCGGTTGCAGAGCTTCCGCCGCACTGATGCACAATACAGTTGATCCGAACGTCTGCGTAAACTCGGCGGTGCTGGTGAACCAACGCGGCGCGATAGTTTACAGGGGAAATAAAATTCGTAGGAAAAGCATCGCGTTATTCGGAAGTTTATGCGATGAAAATTGAATGTTTCGCGCGTACTCTCTTACTGGAGGCATCGAAAATTCTCAATTTAGTAGATCGACAAGCGGAAACACGTAACACGTTTAGCCGGGAAGTTATGATCGACGTAGACGAAACGACCTAACCAAATTTCCGTCATTATAGTTCGCGGGGAGAGGCTTTCACTTTGCCCTGGCTTCTGGTTAATTAATTGGCCTCTGATCATTATTTATGGCGTAACCTACCGCTACCACGTGGCCACGATTCCCATATATGCCAGATCATCGGAAAATCGACCACTTCGTGCCTGAATTTATTTAAAACATCGAAATTAATAAAAATTGTAAAATCGTATTGGAGTGTCTGTGGATCAAACGTGTGAACTTTTCAGCCACAAAAGAATGTTTTGTGTTTTGAGATCGATGACGACTTAATTAAGGTCTGCAGAGCGACACTTTGATAAATGGTAAATTAAATGGTGGGACATATGGTATTTAGCGAAAGGCAAAGCAGTGGACCTAGTGCAGGCCTTGGACAACGTCGAAATAAATTTGCCGGAATTTTTACGATTGCGAAAACATCAAACGGCCGAGGCAGCAGCAGTGACGATGCCGCGCGTAGTTCTCATTGAAGTTGAGCAAACTGGTCCGCTTGCAAACAGATTGAGAACTCTCCGCGAAAGTTCGCAAGCGTTTATTCAAAAGGACGGGGAAATCCTTGACTCCCCGGCATTTATGGGAAAAAGATGGAAACTTGAAATGTCACCGGTTTGCGAAACGATAAAATAGCCTGGAGAACGCAGGGAATTATTATTAATCCTGACGATCAACAAGATGTAGGACAAATTGCGCAAAAAGGTACAATGAAATATCCACGGTATTTCGTTTCTCAATTTAGTAGATTGAGCACACCTTCGATTACGAAATTCAGTTCGGAAAGTTTAGGAGCCATAAAGCTATTGTTCCCGCAAACTTCGCGGATACGAAACTGTAGCATGCTCACGTTAATGACTATGTTCTGCAGAATTTGTGGACAAACACCTCTAATGCGAAACGATGTCATAACTATTATCGTCGTGTGCGCATCGGACTGAAAAATTGAACTATTCAGCAACAAGTGACTCCGTGAATTTTGGAATAATATTCGAACGACCATGGAACTTCGGAAAATTAAAATAAAACTCCCACTGAGCGAAAATTAAATTGTTAAGCAACAAGTGACTTAATAAATTCTGGAATAATTTTCGAACCACCATAGAACCTCGAAAAATAAGAACAAAACCGCAGAATTAAAACTGGATTGACCAGGAATAATGCAAAAATGGCTGGAATGTCGAATTCGAAATCGAGATGAAGATTACAGGCATTTCGAAAACGAGAATACCAACTTCGTAATGGAAATAAAAATAGCAAGTAGATCGACGATGAGCAAGAATTCCAACTTTTAGATTGAAATGAAATTTTCAAGTGGTCGGATTGAAACGAGAACTCGAAGTTTAACGGTCTGTCTGGCGTGCAGAGTGTAAAGAGTGATAGGTCTGCGAAATAAATGCTAATATTTAGATTCAATTGCCGTGGAATTTTCGTATAAGCGGTGGCAGAGTAGAGTCGCGTTATTCTCGCCGAGAGCATGCGAAATAATTGTTAGGGTAGCGCCGCCGCGCCGGAAGCCTATTAAAGATAGCGTGTTATCATTGATCGCTTATAATTCCAACGTTCTAGCCCGTGACCAGGTCCATTGTGCGGTTTAATCGAGAATCCGTGACTCGACGTGATTGCGATCGGCCACTGTCCAGGCTCAGCTTGTTCATCAACCCCAAAACTACCCCCTTAGCTCATGACCCCGTCACCCCTGACAACGTCTTGCCAACGGGATCATCGCTTGAACTTCATTAGGGGTCTGCCATGTAGCAAGACGCTAATACGATTAGAATATTCTCAGAATGTATACTAAATACATTAAAATATCTGCAACAGTGTTCCGAGGAAGAAAAATGTTCATTGAGATCAATTAATTAAATGCAGGAAACATGGTACCAGTACTGGATTTATAATTTCATTATAATATTCAGCAGTGTAAATCAGAGAAGATTAAAATGAATATTTATAACAATGAGCACACAATGTACAAGAGGATAAGAAATAGTAGTAAACTAAATGGTGTTGTTTCCGTAGATTGACCCATTTCGTTGAATATGCAGGACGGATAAATTGAATGGATTTCATGAATTGCATTTGGTAGTTGACTTTAGCGGCAATAATTCGTAGAATAGAGCATCGGAAGGAGTAACTAAATCGTCCTGAGTTGGCGTTGGCCCAATCTCCTCGATTTAAAAGAAAGGGACGCTGCAGTCAATGGTTTGGACGAAGTCGAGATATTGAAAATTATTATGCACTGGAGAGGAAAATTTAAGAAATTATTGAACGATGAAAGTGTATAGAGAAATGAAAACTTAATTGGATAGAAATTTCTTCAGTACGCCAGTCTATAGCACTGCTTGAATCAGTAGCTCCTCTGTCTGACCATAGAGTCACGTGTTTCACTAGCTCTCTTATCCGACAATAGAGTCACTCGTGCCACTAGTTCGTGGTCTTACATTTACTAATCTTTAAAAATGAATGCACCTTTGAATCAAGAATGGGCTAAAATTATAATAAAAAATATAAAACCGACATACAGATTGAAGAAAACTAGCCATAAACAAATACCAGTCTGATCACATGAGAAATGGAACAAATTCCACGGTCTGGTCACGTGGAAACAGTTCGCAGGACGAGAGAAATATATGATCACTTCGAAAGCTCGTATTTATCAGAATTGCATGCAGCGTGTAGAATAAAAATGCACATAAATGCGATGCAAAGGGCTAAAGGAAACAGAAAACCGACTGCGTGTAGGTTCCGTAAGGTTTTCGCGATCCCGCCGGCAATCTGGCAAAAATTCAGCCGCGAAAACGACTCCATCCCGGGGTCATCTTATTTGCATTAGAATGCATCTTGGCGTGCATTCAACAGCTGCACAGACACGGAACGTAATCTCGCAGGAACGTGGGAGAGAGAGAGAGAGAGAGAGAGAGAGAGAGAGAGGGAGAGAAAGTGTAAAAGAGAGAGAGAGAGAAAGTTTTGGTAGAAGCTTAGACGACACATACACGACTGTTCTCAACGGAGGAGTTTATGGATGCACATGCACCAAGTGATGCGTGTGCATTGGGAGCCCCAAAGATAAGCCACGGAACTGCAAGCGAATGCAGCCCACGTTTCCCTGACGCCGCGATATAATCGCGTGTGCATGCACTCGCGCGAATGCACTTTCCCCTCCTACCTATGCACTCTCTTTCTCTCTCCTCTGGCGGGCGAGATAGCCTACGGCGGAATTTCCGTCGCCGCGGTTTTGATTAACAAGGTATCACTGTTTGCACTGCACCGCTGAAAGCAACGATATTGCCGCTCGTAATGATATGCCGTCCCCGCGACGTATTTCATTCCCATTTAATTACACACTTTGTTGCTAATTGGCGATTTTCCCGTGAAAAAAATCCACGCTTCTCGTGACGCATGGTTCACATTTACATTGTACTACTACCTTGACCGCTCATTTAATTTGTCCACTGTAATTACTGCCTCGTCGTTACTATTTCTCTATGGTACAATTTTTTATCCAACAAATTTCTGCGGAAAAACCAAAATTATCACAGCAACATCATAATTCGTAACGAAAAGAACAAACTAAGAAGTAAAAAAGGTAATTATTGCGAAAGGGTCACTGTACTTCGATTTTGATAAATATGTTATAGATTTCGACATTTTGAACAACTGTCTCCTTTTCCAATATAGGGGGGTCGCTTTTAGTTTTCGAGATATTTAGAAAAAAATATTGCTAATTCTGTATTGAATTTTCCGTATTCTAGCACGCTCCGTGGCAATGTACTGTTTTTTGTAAACACGTTGCGGGGACGACAGAAAGCAGGCTTTGTATTATGATACACATAGGACTAGCAGCCCCGAAAATTCATTAAAAAATTATTGTTCTCTACTTGTCTTAAAATACAATTAAAAATTGTTCATTTGTTACTTATTTAGTAGTTTCTCAGATCATTTAAATCACCGATGTCTTTGGCTATAAATTTGCTGAAATTATTATCAGCTCACGAGAACTCTCGTTTGATCAACGAAGCAATAAAAATTCTATTCATCCCGTTCTGGTACACTGTCTCGCAGAAATGTAGATAAGCTAAAAAATGGTTGCCAAATAAATTCTACAGCTCCATCTGTTCGGGTCGCAATTTCCTGACAGTGAAAAGATACTGTCTCCCCAGCCACGTGCAATTTAAATATAACTCGCCGCCGGTAATTTCCCTCGATTTCCCTCAATTTCCCGAAGACAGACGCCCTCGCAAAATCGTGTCTGCGTATCTCGTTCTAGGGTTTCAACCAAATTGAAAGTCAGCCGACGGCTCCAGAGCGGGGGCAACAATTTCCTTGGCTGACGGGATTAATAATTCACGTCGGGATCACGTCTTTCCTGACAGAGAATCCTCTCTCAGGATGCATCAACGTTCGCTCAGGCTCTCCGTCGAATCTGTCTATAACGTATTCGCTGATAAGCCCGATGATCTTCTAGTGATAATGAAAAGGCACTCTTGATCTCCTCGGATCGCAACATACTGGTGAACAGAAGGAACACGAGAGTAGCGTGTGCTCAAAGGGAACAAGGATATACGGGAAATACGAGGCTCAGAAAATTGGAATCTTCAGAGAAACTTGGCTGAATTGCGAGCTCCTTGGCCAAATGAAATTTCGTCTAATGGAATTTGCTGGAGAATTAAATCCTTGTGTCTACGCTACCAGTCCTTGGCAAGCGTTCAGTCTGAGGACTGAGGAATAATAAAATCAGTTGTATGCTCGCTTCGTCTCAGAAAATCATTTTCTGGCTGGAGGGAGGGGATAAACGATTTTTCAGAAGAATGCTGAGACATCAGTGGCACTAGTAAATAATCAAATACAATTTTATCGCTATGCAAATAATTAGAAATTTTCTCACCAACGTAATCCATCCTGTTCAATGTCCAGAAAATTGCAATTTGCAGAAAAAATCCTAAATCCAAGTTGCGTCCACTCGCGGAGGTGACGGCCAGTGTATTCCCCGACAAATGAAATTAGAGTGAAAGATACGGTGACCAGTAGATTAAATAAAATGGAAAAGGATGGACAGAGTGTTAGGGGAAGAGAACCGGAGGCATTTATCCATTAATAAAATTTAAAGTCGCGAAGAAACGGGAGAATTTCTCAATAAAGTGGAGGATCAAAAGATCTGCAGAGGGAAGATGATACGGGGCTGTGTGCCGCGTAGAAATATTTCATAGCGAAATTCCCAGGGGATCGTATGACTGGAACAATATCGGTGGTCGGGTTTGAAACCGCGAAATCCCGGTTAGAAGGATCCAGCTGGCGAGTAGTAAATATATTAAACATTCAATAACAGTGTTTTGGTTAGGTCGCGTTGTACAGTGACAAGCAACGTTGGACAGGAGGAGTTTCGCGAACCGGAAGACCCGGGGAATTACAATACACAGAGCTCTCCCTTTGCCGAGCTAATTTGACGCGAGATAAATTGATCGACTGCGACAACAGTTGCACACCTAGGCGAGACACGTTAGTTCGTATCATTCGCGAGATTGGCTAATGTATCGGGCTCGGGTACCAGGACACGTGCCTGTCGCTTTAGGAACGATCGAAGCACGGTATTGGTACGAATTAATGAGCCGCCTGCTGATCAGACACGGCTTACAATTCTGTTTGGGAATATTCTAAAACTACGAGACAAAAATTCTAATGCACAAAAATTGAGTACTCGTTATTATCGACCACTTCGAGCAACGCAACAGGGAATAAAATGACTATGAACAATTCATAGCAATAAAAACACCGACTACGGACGTAAATTCACGGTGAAACATTAACAATCACGGCTGGGAATCATGCGAGGGTAATTCGCATGTGCTCATAAAATAAAAACGCAATTCCGAGCATGATATCAAGCGCAACATGATCAAATAGAGATCTTCTGAAAGCTCGCGAGGGAATTCCGCTACTCTGTGAAAGAACTGAACCCAGAAAATCGAATAATCCTATCGCGATTAACTGAATCACGAAATCAGCGTTTCCTCTGGCGAGCCCTCGAAACGGAGTACTCCAAATCGCAATTGATTTACTAATTACACAGTGTAAATTAATCGGGTGGAATCGACGCCACATGGAGAGACAGGCACAGGAGCAATCGTAGAAACGTTCCGAATTGAGCTGTCAAAGGATACTCTTGAAGGCCTTTCGCGTTGAATTACGCCCCCGGAGCTCGAAATAGTCACGGGAAATGGAAATTCGAGAATTCCGCGCACGTCTGCTCGAAAAGTTGCCGAATTGTACCGTGGAGGATCGTGGACAACATTTTTGACAACTGGCATACCAAATCGCGAATTTGTTCTTTGTCGGCAAAATTTCCGAACAAAAGAGAATTTCCCATAAATTTCATCTGATACAATTAATGACGCAAACAAATTCAGGGGAACCTTTAAAGAATTTATTGAAATTTAATAACATATTTCTTTACATATTAAAATATAAATAAAATTTATTATTTTATTAAATAATTCAATTATCTCACTGCTCAATAATTTCATTTAAATTTCACCAGCGTGATATCGAAAGGGTATTTTATTATTATTTATGAAATTCTTCAATGATATTCCTCCTTCGGTACCATTTAAATTATGCCATGAATATTTTTCGTGTCATCTAAAATAAATGAGATATTTAGGTAGCCTGTTTTGGCTGAGACACCTTGTATTATATAATATTACAATACATATATGTAGGGATTTTGGATGTGCAGGGAGTTTTCTTTCAAAAACAAAAATGAAAGCAATAATATTTAATAAAAATAGAAAATTAAGAAAACAGAATCACACAACATAAACTCGCTCGAACGCTTTCTAACTCTAGCTGTCTCTCTCTAAACTCGTCACTCGACCTCTCGCACGACTCTTCACGCTCTCAAGACTCACAGCACTCTGACCTGCATCTCAGTCCCCGAAAACGATCTCGCCACACACACACACACACACTCATTCATACCGATAACACAGTCACGCACTTCTTAGGATCTACAGTTCGTAGGACCCGCGGGTCAAGGGATCCCACATTCGGCCATCCTGCACGATATCTGTCCCCAGATATCTGTGTTTATTCTTCAGTTGATGAGATATCGCTACCCTCATCAATCCACGGCTTCATATGTTCTGCCGAAGTCGACGTTTGGTTCGGACCCTCGTGCTCACCTACTTTGTCTACAATGAAACGTTCGTTCCTTAGAATTTTTGTCACTCGATACGGACCTAAATATTTAGGCGCAAACTTCAAGCCCGGGCCATGTTGGGTTCTCTTTATGGCAACCAATTCGCCTTCTTTGTATTGCCGAGCCTCCTTCCTATGTTTATCGTAGCCACGCCGATTCTCACGCTGAACCTTTAAGATGCATTCCTTAGCTTGATTCCGCAGCTCTTCCCTGTTGCTTTGGAACATATCAATCCATTCCCTCTCTATCAACTCACGAATATCTGCATTATTCTTCATTCTTGGGTGTGTCCCAAACAATAATTTAAATGGCGTTGTACCGATGCTTCTATGAGGTGTTGCATTTAAAAATTTCTGAGTGATATCCAAATAGCGATGCCACTCCTCTGGTTTGGGTGCAGACAACTTTGTCACTATTGGTATAAGTGTCCTATTCACACGCTCTACCTGTCCATTTGCTCTTGGCATTCCCGTCGTTATCAGACTGTGTTCTATTGCTTCTGATTTGCAATATTCTCGAAATTCAATTGAAGTGAAAGCAGAACCACGGTCAGAAATAATCCTCCGAGGATTTCCAAAAATCACTGATTGTTTCTTTAAACGCTCTATTACTTCGGAAGCAGCTGTAGTTTTTGTAGCATACAGCCACGTAAACTTAGAAAATGCATCTACGACCACGAAAATATGCTTGTAACTCTTTCGCGTGGATGGAAGTGGCCCTAGATGGTCAATGTGATACACATCCAACGGAATGTTTCCTTTGTCAATGGAATGCAAAAATCCTTCTTGTCTCCCATGTTTTCTTTCGGCTAGAATGCACATAATACAATTGCGCACCACTTTCTCGACTTTTGATTTTAAGTCTGTGAACCAATAATCTTTTCTAATTATAGTCTCTGTTTTTGCACTCCCGAAATGACCGTTCTCATGTACGCGTCGAATAATTTGCGATTGCATTGGCCGCGGCACTATTAATTTCACGTCACTTTCAATTTCTTTATATAAAAGTCCATTCCGCACTACGAACCCACTTAATTGTTTTTTATTCACTGCTTCGAAAATCGGTTTCAAACTCTCATCCTCACATTGCGCTTTACGAATTCTCACAATTATGCTATCCTCGCATTCGTTCATCAACATACACTCCGGTAACGGATTTCGACTTAACGCATCTACGTGTCTTAAACTATTTCCCGAACGATGTTCTATTTCATAATTAAACTCCTCTAATAAAAGCGCCCACCTCGCAACTCGAACACATAAATCTTTCTTACGCATAGTTAATGTAAACGCTTGACAATCTGTAATTATTTTGAATGGTATACCTAATAAGTATATTCTAAATTTTCGTAAGGCTTTAACTATTGCCAGAACTTCCAGCTCGTAACTAATATATTTCGACTCTGCTGACGTCGTTTTTCCACTTGCAAAATATACTGGATAAAATTTACTATCAACACTGTTACGCTGTAAAAGAATTGCACCATAACCATGCATCGAAGCATCCGTATGTAATTGAGTCTCCGCTTCTAATCTATATAATTTTAAAACTGGACTGTTGCTCAATATAGTTTTTAATTTCGTAAATGCAAATTTTTCTTCCTCCCCAAAGTGAAAATTGACGTTTGATTTTAATAAGTTTGTTAACGGTCGTGCGATCACAGAATAGTTTGCAATAAATTTTCGGAAGTAGCCAGCCAAACCCAAAAAACTTTGATTTTGCTTGAAATTTTGTGGCTGTGGAAATTTCATAACCGCCTCTGTTTTTCTCTCTGATGGACGAACACTTCCGTCTTCAATTATGTGCCCCAAAAACTCTATTTTAGTCTGCAAAAAGCTGCATTTCTTCCAATTAATTTTTAGACCAAATCCCTCCGCAACACGTAATACCATCTTTAGATTTTCTACACCACTTTCATAATCTGTTGAGGGAACAATTAGGTCGTCCATATAAGTCAAAACCTTTTTCTCATTAATCAAATCTTTAAAAACAGCATTTATAAATTTCTGGAATATTGCGGGTGAGTTACATAAACCAAACGGAACATAAGAAAATTCATACTGGCCATTCGGAACTATAAAGGCAGTATATTTCTTGCTATCTTTATCTACGGGCACGTGAAAGAATCCATTCTTCAAATCTAACGTGCTAAAAATTCGTGAACCTTGCAATGCGTCTAGTTGGTCATCGATTAACGGCAATGGGTATCGGTCTTTAATTATTTTCGTGTTCAGTTTTCTATAATCTATACAAAGCCTGGTTGTACCATCTTTTTTCTTAACAAGTACCACTGGGCTAGCGTAATCAGAAAGAGAAGGCTGCACGATTCCGTCAGAAAGCCAATGCTTTATATGTTCATCTACTTCACTTTTCTCAAGAGGGGATAAACGTCTAGCCCTCTGATAAATTGGTTCGTCATCTTTAAGTATTATGGTCATTTTTACGTTCGTTTCCCGTGTTTTAACCGGTTTATAATCTCTAATCAGATCGTTTATGATGCTTCTATGCTTGGTATTCGATATTTCTGACAAATCAATTTTGTTTGCTTCGTCTATACAATCAATCTTGTAAATTTCGGGTATATTACTTTCAGATTGGTGTTCTTTTTCAATGCTACGGATAGAAATTACGCCCCCCTTAATATTTATCTCTACAGTGCTTAAAAAGTCTGTGCCAATTATCAGATCATGCTGCATTAATGTATCAGATATTACCCAGATATTAATTGGATACTCGCTACCATCGATCTCTATTCTAGTGCTAAACTGGCCTATCGTCTTGTTAGCTTGGGATCCGATTCCGCAAAATTTTATTTCTCGTCGTACTAATGCTGGCGACCCTATTCTCACGTACTGTTCTGCACGCATTACCGACAAATCGCTGCCTGTATCAATTAACGCCGCTAATCTCTCTCCATTCATCCTTACATTCTTGTAGTATTTTTCGCGCGTATACTGTGAAATATTACAAATAGCATTCACGTCATCTTTCTTCGGACAATTTGCTGCCACGTGGCCAAACATCTGACATTTAAAACACTTCGCGCCGCGATTTTTCGAAGGACAGTTCATGCTATAATGATTTCCCATACCGCAATTAAAGCAACGATTAGCATTTTTGGGTACTTCCCTTCTCTCGGCTCTCGGTGACACAAATCTCTCGTTCTCCCTCGTTGGTCGTGGCGGTCTCTCTCCCACTCGCATCGGCCCATACGCTCTGTCATCGGGTCTCGGTTGGTGGTGCATCCTTTCTTCTTCCCTCGGTGGTTGAAACGTCCTCTCCTCCGTCCTCCATGGTCGAAATGTCCTCTCCTCTGTCCTCCATGGTTGAAACGAATTTTCCTTAGTCCTTGTATATGATGCATACGTCGTCGGTAAAAACTTCCCATACGAGGACACCCCCTCGAACGCCTCCAACAATGATGTCTTTGTCGCCAGCTTTTGGGTGCGGGCAATGTTTCTTAATGTGAAATCTGGGATTCCCTCGATAACGTAGTCCACAATGTCTTTGTCACTCATGCTAAGACGATTCGCCATGATCACTTTCTCATGCATGTATTGACTAAACGCTTCGTCTCGTCTCCAAATACGTCGCTCAAACTCCTGTCGCAAACGGATTCTGTTTGGCTCGCGGTAAAACATTTCTCGTAACCCTATCAATAGTTCGTCGACTGTCATCGCGATGCATTCAGGTTTTGAGTGAAACCACTCGAATGCCTTTCCTCTCAAACGTGACGAAATAACTAGCCTCATTATTTCATCTGTCACTCGATAAGTTGCCTTCAGTAACTTCACCTGCGTTTCCCACATTTCATATGTTTCCACGTTGCCATCGAAGTAGTTCAGCATCTCCGCCACCATTGATGTAGTCACACGCGGTGTTATCTCGTTTTGTATTATCGGACGAGATGTATCAATTGCCGGTTTATCGCCGTCGATTCTTAATTGTTGCATATTTTTCAGAAGTTCAATCTCTCTATATGCCAGGTTGAGTTCGTCTTCCTTCAATTTCTTCTCCCTTTGACAAAGTTCAATTTCCCGCTGCATGTCAGCCCATTCCATCTCGCTTACACGAAAGGTATCTTCTTTTCCGGTTTCACTGTCCTTCGTCCAGTTACCCGATGGATCAGCTTCCATTAGTCGGTGTATTAATTCGGCTTTTACACCCGTTGTGCTCAGTCCCAAAGTACGCAGTTTTTCTTTCAACTCTAATACGGAAAAGTCACCAGCAGATCTCGTCGGTAAACTCATTGCACAAACAAAAGTAATCCACAATAAATCGCGCTAATCAATTATCTCAGTCTTATAACACTTATTGTCACAATTACGACGCTCACTCTTGCTTTCAATCCCCATTAAGCACTTTGATCCCTAATAATTGTCAGTTTTTACACGAACGAATATCCAAACTCACTGATTTTCGTAGGCACGGACGAGCCCCCAAGTTTGTAGGGATTTTGGATGTGCAGGGAGTTTTCTTTCAAAAACAAAAATGAAAGCAATAATATTTAATAAAAATAGAAAATTAAGAAAACAGAATCACACAACATAAACTCGCTCGAACGCTTTCTAACTCTAGCTGTCTCTCTCTAAACTCGTCACTCGACCTCTCGCACGACTCTTCACGCTCTCAAGACTCACAGCACTCTGACCTGCATCTCAGTCCCCGAAAACGATCTCGCCACACACACACACACACACTCATTCATACCGATAACACAGTCACGCACTTCTTAGGATCTACAGTTCGTAGGACCCGCGGGTCAAGGGATCCCACATATATAATAACGATATAATATTAATGTATTAAATACTAAATCATAAATATTAAAGCTGCTCCCCGAAGGGTCCCAGCGTGTTTGCAATTTGAATATTCACTGAATTGATAAAATAGTGGCCGGGGTAAAGTGGTGAAATGCATTTTTCTCGGCGGCGGGCGTCGCGGCGACGAAAATCATACGTCTGGAGCACACGACACGAAATTCCCATGCTATACTATACGGGGAAATTGCGTTCTCTGTTCCCCGTGGCGTGTGCCAAAGAATTTTCTCTGATTTTTTTCAGGAACGGCTCCTATTGAGCGTGTTGCCGAGGCACGTAGCCATGGAGATGAAAGCCGACATCGCCGGCAAGCCGAAGGATACCATGTTTTACAAAATTTACATTCAAAGGCACGAGAACGTCAGGTGAGCATTGCCGAATACAAAATAAAATACAACACGATGCTAATAGCCACACATCTCCTGTTTCGAAAAAAGCTGTCAAAAGACAAAGCACTCACGCCGGAAACTCTGTTAAAGCGTACCGTGAACCAAAGAACATTTCACTAATTTTTCACACGCTGCACACAATTTTTTCCTAGATAACTAGCGAATGGAAACCCCTCTCCCAGCAAGTGCATCACAAATTCGTATAGTTAGTTCCTGGCGTTGTGAACAGGAAATAGGGAAAGTTAAAAAAATAGTTTATACATGTTGTGCAAAATCGAAATTCTTATAGAAAGTGGTTCCCAAGCATTATTACAATGAATAAAAAACCCCATGAAAAATAAATTCCTGTTCTATATTGTGACACACAGTTTATGATTGTTTTATGAAGTAAAAATTACTGTAGAAAATATTTCCTATGTCCATGCATAATATAGGGTTGATTAAAAATTACTATTCTGCAGGGGTGATCAGAGATATACATTTTAAGGGGTGTGTATAATCGAATGTTTCCCAGGGGTGGGTAGAAGATTGAGGGATTTTATGGAATCGATGTGGGATTATAAGTCGAGCGAATATCTTTCGCGGGAGAAATTATGCAAGATGAGGATCGAGTGGCGACGAACGGTGATTAAAGGGAGGCCGGAATAATTACGAGAAACAGCAAGGATCCTATGTAGGAGACATATGGGACTGTATAATGCTTCCGACGCGATGAACGCGTCCATCATCCGTTGGAGTAACACCCGTTCTGCCACTCGCGCCTCGTTAAGTCACCCGACACCCGCTAACGAATTCCAATTAACACCGTGTCACTTAATTAAAACCCGCCGGACTCGGAAGATTCCAGCGTAGAATCTGTTTTACAGCATCCTATTCGCGGACATCTGCGGATTCACGTCTCTGTCCGACCAATGCACCGCCGAGGAGGTCGTCCGGTTGTTGAACAAACTGTTCGTGTGGTGAGTTATACCATTCCATAGCAATCATCGACTGAATTCGAGCATATTTAATTACTAGTACCTGGCAAGCTCCGGCTATTCTCTCGGTAAATTAATTATCCCCGAATCAATCTCTTGGTAATTAATTCTATTCGTCCACTGTTGTGAATGAAATTTTAGAAAAATTCTACGTTCAAGGTTCAGCATCGAAAGAATTCTGGAAAATGTACATGAGCGCAGGGAAGAAAAATAAAATGATTAATCACGCCGGGAATTTATAGATTAAAATTCTGGTGATTTTGATAATGCAGGTTCGACACCCTGGCGGCAGAGCACCACTGCCTACGAATCAAATTGTTAGGGGACTGCTACTACTGCGTTTCAGGACTTCCGGAGCCGAGACCTGATCACGCTCGGTGTTGTGTGGAAATGGGTTTGGACATGATTAGCGCAATCACGTGAGTTTCTGTCGACCCGACTTAACGTTATACCCTCAGCTTTCACGACTTTCCGTGACCCTTATACCCCCATGCTTATCGACAACCTCTATTCGGGTCAATCTCGAAGAACTGGAACTAATGAACTCTGCAAAGTCTTTGATACCGCCGAAAAACAACGACCAAAAGACCTCCACCGTTAAAAACATACGCTTCAAAAAGTGTTACATTCACAGAAAAACATTGTTCTCTAATTTATCATTTGTTGGAAAAATTACGAAATATACACAGTGGGTGTACAAAGTGTTCGTACACCTTTCAAAATAGAATTTTTACGAATATCTCGAAAACTAAAAGCGACCCCCCTATATTGGAAAAGGAAGAAGTTGTTACAAATGTCGAAATCTATGAAATATTGAAATTTCATCGAAATCGGAGTACAGCGACCCTTTCGCAATAATTTGCCTAATCATTTTTTGGGAAATTTTTTTGCATATCGTTTCATAAACCAATGCTTCTAATTAATTATAAAAAATCAGGTCGTTTGGTACATTTAAAAAAGTGTATGAACGCTTTGTACACCCACTGTACATTGCTGGAATCTCCAACTTCAACAGTGGGAAATCAAAAGGTGAAAATTAAATGATTCAAGAATCATCAAATAGAAGCAGGTGTCACCTAATTTATGATTCATGCGAATAGAGATCGTGCCAGTTACCTAGGGACATACTCGGTACCTACTTCGACAATGTTTTCACTCTCCGAGGAAATCATCCGTTTGACCTAAGCGACTCGTTTTTTTAACGTCGCAGGCCGCAACGAGAAGGCTAAGAACAGTTGTCTCGAGAGTCCGCAGTTTACTTTGACTGGTTTACTTTGTTTCCGGCTCTTAGGACAGTTCCCTCGACCCACTATAGCGTAGCATCCCCCTCTCTCGTTCCAATCTATTAGCAGCGAGCAGAGTCCCGCGATGAGGGAACAGAGACGGAACGGGTCACGTGACCGGTTCGGAAACGTGGGGGAATAGCGACGTAGAGGGGGAACAATGGAGTGGGGACACGAGCTTAATCTGGCGGCGGAAACAAACCAAAAAGGAAAGTCGACAGTGATTGCTAACGATGATGCTGGAGCCGTTTCTTTGTTTCGCCTTTCCGCGCCTTGGCCTTTCACGTCCGTTGCAATAATAGCCCTGGATACAACAGCATGAATCACCTGTTATCACAGGAATTACACCCTAATTTTTTTCGAGCCATCCTTCCTTGAGAAATTCCAATAATGTTCGTCGTTCTAACGAAACATAAAAATCCTTGGAGACAATTTCAGTTGATTACAAAATTTCGAAAAATTGTTGGAGGTTCTAAATAAACTAATAGACTTCGCTTCATTTACCACGTTACATTTTGGAAAGTTACGTCTCACAACACAAATAAAGAGGGACCAGTCATTTTACAGTATGCAAAAATAGTAAATGGGTGAATTTTCACTCTGAGGAACGTATGAGGGTTAAACGATTTAGAATTCTTTCTGGAATTCTTTTTAGCAAGTCAATTTGCAACGTGTTCGCAGGATGTACCGAGAGGTGGGAGCCGTGAACGTGAACATGAGGGTCGGCATTCACACCGGCAGGGTTCATTGTGGTGTGTTAGGCTTGCGAAAATGGCAGTTCGACGTCTGGAGTAACGACGTCACTCTGGCAAACTACATGGAGAGCGGTGGAGTACCTGGGTGAGTAATTCAATATTTCCTCATCATGAACGATATTCTGTATCACCTAACAGGTAACATGATTTTTCTGTGCCTTCGTTAATCACCTGACGGTCATTGCGAACACGGTGGCGCGTTAATCATGCATAAATATTGAATTACCGTATCGCTCCTGGGAAAACAAAAGCACGTTACAAAATGGCACCAACGGTACAACATTGCGAACGTATAGATATTCTAGTACGGGAGCGAGGAGGATGATATTATTCCCATTTGAATTTCGAATGGTTTCCGGAGCTTGCGAATGTCGCTTTCCTTTGCTTTCCCAAGATACCACTAGCCTGTAAGCCGAGCAAAATTCGATGGAAATTACAGGGAGTGGATATGGAAATAATTTCACTGCTGTTCCATATTTTCTATCAGTCATTTTCTGTCGGGTTGCACTTTATTCTATTGATGAAGTCGTGTATTGTTGCAAAAAAATCTTTCCAAATAACTGTTGGGTGGATCACACAGTTTTTGAGAAACATGACTTTGGAAAATACAGAATATACAGCGGAAACTCTGATAAAATAATTCTGAGGGATAGAAAATATGAAACAATGTAATCTGAGCTCATGCAAATAAATACCCGGCTTGAAATGGGATAAGCGCAACAGTTTAATCCACTAATGAATTGAAGGAGCAATTAAAGTGGTAATTAACGAACACTCCTGGTCCCCAATTAATTGTTCCAGGCGCGTGCACATCACGAAAGAGACACTCGACTGTCTCAGCGGTTATTACGAGGTGGAGGAGGGCCACGGCGGCGAGAGGAACGCTTACCTCAAAGAGAACAATATCAAAACGTACCTAATCGTCCCGGGGGACGCGTTTAAGGGCAACATACCCTCCACAGGGCTGCGAAAGGGCTTGCCCGCGAACGGGAACGTGTCCAAGGAGATGAGAATGATGGGACACGGATCGCAGCACGGCAAACAGGCGAAGTAAGGGAGAGAGAGAAAAGAAAACCTTTTGCACTCGAAGAAAATCGATTCTATCGTGAGAGCCGATCGCATTCCATTAACCGGAGCAACCCCTAAAAAATTTAAAAAAATATCCCCGATGGGTTGGGAACTGAAAATAATACGAGCCGTGATTGAGTGAATAAACTGGGGTAGAAGCAATTAAAAATATTTCCCAAGCTGATTGGAAACCAGAGCCCTCGAAAAATAATGCTAAAAAATACCCAATGAATTCTTCGATGAATTAAAAATTGTTATTGAAAATTTAACTTTCCAAATCTTTTCAGTAATTAATGGGCAGATACATAATTATTGGCAACTACAGAGGCTCTCGTAGAATAACATTACGAACAATTCTAGGGATTAGAAATTGTTGCAGAGCCGTAAGAAAATTAGTTGAGGGCGTGAGGGTGGTTTTCGTTGATTGATGAGGTTTTCAGTATCATTTTCGACCTGTTCCCGATATCGATTCTCGATTACCCGACAGGCTAGGCTTCGGAGAGACTAACGAGCCGAAGAAGGACCCTGAAGACGAGGTGAACGAGTACCTGATGAGGGCGATAGACGCCAGGAGCATAGATCGACTAAGGGCGGAATACTGCACCCCATTTATTCTAACGTTTCGACGGCCTGAAGTTGAGGAAAAGGTACCCTAAATCATCCCCCAATCATCCCCCAGCGACAAAAACCAAGAATTCCGACGGTGCCTCGTTAAAAAGTTCCCCTGTTAGTCTCACTTTCGCGATGGAGCGAGAACTTTCCGATAAATGTTCATGCATATACTAATTGCTCACTAAGTCTTGCATCTTGTCGAACTTTCATCTCGGTGCTTTACTTTGTTCGAATCGTTTTCCATACAGAAACATATTCGATCAACTATTGTCGAATAGATACCGTGATTTTATAGAACAGATTATTTTACCAGTTGCAATAAATATCTTATAATTTGTGTTCCAGTACTCGCGTGAACGGGACCGAATGCTATCAGCCTACTTTGTCTGCTCTGGTTTTGTCTTCTTGGTGGTGGTGATCGCCATAGCAATCACTCTGAACGGGTAATCAATTAAATTCAACCGAATTTTTGCTTTTATACAAAACAAAAATATTTTGGCAAGTTTAATCGTTTTTACAATCACGTGCGCTAATGGATAGTGTCTCTGATCGTTTTTTTAGGAGCGTATATTTCTACACGTGTATAGGAGTGAGTACTACCCTGATTGCCCTGATCAATGGGATCTTATTGGCGGAGAAAAACGAGGTAAGTCGTCGCGTTAGTTCATTCTCAATCCAGATAACAGGAGGGACTGATAAGGACAAGTTGTACACCGATACAACCTCTTTTGAACAATTTCCAAGTAGACTGGATCGATGGCCAACACTCTTTGGAATCTTGCCATTTCCTCTTAACCTTGAATACGTGGCTAGATTCCAGGTCAGTGGTGAAGTCATCGATTCCCCTATTATACAATGAGCAATACGAGTCTGTCCCTTTGTGTAACAGGAATCGCGGATCACTGATCCCAGAATTTAATCCAACCATTTCAACAAATCCTTTCGATGAAACTCTACCACAAAATTGATTTAACAAACCTCCAATCGATTCCTGATTAATTTCAAATTATATTTGCAAAAATGATTCTTGAATGAGAAGAGAAATTTATAGGCGGTCGATAATTATTTTGCAGACTGTTTAATTTTAAAAAAATATTTTCCAGAGAGTACCAAAAAATCTGAGAAACGTAGCGGTGCACATTTTTGAAAACAGAGGGGTATCACAGGCCCTGGCCACCTGTGTCGTGTTCCTAACTTTCTTTACTTCCTTAAGCCCATTGGTAAGTGAACAAGAAACATTCCTACGCAGCTGAACAAATTTTTCAATGAATTTTATATACGCCCATAATATCAAACTGACTTCTTAGAAAAGAACCTGCAGGTCCAATATTCTTTTAATTAATTTCTTGGCACGTCCACAAAAATGTACAAGTGCAACTCCGATAAAACTGCAACATCAATTGCACAGTATCTGTTGCGTTCGAAAAAATCAAAAAGGTATTCCCAATCAATTAGACAGAACCGCAATTAAGATAGCAATATCAATACCGTAAAATCACTTGGTAACCTCGTGGACACAATCAGTCACTACTATCGATAGAATCCACAGAATAGAAGAGAGCCTCCTCCTGATTAATGAAATCCCAAGAGTGACGATCGCTTGATGCTAGCTGCGATAGATCGCACCTCGGTGGAAATACAAACTTGATTGATCTATCCCTCTGTCTATATGTTCTCTCTTATCTAGCTGACATTGGAGGGGGTGGGAGTGTGCAGCAATGGCACTTCTTACATGGAATGGCCAGAGAATTCCAGCGTGACGTTCCGGAGCATCGAAAACCCCAATGACGTATGCTACTATACCGTCTTCGCTGACGTAAGTTGGTTGAAACGTTCTGTACCAATTCCGGACCATTTTGAAAATCAATTTCGTCTTATCACAGCTTTAAAAACTTCATTATTTGGCCATTTTGCAAAATGTCCTTTAACAAACACCATATAAAAATACATTTTCCTATTTGGT
This sequence comes from Lasioglossum villosulum, assembly GCA_963971365.1. Lineage (NCBI taxonomy): Eukaryota > Metazoa > Arthropoda > Insecta > Hymenoptera > Halictidae > Lasioglossum > Lasioglossum villosulum. The sequence goes on along the minus strand of OZ020499.1, from coordinate 662,430 downwards.
GGTCATTTTCTAAAAAATTACCTCGAGATAAAAGCAACCCTAAATCTTGAAATTGCACAGAAAAGCATGAAATTGATCTTCCCCAGAGAAGATCAGTGGGTAACCCGAGAAATCCCGAAAATTTAGAGCTCCTCGAGCAACGAGAAATAGGATTAAGTATTTCCCGTGGAACTTGAAAGGGGGAGCGAAGGGAAAAAGACGTACAAAGGGTAAACGAATTTTCCAGCTTTTCCCGGTGCTAGTGATGCTGGTGATGATAACCTGCGCGGTGTACCAAATCCTCACGTCGGTGTTCAAAGTGGCGATACTGAGCCTAGTGGTCGTCTGCTATCTGGGTATCAGTATATACGAGGCTTTGCACGAGCAAGACGTCGAACTGACTGGGAGATGGCTCGCAGGCGTTCTCGTGGTTTTCTTTATGGCCTGTCTGGTTGCTCACTCACAGCACACCGAGGCTACGTACAGGTGAAATATACGGGAGCTTCGTCTAATATGTCTAGAGACCGCTAATTTTTGAAAAAATTTCTTTTCACATCCTGTAGCAAACTAATTGCTCCAGCTTCCCAAAAAAGTTCAAATCGTTTAGTACAATATTGAAAAATTTATCGTATTCTTAAGAGTGTCCGAACATTAGTGGAAGTCACTGTAACTGTACAATGAATTAAATAACTGCGGGGATACGTTCCAAATCACCTGAACGCGTTAATTATTCCGGAATTCTTCTAATCGAGCGCAGACTGGATTTTCTGTGGAAGCTGCAGGCCACGGAGGAGAAAGAAGAAATGGAACACCTCAAGGCCTACAACCAGAAGCTCTTGGCAAACATACTTCCTGAACACGTGGCAGCTCACTTCATGTCCACTGTCAATTCAGACGTGAGTGCCAAAAAACTTTCGACTACTCCAAACACACCAATTGAATCTGAGGTTGTGCTGGTGCCTTCTGTTTGAGTTAATTCAATCCCACGAGCCAGAATAATTTTTCACTTCTCCGGGGAGCTTGCCGAAATTCCCAATCCGATTTCGAAACGTCAATCTCATTTATAGCTCACCATAAAAATTGTTCGACACTATTTCTAGTAGCACAATAAAATATAACATAAGAATTACAATACTTTCAGTGTCATGTCTAGCTTTCAGAAAATATAATTAAATATGGTGTACAGTATTTTAAAAATTGTACTTATTAGAGGCTGATTGGAAAAAGTTTTTAGGCGAAGAATAACCGTTTCAGATTGAAAATTCTGTTACAGGAGCTGTACCACGAGCAGTGTGACTTCGTCTGCATAATGTTCGCCTCGATACCAAACTTCTGCGAGTTTTACGTGGAGCTCGAGGCGAACAACGAGGGCGTCGAGTGTCTCCGGCTTCTGAACGAGATCATCGCTGACTTCGACGAGCTTCTGGCCGAGGAAGAGTACAAGTACATCGAGAAGATCAAGAGCACTGGTGCCACCTACATGGCTGCATCCGGTGAGCGAAATTTTCCTTTACATTTCTGAGCTACACTTTCTTTTCTTTTACCTGAAGACCATGCTTGATAAAAACGAGACTGCATCAGATGAAACATGTCTAGAGACAAAATTTTATTTTTCGAAAACCCATAGTTTCGTAACAGTGTTTGCGATGGTGACAATTGAAATCTGGGAACAGTGGCGCACCCAGGATTTAATTTGGTCAAGATGTTTAGTTTTAGCAGCTATTCTAAGATTTAGCTGATTTTTCAGTATTTTGTTTCCTTTTTCTTGGGGAGGGGGGCTGGGTGCGCCAGTGTCTGGCAAGGGTGGAGAAACGGACGCTTAAAATGTATTTATGGCGGCTAGGAATTTTCACGCGAGTGGTTTCTCCTTTTCCACAGGTTTGACGAGGAGCACCTGCGACATGAAAGATTACAAGCACGTGACCGCGATGGCCGACTACGCGCTCAGGATACGCGAACAGCTGGCCTACGTTAATAAAGAGAGCTTCAACAACTTCCGGTTGCGCGTGGGCATCAATATTGGACCGGTAACGTCAATCACACCCATCCTGACCGGCTAAGTCTAAAAGTCTAAACGAAACTCCAATGAACCCGAATTTGTCTACGCTACACCATCGCTGACTTGGACAAATAACGTTCTCGCCATTTCCAAAGTATTTCAACAAAAAGCATTCGCAGTTTAGTCCTTAGAACGCCATTTTAGGGGCCACCAAGTGGGACAGGTAACGAACGACGCGACGGTGTCGACAAGAAGCCTACGGTAGAATAGATCAGAAACGCTCCAGCCAATACGGGCCCAAGTGCCCAATAACTTTGAGACCCAATCAGGTGACAGGTAAACGGTACGCCCTCGAGAGGTATTTGCTCGATCACTATAGTCTGCTTAGCTGGTGATTTACTGGCAGAACTCGAGACGCGGGGTGCACGCCCATTTTGTGTGTCAATGGGATCACGTCCTGCAACAATTAAAAACTTAGTTAAACGTATGCAACGCAAAGAAATGAATATTAAGAGACTTTTTTACGAACTTCAATTCATGGTTAACAAATGTGGAGACGAATCCTGCAGCGATTTTGTTGCGTCTAGGGAAAAATTGAACTTTCAATTGTTTGACGCAGGTGGTGGCAGGTGTGATAGGTGCTAGAAAGCCGCAGTACGACATTTGGGGTAACGCAGTGAACGTGGCCTCGAGAATGGAGTCTACAGGCATCCTGGACGGGATTCAGGTCACCCAGGAGGTCCGAGACATCCTGTTCGCGAAAGGATATCCGCTGACCTGTCGTGGCACCATTCAGGTGAAAGGCAAGGGTAGCATGGTCACATACTTCCTCGACGGTCCCCGACAAACTAGCAAACCGAGCGAGAACCTTGACCACAAGGTGAACAACAACAGCAACATTGAAGCTGTGACAGCGTCCAACAGCGTGGATGTTTGAGGGATTCTATTGGGAATGTTTGGAGACCTAGATATCGCCATAACTGGCGGAAACGATCAAATTGCCCCGGGAGGCGCTAAAACGAAATGTTCAGAAGGGATGTTGGAATCATTGTGAAAGTATAGGGTGTTTTTGAGAATGCAGAACGAAATTTTACGAGTATGACTGGTCATATTTTTGAGAGGAAATATTGAAGAACCTGTGAGCAGGACGTTCTATCTGCTTTTCGAAGTATAAAATCAAATGGATGTTAGAATTTAAAAATAATACTGCTACCGAGCGAGTAATATTTTCTCAAGGATTTCTTTTAGCTAACAATTATGAGCCTAAGAGAACTATATTTATTATACAGCAAGAATATTCTATGTTCGACGGGGTCACGCACGCAAACCTAGACGATTCCGACTCCTATACAAATTTTAATATTTAACGATTACGAGAAAGTAGTTGACCATATGAAAAGAAACTTGAAGATTTTATGAATCAATGTTCCTCGTTACTATCGAATCTAAAGTCTATAGGAACGTGTTAAGTTATATAACGATAACGATTTCTACGAAATTCTTCGCTGTTGTTTTTCCATTGAGTTTCATGTGGGACGATTTAATTAAAATTCAAAGCCCGAGCGAAGATTATTTCGGATGAATTCCGGGTGCATACGTCTGAAAAGAAGTTTCTCGGATAGTTGTGAAATATCTGGAAACGCTGATAAGAAAGCTGAATCGGCGAAAGGAGAAAATATTGGAGCGGGCGCGGGAGAACGAGCGATATTTCTCGCATCTCGAATCGAATTCCTGGAATACAATCACAGTGTGCCGTCCCTGCGAACGATTCAGTCGATCTCGAACCGTGCGATTCCATAAACGTGAACAAGACTAACCCGGTAGAAATGTCATTTCCCGAGAATTAAGATGAAACTCTGCGCGAGAAAAGCGAAACTCTACGTTGTACTTAAATGAAAATTTCTGTTTGTTTCCATTCAGACACGGTCAGCGTGACAAGTACTATTTCTAGTCAGTAACGAGAATCACTGTAGCGAGAGAGAAGCTCGACACAACGAAACAAGATTCGCAATTTTCGTTCTCTGTTCATTTACTTATCTCCCGCTAAATAAATTGATCGAACGGGACCACGGTGGTATAAGCAAAGTTGTAATTAGAAGAGAGAATGAAACGAAAGTCTAGCGAATATAATTTTTAAACATCACTCCCTTCGTTAATTGTCCAAAGATTGTCTTGTGAAGATCTAACATTACATTCTCTTCGCCTACTATTCAAAGCAAAAAGTAATTCCCTGAAAAATGGAGGACTTCTGAGACTAGAGACGCATTAGGAAAATTCTGTTGACATTATGCAGTTTTACTATACTTTACTGTACCAGAATTATTGGGACGCAATCACACGATGAATAAATAGTAGAATTTTTCAAAACACGGTAAAGAGTCACAGTGAACATGACATAAAAAATTATTTGGAATCCTCAATTACTGAATTGGCGTCTGAATATTAAGTCTGACTGAGCAGAAGCTAAATATAAATCTGCTATCGATTTAATAGATACAAGAATTTGCAAAACTGCACGGTACCGTTAAATTGAAATCGCAGTTCCCCGGTGGAATATTAAATTTCGCATTGAGTTTGAAATGTAGAGCCACCTCAGAAGACCTCTCTCTCTCACGGTGGAAGCAAATTTGAATATCCGAGAGTCGCTATAATATGTATCCGCGATGGATATATACATATATGCAATTATGCAACGGATATCTGTATACTTGGTGTGTATAGTGAACGGGATCTTCGGGCCCATATCAGGAATCATGTTACCGAAGCACGAAGCGATACAAATACAGTGTCCGTACAAAGTGTTCGTATACTATTTTAAACGGAATTACTTTTTTATAATTGTACCAAACGACCTGATTTTTTATAATTATTAGGTAATTATTGCGAAAGGGTTGCTATGCTCCGATTGTGATGAAATTTCAATATTTTATAGATTTTGATATTTTTAACAACTTCTTCCTTTTCAAATATAGGGGGGCTTTTAGTTTTCGAGACATTCGCAAAAATTCCATTTTGAAGAGTATACGTACACTTTGCACATCCACTGCTCGTATTATCGCCAGCATGCGCGCGTGCATTCTGTAAATATTTCTATGTAAGCGTTTTATCTCAATTAACAAATATATGTACATATAAAATCAATGTCTGATATAGTCCAGATAAGAGCGAGAACTTACGCTCCGAAAACCAATGGTGTGTCGGAGCACGGTAAAACAAATCACAATTAATTTTACAAAGAAGAAGAGAAAACCTGTGACACATTCAAACACATACAGGATGGCAAGCAATATTTAATAAATCATACACGCATGTAACAAACACCGTCACCGATAGACATGAACACGAAGATAATCCCTAAAGATTTATAGGGATCTGAACATTGCGCCGAACTTAACAACAGTCGGAACAGTTCTTGTTCCGCACCTATTCAAGTCACATTCAATATTTGCCTATAATATTGTAATAAAGCGTTTATAAACGAACTTCGTATAACATTTTTTTCGTATTTTCACTTGTGGATCATGCACCTACAATCTTGCCGGAAAAGTAGGAAACACCCCGTATAAACTGACACGGTAAACATGTTTGCACGAACATCAGCAATATTTGGACGACACCGCGAAGATGAAAACTAAATCATTACTCCCTAACAGATTCGGCTACGCATCATAAAAATTCAGCAATAAAATCAAAATAACACGACGATATAAATATGCACATAGAAATATCAAGGCAAATATTGGTTGTGTATAAATATAAATAATTCTGCGCTAGAACGGGAACGTTTTTTCACACAGGGGTAGTTGGATCGATACAAGTCAGCCAAATAAATCAGCGATGCGGTCTGTTTATTTAACAATGCGAAATATCGATGGACAAAGGGGGAATTTAATATTTTTATTGAATTACAAACGTAACGTAATTCTAACTATGAAAAAATGAAATGCAAGACTGTTTTACCGGGCTCCGAAAACGAGTTTCGAGCGACCTACGCGCATTACAGAGTTACTATACGAATCTATATATAAATATGTATATAATTGTACAATACTGTGACCAATCACTATTCAATGAATTGCAATTAGTCAACCAGTCAATTGTCCTGTCTAATCGATACCGCGGATCGAATTAAATGTTATCTCTCGCGACGAACGGAAATGAACAAAAAAACAATGCTGTTACAGAAGTATTTTGATGTTACTGGCAGGTCCAGACATGTAGATGTGTTACATTCGACGTGATATAACAACGGGCCATTTAATTAGGGCGAGTCGATCATGTAATATCGTGGCTGCTTCGATACACCGATTACTAAAACAGAGCAGGATCAATTAATCAACAGTTTCATCAAATCAAAATATGTATACTAATCCAGTTGAGTACGCTAATTATTCATTTATTTATTCGACTGAACACCTGTCAGTGGAATAATCGACTGCGCTATTTTACATGGTTTACGTCAACTTTTCTATACGCATTTTTGTATTATTTCGAATGATATATTTAACTATTTTAATTTCGAGAATATATAGAACGCATCGAAGCATCTGTGATAATTGAAAAGCTACTCGATCGTCCCGAATGGAGAAAATATCATATCAAAATAATCGTGCAATGTATAAGCCTAAACAAGTGTTAGCTTTCTAGTGATAATTATTTTAATGAATTCCGGCCGATATGGACGGTGTCATGTAAATCGGCCGTCTATATCGGCGCGGGAATTTACAAATCTCGTCAATTCGTGGACGACAGGTCTCACAAACGATCATTTCTCGTGCAATTTCGATGGCCTAACGAATATTCGATTGCACTGAAACCACGGTCATCTGTATCGACAGTTATGTCTACGCAATGTGATTTATCAAGAATACGAAATAAATTTCTATCGAAAGACTGTTCTCCTATTTTCTCTTTTCTCGTATTTTCTTATACTTTTTAGGCGACAGTGTGTTGCCGCCATAGACATCATTATCCGGCATTAGCCGGGGTGTACAGCGCTCTCTCTTTGTTTAGTGCCAGATGTTAGTCCATTGACACCATGTATAACCTTGAAGGTGGGATGTCGCAATAAGGAACGAGGATATTGCTCGCCGAGAAAATACTCAGTAGCCACGAGTTGTGGTTAAAGATGAATACTTTATTTTAGCCGGTCACCACGCAGCCCGCGTGACCGTTCTCAATGAGGACTCGACTAAGACTAAAAGTTACGCTTACGAACTAGCCATTCGCTCGTTGATGCATTCACACGAACAAAGATCCTTTATTCATTCACGCAGCTCATTCTCACGATAAACGAAACTAAACATTCAGACCCTTCGCGACGTTCAACCCAATCATCTAAACATTCTCTCGACGCTATCGCACAGACGCAACCTGATCCATACTTTCGACGCTAGCACACAGCACGCAAACTGAACCATACTCTCGACGCACAACCGGACTCATTCATACATACAATATCTAAACCTAAACAATTGGCGGGGACGTGGCGTCAGCCTGTCGCCGCCACAACCTGAAGAGACATTTAAGTGTTCTTATTTAAACGGACCTCCCTGTATATGGTCCAAGACTCGCCCGTAAGACAGCGCAATCGAACTCTGTATGTCTATGGTCCTGACAAGTACAAATTCTTGTAAATGCAAAAAACAATGGAACATCCACTTTCCACCTTCGCGCGCAAATTCAAACGCAACCTATCAAGAGGTCGCTACCATGAACCTTAACCCGTTCTTCAGGGCGGCAGAGTTGGCAGTGTTGGCACGCAGACTTGCGCAGACTGCACGCAGACTTAATCTTAAGTCTGTCGTTGGCACCACTGGCAGTAGCGAGTAGTCGATATCTGTATCGCCGGAGTGAGCACGTGGTTTACTCCGTTTTCTCGCTGTCCCTTCCGGAGAGTATTTTGGCGGAATTCTTCAGATAAAAAGCTGATTACTCGATGAAGAGGTGATCCGCGACGCAACTGTGTCTTCGCTTGGTGGAACTTTGATCTGAGAATATCCATCAGACACGATTCATCTGAACGTGGGTCAACACCACGAAGGGAAAGCGGTAATACTACTTTATTATACGTTTTACTTGTTGTGTTGTAACAATCTGAACTGGTTCTCCGATTATCGATTAGAGCATTTAAAAATCGTGACCTCTCGCGCGTCAGTTATTTACCGAAACACTGGACCAGTCGCGGTCAACATCGTGCGCCAACTAAATAGTACTTGAAGAATAGACTTTATTAATTAGACATTATTATCTTTTGCCTGGTGTTAACGAATATTAATCAGAAATTTATACAATAATTAAATAACACCAAGCACGCGTGATCGGTCGATCTTTTTATTGATAACTACTACGCGAACACAAGCTGTCTCGGGATTGCGTCAGAACGATCTCTTTAAAGATCTGCGAAGATCTATCGCAGACTCTATCTCGCTACTACGTCAACAACAAATTTTAAAAAATACTAATCAGAATTAATCATTATTTTCGAGTAATCGTGACTTTCGTTCCCGTTGCAAATGTCGCAACAACCCCCACCCTCCCGTTCGATAATCTACCCGAAAATATTTTCAAACAGTTCGATATCTCTTATCGAGAATAATTATGCGGAAGTATGAACTGTACGCAAAATTTCGGACACATCTAGAAACCCGAAAACATTGTTAATAAAAAAAGACTGCGGTTGCACCGCAAACAGCTTAAGCATTGATATTAATCGTGGATACAATTATTGCACGCAGAAATGAAAGAAATGTAACAATAGCGCGGCGATTTATTGTATAATTCTATACAATTGTCACGCGGCCGTCACGTGTTTGCTCCACGCTCTACGTTGACAAAGGCATGCTCAGAATTGCTGAAGCACGCAAAAAAAATATTAATTCAAAAACATATTATATTACAGAGAAGAACTGGGACTTAGACGATGCCATGTCGCTCCATTCACGTGTGCTCCGTTCGGCCTTATCCTAGCTGCTCCACTCGCGTTTGGCACGGCAGGTAATTAGCTTTTTTTAAACAGACAAGCTTTTCGGCTCCGTCAGCCTCGCAAATATTTAGTAATTGCATACTTGTATCGATGCAGATTTTGCACTCCGATTTCACCCTTCTGCAAATAAAGTTTTTTTGAGCAAGTTTTTGTTAAGAAAGTTCAAGTCGAACGTAAATGAATTATTAAGAAATAAAAAATTTTATTTATTGCAAAAGGATGCAATTTATATGAAATCGATAAGAAATTGAAATTGATCGATTTGGGTAAATTTGGAATGCAAAATTCATAGCGCACTTTCAATTTCTCTATTGTAGATTACAAATGAATTCGCATTCGAGGCATAAAAAGAACGTCAAAGTTTCGGTTGTTAACGCAAGGATTAAAAGACGCGATAACGAGCGTCGGAAGACGACGGCAAGTAATAACATCGTTTTATTTACAGTTGCAGCTGATCCGAAAGTGGAATTACATCTATGCAAGACCGTTTGTCGCAATCATGGAGCACGACTCGCCTTATCTTCCATGTAACGAGCACGCAAACACGAGCCCGACTCGAAGAATATGGGAAAAGTATTTCAAATGGATACGCGAGATCTCGGTCGAGCCAACCATGTGGCTGTTCATGATGGCGTACATGATCACTTCGGTGGTGGAGCAGGCGTTTTTCGTGCACAAATCCTGCCGCGTCGATCACGGATACTCGGAGGAGGTCTGCTCGAATCTAAACGACAACGAGACCATAAAATCCGTGGTGCAGGTATACACTATCGCACGCAACAAGTTCTATACTATCCGCTTTCCCGTTCTTATGGGCGTCTCTCAAGAACTATATATAGAAACTTTCAAAAATGGTGGGACAGAGTTAACGAAGGAGATAATAATTAGAAAAGAATAGCAAGACGATGTTTGCTTAAGATAAGCGAAACGGGGAGTAGTCGAGACAGTAAGCTAGCAAAGAAGATTAAGAGATCAAGTATGCCTCCACCTAACTGAATTTTCCATTCGGAAATATTTCACAATCGATTATCTATGGGGAAATAACATTCTCCGAATTTGCTGAATTTATTTCAGGTGACCGTATCCGAGTTCCATCAATGGAACAATATTGCGGGGCATGTGGTGCCGATAATCCTAGCGATGTTCTTCGGCAACTGGAGCGACAGACGTGGTCGTAAATTATTATTGATCATGGGACTCATTGGGAAGTTCATCTACTCGTTCATGATTGTTATCAATTCGTTAATGGACACGTGGAACCTGAATACCGTGGTGTACACCGCGAGCTTACCTATGGGGATGCTAGGGGGTGACGTTGCCATCTTTGGCAGCTGCTTCGCCTACCTATCCGACATCTCGTCCGTAAAACAGAGGACAATGAGGATCATGTTGCTGGACGTTGTGTACCTCAGCACTATGCCAACTGGTACACTTTTGAACATTTAACTAGTCCTTACGTTATTACGTTATATTTTATTTACGGTAAAGTTGCCATCTAAGTCGGTTCAAATAAAGAAGTTTCGTGGAAGCGACTAAGAACGTTCACCTCTTCCGCGCTTAGATGGCGACTTTAATATGTACACTTCGAATGTTTTTCATTCACGATCACTGAATTAATTACAGGAGTGGCTCTGGGTTCCTATCTGTACACGCACATCGTCAAAGCGTCGTACACGAACATGTTCATAATAAACGCGAGCCTGTTGATCCTATCTATAATGTACTCGCTGATCGTGCTGAAATGGCAGACACTGCCCCAACAACAGTCGCTTCTAGGTACAAATGTATTGACCGACTTCTTCGACAAGAAACACGTTGTCGCGATCACGAAGACACTCACCAAGCGCAGAGGGAACCACGGGAAACTGCATCTATGGTTGTTGCTGACGATCATGATGCTTTACACGTTCCAAAGGGACGAGAAACCAATGAGCTATTTGTACACGCAACTAAAGTTCAAGTGGGACGTGGTAAAGTTCAGCAACTTCAGGACCTTCCAATCGACTACGTTTGTACTGGGTCAGTGATTCCGCGAGATTTTAAAGATCCGCAGTCTATTCGTCCATCGCTAAAGAATAATCCGAGTGAAAGGTGAAATCCGTGAGACTTTCACTCGTAATGAGATCTCACTCGGACAAGTTAATGCCGCGCAGGAAAACAATCTCCATTTATGGTTACCGGAATACTTTCGTTTTCAGCGATGCTGATTGGCGTGCCGTTGATGAGTAAACTATTGAAAATAAAGGACACCATCATCATCGCGATTGGCGCGATCTCGCACGCTACTGGCAGAATTGTGTTCGTATTCGCCAAGATCCCGGAATTGTTCTACGTTGGTAATAGCTCGTTGAGATTAAATTATTGAAACGATAAGATCGCCGACATAAACGGGAATGACTTTACAATCATCCGAAAATTATTGCAGGCGCTGGCGTGGCTGCGCTGGGCCCAATAGTGGCGCCGGTTTTGAGATCGATGACTTCGAAATTAGTTCCCGAGGAAGAGAGAGGTGAATAGATTCTCAAAATTCGAGATACATTATAACTGGCGCTACTGTAGTTTTAAGCTAATTTTAACTAGCTCTAATGCGTATTATAATTGTGCAATGATCGCTTACAGGAAAGGTGTTTGCAATGCTTTCCGTTTGTGACAACGCTGTCCCTTTGTTCAGCAGCGTATTGTACTCTCAACTATACAATGCTACTATTCACAGCGAGCCGGCTTCCATTTATTGGTTGACATTCTCAACTCAAGCATCAGTACTCATGCTAATATTGTGAGTAGGAAATTCACTCTGTGTTAATTTCATATTAATCGATTAGCTTATTCTTGTAGAATCTCAATAGACGCGCACATACTTTAAATTACAATTCTACATTATTATTAGACTGCGAAAGTTTATGCAATTCATATTTTTTCGAGGCGTCTTTTCTCGACTAGCTCGTCGTAGAATTTCTACAACTTGAATATTCGTTTAACAACAGATTTTTCTTTACAGAGTGATTCACTGTACGATGACAAACGAGCAGCAGAGCCACCACGACGCGTACATCGAAAATGAGGATAGCCATTCGTCTCAGTCTTCCACGTCGCAAAACAATGTAATATCGTAATATTCATAGAATTAACGTAACATTCCGTGGATTTTTATACATTGTTACACGAGGAACGAGGAGCCTTTGAACGTACAAACATATCGTATACCTCGAGAATTACACATAATGAAGCATTTTTACTTGTAAGGCGATTATTAAAATTGTATGTTGAACGAAATATACAGTATTATACAACTGTTACAAGACCTAGTACCATTTTTCCTAATTGCAGCCGACTGCTCGATTCGTCACGCAGATCACAAGAAACACTCGAAGCTGCATTAGCCGGTTCGCGCGTCAAACAGAAACTTAAATGCAAGATGAATTTATTAAAAATGAATCATTCGAGAAATCTTAATAATACTTAGTGAAACACGAGGCTCACAATCACGGTGATTCATTGCAGAGCAATCAATCTATGGATTGCCGATTGCATAGCAAGAACCACTTTGATCTTTGAACAAGCTGTTTACTATCAAGAGAAGACACGTAGAAGACACCACGTGTGTCCGAGCTATCAACATTCGACGAACCGATTACTATTCAAAGCTGGTCGCTGACAAGCGGGTCAAGGACCGCTGAGAAAATTGACAGTAAAATATTCCACCATAACAACCATCCAAATATACGGTATTTCGAGCATATTCCTTGATACAAATATTCAAGGCTGCAGTTGAATTACGAATACGAGATTTTATCTCAATATCGAATATACTGTATTTGTTCGAACCAACATTAAACGACAGCGAACGCTAGGCAGATTATTTGCCTTCGAATCCGATAAGCGGAGAAACGCGAAACAACCGCGGATTTTTCGCTCGGTGGTCGCTGGACTGCGGATTTTTATGCGTTTATGGCTTATAAAAATTGTCAAAAAATGCTGAAAATGATTTTTATTTATTTATCAAAGTGGAAATTTCATTTGACGAAGTGGTTCTCCTTTCTTCCAGGTATAGAACGTAAAATTTCTGATGTTGCTACATGTTACGTTAAAAATCAAGATTATCTCCGATAATTTCAATTAGTTGCAGATTACTCTGAGGAGGATTCTGAGTGTCGTCGTCGCGATCATAGTAATGTGCGCGCCGATGATAAGCGTTAAGCCGGCTACGACTGCCGCTCCTTTAGGAACAATAACTATCTCAGTACCACAAACGCCATCGTATAAATTTCGTGGGTGGGCCTATCCCAGATTAATATTTGTCCTTAACCTGCTCTAAAAATTTAATAATCGACAACGACCGCTTAGGAGTATCCGAAATTGTTATCAGAGCGTACTAGTAAATATCTAAATTGAAAGGAGAATGGAACAGGCGTTTTTTGATAAAAATTTTCTGAATTACTATACTGTGCCAGATCGTGCTGAGGCAACAGGTGTGGTCTTTGAGTCAGAAGAATTAATTAACAATTCTAAATCAAACGAACGCGGACAAATGTTTGCGAATCTGTACCACTTAGTTTTCCTAAATTTGCCGCAACATCGTTTCACTTATATTGTAAAATTGTTTTGTCATGAAAATTTCTGTGATCATGTTTCTGCAATATATTTTTCTAGAAAAGTAGAATAACAGATGTTATTCTAGAATTAGTTAGAACTAATTTGCAAGCAGTTAATTGATGCTTAAACGTGCTTAAACATCTGCTCAAATGATTTACAAAGAATTCCGAGTAGTTTGACTTCTAAGAACTTGATTCTGAACGCGTGATAAATATTAATTTCAACACTGAAAAACCTGCAAAATGCATCTGCAACTATGATTTAATGAGATGCGAGGCACGACTGGATTTGAGCGATTTATTTCCTTCTTTGAGAACAATGTAGGTAAATGTGCTACATATTGAACGTATAGAATTAAAAATATTTCCTGCGGCAATAAATTATTCGTCTCGATTTTAATATGAAATAATGTAACGCATTTCACGTATCATAAATTTAAGTATTTCATAATTTCTATCTCTGGTAAAATTTGTATCTTTCCGAGAGATGATTTCTTAATGAAATACGCTGTAATGCGTATAAAGAGAATTGCAGAAAACATTCGATAAAAAGCGATTTAAATGACTGAACCTTGCATAAATTTGTAGAGATCTCCATAATATAAATAGACACTTTTCAATTTATTGTAATAGAATGACAGAATTTGTCTGTTACGCAAAGATTTTAGAAATGTCGCAGCAGTTGTGCAGCGTACCAAGTGGGCGTTGGAAGGTGCCGGTGAATCCATCATGGCGTCTTCAAGAAAATGAACACCGTATAAAGATGGTTTCTCTTGTGACGCCATTACAGCATTCACCCACTCATTCCAATCTGAAAAGCGACAATTCATAAATTCTCTAACAAACATTGCAAACCATCACAACAGATATCAATTACTTCATTGTATAAAAAAATTAAAATTCTGATTAAATTCTATTTTTCTAAAAATTGCTGTATCGACAAATCAACGATAGTATCAACGATCATTAAAAAAAATTGAAAAATTGACTTTTGGCCACGAAAAGTGGGTTTGCAGACCATAGTACGACGATAGGACGCCCGAAAAGTAGGAACGAGAGTCAATATTGTGGCTTCGGGTCACCTGTGACCCTTCGAACGACATTCGGCAATGTCACAGGATGATCTGAAGGATAAAGCGATCGCCTACAGAAGCAGTAGTGGGGGGTACCGTTCTTGGACCAGCTCGTAACATTCGCTTTCGCTGAACAGCCATGTTCGTGTACGAGGCCGAAACTCACACAGACTCAACACGTGTGTGACGGCATCGCGTGCGGCATTGCTCTTTCATCTTTGCCAGTCAGTCAGTCAGTCAGTCAGTCAGTTTCTCTGCCTCTTCGTGAGCGGAACGAATGAATGGCAGACTCGTCGCGTGGACATCTTGTTCTAACAGAATAACAAACGTTCTCCAGTGGTGCGTCCTTCAGAATGGTGCTCGCGTCGCGATTCCTCGCGTTTTCGCTGGTCCTTCTGACCCTTCATCATGCGCGAACACAACCTGAGGAACCAATACCCGCGATCCTGGGTGGCATTGGAAATGTTGCGACGAGCGCGACCAATTTTCGTGAGTTTCTCTGCGTAATTCTCTCGTCATTTCGGTTCGGGTCACTGTCGCGTAGATCTGACAAGCGGTTTTGTTGTGCTACGATATCTTTTATTTTATATTAACACTAAACCTACCATTTCGTCTTACAATTATTGAGATTGGTTTGGTAAATTTATTTATCCAAGCACATATTGTAATGGACAGATTTTATTATTTTCCGAAGAAAATTAATTTCTATTTCACCTCAGTTGAATTATTTAAAAAAGATATAATATGATGACAAGCCCCGATATTAGGCCCATCCAGAAACATAGAAACGTCCAGAGGGAACCGAAATTTTAAACAGAGTCGAATCGATTACCTTTGGCTTCTTGATCGCTCGGTGGGACCTTGGGAAATTACATCTTAATCTGCGAATTTATAACAGGAAACAGGATTGTTCACACTGGACGCACAATACAATCGTGTTGAGAATCTTGCAAAGTCAAGGTTCACCTTTTTCTGTCCGAGATTAAATTCATCATCCCACCTGGCCATTCTTTGTGCACATAATGCAAATGTTCCGTGTCGGAAAAAACCTTTCTCGGGAACGTCAGCCAATTACGTCGCGTCTCGAGACGAAACGGGAATCGTTGAAAAAACACGGTGGTCAGAGACAAATTACATAATTGCGTTCCGTTATCGACAGGATCGTGATTCACGCGGAGATACAAAAAGTTCGGATACACAGAGTAATCATCTTTTTCGTTGTTCGCCCACTCCATTGTTTTCGCGGTATCCATTGTGCGCGTCTCTGTTGTCGGAAGCGCAACAGGAATTGCTTCATTATGCTCGCATTGTTGCGCTTTTGCATATGTTACGCGAATCTGTAAAATGTAATCTGGATGTGTAAGCGTGCGCCGTGTACTATTCGAGGAAATTGTTGTTCGCGTTCCTTGGAAGGTATCGCTGCATCATGCGAGCAATTCCGCATTGCTCGTGCGGTCACTGTCAGTGGCCGGCAATTAATTCGGTTGCTCGGCGAAAGCGCGTGACGAAAATGGCAATTGAAATTGTCTGTTCGGGCAGCGTCGCGAGGAACATTTTCCGGTCTAGAAGCAATCTAACCCTTTATTAACAGACAATCCTCCGTTCAATTACTCCACTATTCAATGAACCGTGTCATCTGACTCTTCGCCGTTGTGCCCCAAGCGGTCAATTGATTTTAATCGATTTCATTTGTATCCGACTAATTAATCGTTCTCGAGATAATTGCGGCTATCGGCAAACCACTTTGATTACTTTCCGAGCTGTTTATCTAGACAGCTTTGATTTATTTACATGCAAAAACCAGCGAGCATTAAACATTTGCTGAAAGTAATGGCTTGCCAGACTGTTGTAAGCACGCGAAGTTGGTTTGCATGAATTTTTTACCAGACCGCAACCGTAAAGAGAAGCACAATTTTCTCGGAAAGAATTTAGGAGAATCGTTATGTCATCGTAGCGTGACACGATCCGCTTCGTCGAACGATATCAATGTTTCTCGAACTTTTATAATTAATCTCGTCGCATTAACGATCGTGTGCCACGACGAATTTAATCGACTTCCTACAACGGACGGTCCCAACTTCCGGCGAAAGACTCGATTGGATTTCGATGGTCGCTATACATAGATCGCCATCATCGTAACACAGCCTGCTGTGGTCGTGATTCCAGAGGAAATTGTACGCCTAATCGTTTGTTACAGTGACTGGAATCATGCAACGGCAGAAAGAACTAATACACCGTGTGACGGACACTGCCTCGGATTACAGTATGTGAGAGTTTAATCGAGCCAAGCCTACAAACCGAGGGCTTTCAAACTGGTTCCGTTGCGAACAATCTCTGTTCAAGCATCAGTGGCTCGGTAAACCGCATTGTCGCGCGTCTTTGCGTTAATGTTCTCCAATTTCCGGTAAAAATAAATGCCGGAAAGACACGAACCGTCTCGGCCAACGCTTTTACTCGAATATCCGCTCACTCTTAAAAAGGCGATAACTTTTTAAGTATCGTACTATACGATTTGAACTTTTTTTAGAAGCTAGAGCATTCAGTTTGCTGCAGGATGTGAAAAAAGATTTTTTAAAAATTGCAATTGATCGGAATTGTATTTACAACTTTTTTATGTGGGCCTATATTGAAAATTTAAAAAATACGTTTTATAAATCTGTGTCGGTTATATGCTATATTATTGAGATAGAAATTCTCGAAATTGTGCATCATGTTTGAAATACTGTTTCCATCGAGCGAAATATAATCTGAAATATTAAATAGTATTTGAATTAGTTATTTCACCAAATAATGGGCAACGTTCAAAGCGAATTGAAAAATGTCCTGTTAGGTGTACAAATAGCGCATAAATATATTTACGTATCGATATTCCGGAGACTGAACATTAGTTGCCGCGAAATGCGTGACGGTATAGCAAACACGAGATGTAATTACGTAAGATTAATTAGAATCGTTGGGCAGACGATAACCAAACCACAGCGAAACAGGGGTGTGTAGTTATGTCGGCTGTTTATGGAATGACCCAGAGAGTACGTCTGTCCAAGTTGATCAACCGTGCCGCGTGGTTCCCTTGGCCCAGAATCCATTAAACCGAATTACAATGAGGCCTGATGCAACGAGATAGTTCGACGGAATCATGTTCGCGGGTCCCAGGTACACGCGAGAGCTTTTAGACCTCTTACAGGCTTGCGGCATCGCTTCTAATCGCCGACATTCGGACGCTGCGTTCGTACAGGCCTTTCTGCCACGGATGGGATAACCATGTTTCCCAAGTCGGTCGGACCATGACGAAACGAACGGACAGTCTCGTAATTTCCCTTTTTTCTGCGACGCACAGTGCGCTGTAAACCCGTTTTTCTCAACCAAAATTCAATTTTACAAAATATTTGTAGATGCACGTTACTTGATAACTCTCCAAAGCTTCCAACCCTTTGCCATATTCTTTTATAAAAATTGATTTTTATAGATTCACTTTTATAGAAATTTTTTCTATAAATTAGAGGCAACCTCGGTTGGTAAATCGTTAATACACGGGTTTCACTTCACGATGTCCTAGCCGACGCTTAGACAAATGCAACGACATATTATGCTAC
The DNA here is from genome assembly GCA_963971365.1 of Lasioglossum villosulum. Lineage (NCBI taxonomy): Eukaryota > Metazoa > Arthropoda > Insecta > Hymenoptera > Halictidae > Lasioglossum > Lasioglossum villosulum. The sequence goes on along the minus strand of OZ020499.1, from coordinate 644,209 downwards.
ATCGTTAAATGTATAAAAGCAACGCTAAAATAATTTTGGCTACAAAAAACGGGTTTTGCCGACCGACATTTGCCTAACCACACGTAAATACACGCTCTCGTGTAACCAATTGCGAGAGGGCTCGGTTTGGTGGTAAAATTGATCGTCCTTGAATCCTCCGCAACCGTGAGTTACATATCCCTCCGTAATGACGCTCCCGGGCTCGTTTTCGAGATCGAAATTAATGACCCGTGAATTTTTAAATACATAACGATTCAAACATTTTTCTCTGACTTTTGATCCAGGAGAAATATCGCCGGTTGATGGAAAACCGAAAACATAATTTCTCGCGATTTTTAACCACCAAGCTCGGCTCATTCAAAGACGTTTCTCGACTGGCGCGATTCTTTTCGATTCTCTCCGACTGCTTATTAATGCGCTTTTTAAACTATTTTTATGTAGAACGATTTTTAGTGTGTATGAAATGGTGGTAGAGAATGTTCAAAAATTAAAATAATAGTTGTGAAATGAATTTGAAAAAATATTAGGTGCACCAATAGAACACACCAGTGTAGATAACGTATTTTGTATTCAGGATTGTACGTTTCGAGGTCAATTCGATTTTTTCGGCGAACTCGGCTTTTTGCGCATTTTTCGAACACCGTGCACGGATAAAAAATTGTAATGGTTCGAAGTGGCCGTAGTAACTCATTGTAAATGCACGTCAGGTGCGTAAGCATGCCGCCGAACAAGCATTCTTAGTACGACCCATTCAAAACATTATAACTTCTGATGCATGCAGAATTTAGAAAAATGTTTCAGGAAAAAATTGTTCAGCGGAGTACGTGCTACGCGAGCGTATCAAAGAATTTCCACACGCATAATCGTCTTCTGGGTTAAAGGAACATGACGATAAAGTAAAGCCTTGATCCAAGAAAAACCCCTATTTCCTCGAATCGCACGGTTCTACTATTTGTTTGCGACCCCGGTGAACGTAGAAATTGACATTGCGTGCATTCGTGGATCGAAGGCGGACTAGTAGTGGTTCACACAGATGTACTCGACCCCGTATCAGCTTACACGGCATGTTCGGCGATCGAATTCGTATTCGTTTTCCGAAAATCCTACGATTCCCATTTTTCTAGATCAAGGCTTCATTGTATCAGGTTGTCCCAACTAACTTGACCACCTTGAACGCAATTGGCACGTATCTCGTAATGTTAGTACTTCTGAAAGGATAAGGCAGGAGCAAGTCATCTCGATTCATCCAGTAGATCGCGACAGCAACGATTTAATAAAGAAATATTTGCACAGCTAACGCGTGTCTATACTTTATAGTGTATCGGACTTATTGGTGCACCCAAGCGTCTTCGCGAGTCCCGGAGACGTTCGATTCGCATGTCAGTCTTGTCACTAGAGGATTGTTTGCCGGTTCGCTTTACCTAGAGGCAATTACGAACGTGACTAGGAAACCGCCGGGGCAAATATAGCTGGCTGACAGCGTGTTTCTTGTTTTTTCAGTCACCAGCGCAGTGGAAAAGCCGAGGGACCTATTGATCAACGCCACGAGAGCGACCACCGGCATCAGTAAGTAACCTTCTTGCAGGGGTGACAAAATACTATGCGTCCCCCGCATTTTCTATTGTAACTTCTGCTAATGGAGGCGTGAGAGGACAGTCGACAGCGCAACATCCAAGGGGCTCGAGTTCAAGCTGCGGAGATTCCTCGAGAAATTTCGCGGTAGAATGCGCTACGGTATACCGGAGTTAGGAATTCCACCGCTGGAGCCGTTGCAGCTCGACGAGATTGATGTAGTCATTGATAATCCAGAGATAGGGAAGTAAGTACCGGACCCTTTCACCCCTCAATGGAAAAAGGTCGCTCACCTTTTTATGAATTTTTTCTGGGGAGACTATTGAAAATTTGTGTCAGGATTTTGCGCATATTTACCGGTATTGTTCAATTTCGGAGCGTGACTCTGGTGATCGGAAACGTGGGGTTGTTTAAGGGATGCTCTGGTTTTCTTGTAGGAATTTTTATGGATTTTTCTCGAGGAGACTATTGAATATTTTTTCATACATGTTTATCGATATTGTTAGTTGATCGTCGAATTTCGCAGCGTGACTCTGGTGATCGAGAACCTGGTGCTGCACAATCTCTCCACGTTCGTGATCAACAAGGCGAAACTATCCCTAATCGGCCCTACGATCACCGCGAACGTAACCGTTCCACATCTTTACGCCGAGGGCCTCTACAACATATCCGGCGTTCTTGGGAACATGGTTAAACTGTTCGGAGATGGTCCATTTAAGGCCGACATCTTCGACTTCCAGCTCTATGTGAATACCGTGCTTGGTTACTCCAGGGGAATGTACCTGAAAACCTTCAACCTTGATTTCAACCTTAGATCCCTGGACGTACGGTTGGAGAACTTCATGGGGGATGACGATCTCGCCAGGATCATGAGCAAGGTGCGTATTTTTTACCTAAATTTTTAGATCAGGAAAAATTTGTCTACATAGGTAATTAATTTTTGTAAAAATTTAGCAATGCAGTCGCAGAAGAAGGACTTCTTTTAAGGAACCTTTTCACTTTTTTTATTTAATATAATATTGCTCGGAAAATTAACATTGTTGTCGTTGTTCGCAGGTCTTCCAGGAGTTGACGCCAAAGGTGGTGGACATTATTAAGCCAGATGTACTTCCGGGAATCCAGGATTACATAGCGGGACGAGTTAATGAGACGATTCATCATCTTACCATGCGGGACGTGTTCAGCGTACTCGTGGGACAGAATGAAATTCGAGATTTCGCGGACTTATTGGTGCCCTAGAAATATTAATCCGTCTTTAGATCCCTTAACATCGCTTCACAATTATTTTTAAAGACGAACACTTCTGTACAGAACTGTATAACAATTATTCCCTTAATTTATAGAGACTCCCTGTCGCTGTTTAACATTAAACCTACCACCCCTGGTAATGTTACAATTATTGAAATTATAAAGGCGTTATCACAGTGAAATTAATTGAATAAATTTTTTTTATTCCAGTATATATTACTGGATATTAATCTAGTTACTTTTATAATACTTTTATAATAGATTCAGTGTTAACAAAATAGGACGTGACTAAAGTATTCGCAAAGCCAGCACGAATGTTCAGTTCTTTTTTTAGAGACTAATAGCGGTATCTAGTTCACTTGTTTAATTAGATTGACAAATCGACAAATGGGACGATAAAAGGAATATATAGTGATTTAATTTACTTTGTCAATAGGTAAGATAGGGCGACTACCCTCTAAGCAAATAGCTTTGTATTTCTATTGATCCAGCATTATCTAAAAATCGAATGCCACCGAGATAGCGAACTCCATTACAAAAAATCCTATTACCTTTCTGGAATATCAACAGAGTTGTGTTCGCGTGTGCGTGCGGGAGAAGGTATGAAGAATGTGTCGGGTACTCTAATTAATGATATTTGTACGTAGGAGGGCATGTCGAAGCGAGAATTGGCGTTTACGAGGAGTTTTGACAAATGTTGTTAAAATAATGTGACGGGTGGGAGACAGCCGCGAGCACTGCAAAAAGTTTGCCGTTGCCAGAGGGGTGTTCGAGTTTCAGCTGAGAGCTACTTTGTGGACAAGAGAAGTCTAGTAGCAAGGTGAGAGCACCAACTTCTGAATGTCTCGTATCAGCGGCGAACGGAGTTAGAGTGACTTCTTTGAAGAATAGCGACACTGCTGATGATACCATTGTTCCTAGTCGGACAGTTATCTTGAACGAGTTAAAGGGAATTCTGGTTTTATTAATTCTTTCCAGACAAATTATTTTGTACATAAACATGTTTCATCTATCGATCAAATTCGTTGCTAATAACTAATGTTAAATGTTTTCGGCGCAACGATTCGATCGTTTAATACTGATTATGAAGCAATTTTGCTAATTGTCAAATAATAGACTTTGTACACGTATTCATTAGCATCTGGAGTGCACGTGTGATTTTTCTCATGTAAACCTAATCAAAATTACAGGAGTTGTATATTTCTGTATGGAGTATGCTCCAAACCAGAAGACCCCTTTAATTGACAAAAGACGAAGGAGCCAGTAGCGCTACAATCTTGCCTCTCAAATTGTGAAAATATATTTTATAGTTTTGTATTGTTTGCGCACTATAAACAATGCTAGGGAGATTGACGTAATTGTTGGATGCGTGTACGGTGGATGTACAAAGTATTCGTAATATTTAAAGACGAATAAGACGAGTTTTTTGTGTAAATAATTTTTTCTTAATTGTTACGTAATGAAAATTTGTACATCCACTGTGATTATTAGAAACATTTTATTTCGCTCTGTGTTTCTATGAAAAAGCTCTGCGAAGCTTGAACTCTCCTGACTCAATCTCTTAGGTAAAATAGTTTCTGATATGTACGTTGGAAATACATCAACTATTATAAATTGTTTAATATTTGTTATCCTTGGTTCATCCAGTATTCGGTGGTATTGGTTTTAGAGGTGTCAAGAATAAGGAGACAGCTCAATGTATGGTGAAATATTCGGCGGAGAATGCGTGTTTTGGAATAATTGAATGATGTTGAGACTGCGGTAGGTTTAACAATGGAACGCGCGATCGGATTTCGTTTCGACGAGTCCATTATTGTCTGTCGGACCAATTGAATGGTCCCCCGTAAGGGGACTAGGTGTCACGCACCATGTATAATTCATAGTGGACAGCGAAAGTGTCCAGGCCTTGAATTAAATACCGTTTTATAAGCGTGCTGGGGCCGTTCGTTATTTCTTCGTTTTATCAACACGGATTAAAAGCCATTTATAATCATTGTTTTTATCAAGATAATCGGAACATAATTTGCAGTTTCGGTTAAACCGAGGCTTCGATTATATTCATATTTTAATTTATACCCTGGCTATTAATAATCATTCGCTTTATTTTTTACCACGGCGATAGGCACTTCAGTGATAATAAAAACAATTTGTTTACCAGGAAACAAATCATCGAGTGCAAGAGTACCACACAAAAGCAGTCCATGTCATCTCCGATAGCCTTATCAGCGCATGGTGATCTGGAAAGCGGTTTCTCGAGAGGAAAGTCCGATTTTTATAGTTGCCGAAGGTGTAATAATTATTACATTTCTACTAGAACAATACAATACAAACTGTAAGTGCCTTCTCCTGCAATTTTGAATCTGCAAGAAATTCGACTCGACTAATCGAATGAAGACGAATAGATGTCCGTAATTCCAGCCATGAAATTCGAGTTTCCAGAGCACTGTGCTGCGATGGGTGCCTGGAATTGCGCAGTTCGACACGGTCGGACGATTATCAGCGAATAAATTGATAACAATCGATGCGGACGATAATGTTGGTACTGATTACAGATAGAGATGTAGTATAAGGTAACCGGATTACGTGGATGGTTATCAGCGAACTGATATATGCGTAGTTCAATTACGAAATTAATCGGCCGGTCTCGTATGTATACAATCTAAGGGTGCGACGATAGCTTTAAGCCACAAACACATAACATGCTACTCTTACTTAGGAACTTGACCCTTTGATAGATAATTGCTTTCCAATTTAATGGCGTCTTCGTAGCTGTCAAAGGGACCCCTCTACGGCAAGTTTCAAAATCACCTCCCCTGCCACAGGTAAGTAGGTAATTACATGGTAAGAGCACGGTGTATTAAATTTGTACATTCTTGTTCACAATATCCTGCACGAAGATTTCCGATTCTGACATTTGTTTTCGATTTCCAGCGAGTATTGTTTGAGGAAGAATAGAAAATGATTACGGTAGCAGTATGAAGAGCGTGCCATCTCTTCTGCCAAATGTTTACCCATCGTTTGACCAATGGGAATTAGCTGTGTAAATTCAAGAAGCCGCGGGGATCCGGTTACTAGAAGGCATGCTTCTCCCGGATAAAAATTCATTGACGTATGATACTGGCTACGTACTCGAATCCAGCCCGTTTGATCTTCCACTTAGCGCGTTACGAGCGAATGGAATTTGTTATTCGACGCAACTTCTCCTGGCTGGACTCTCGTCTTTCTCTCTTTTTCGCCGCATGACGCGAGCAAACAATGCACGCGCGTGATTGAGGCACTAACACGGGAAAATTGCTGTTTTAAAAGTGCGTGACACCTTATGCGAACTACAGACTTTCCGCGGAAACGCCAAGCTACTGGAAACCTCGCGATTGAACAGCGGATTTTATGCATTTATATCGCAAAAATGAATAACAATTTAGAACAGTGAAAACATTAGAGAAATTTAGAAATACTGCTGTATTATTTTCAGCCTATTCAAATTATTAAAAATGAAAGTGATTTTCTACTTCACACCAGTTCGCTACACTTCGGGTAAACTATTAATCGATTACTATACGCTTAATTATCGCACGAGGTATTAATAGGAAGAAATGTTTATAATTTTCGAGTTAAAACAGCTCCGACTGCGAGTGGTTAATTTGATCGGGAGTTATGAAACGAGCGAATCAGAATCGAGATTGACGGAGGGTGGAGTACAGGAAGGACTCGACCTTCCGCGAGTGACACAGCCGATAAAAAGAGCAATCAAATCCCGCGAGTCCATTATCACCGTTATCGTCGATCCTCGTTAATATCGTTATCATTGATCACTAAATACTTGCACGTGCTCTCACGTGTTTCGAGAGGGGCCGAATCTGTTCAAAGTAAATTTCTCTAATGTATCCTTTCAGCCTTTATCCATTAGAATCGACAAATAATCATCATCTTTCCTTATCTACATTCGATATCTAATTATAGGGGATCTAAAAGCTGTGGAATCAGCCATAATTGATGACACACACTTTCAATCAGAAAAACGATCAATCACTTTTCCCGTTGAGGATTAGTTTAGCAGATGAGAATTCTTTCTGTGTGAAATGTTCCTTTCTTGGAACTCGGAAAATAGCACAATTCGAACCTCGTGTCGTCTATTACATTATTTTTCCTGTAACCTCTACATGCGTAACGTCATTTCATTTTTTCACATGTGGCAACAGGGGCGCGGCTGGAAATTCTGATTGGACGCATTCGAGGCAAATGCATCCATTTACCAGGCACGTGGATCTTTGAGTGACATAGCATTTCACGGACTATCAACTGGCTTCATCGCCGATGGAAACTGCGGAGCTCCGCGCGCCAGCAAAATTAGGTTCATATATTTCGTTTCATTGGTTCATGAATCATTCGTCTGATCTCGGTTCACTGCATCATGAATTTCAAAGTAGCCTGTGCGTATCAGCGAACGGCGCGCCGTGTTTCGCGGCATCGACTATCTCTTGTTCCAGTCACAGTAATTAATCTATTCTAGGGACCTTTGGCTTTGGTAGCGTACCACGCAAAGTTCTGGATCGTAAAAAATTGGCCGAGTCGTTCGAAACCGGAGTACAATTTTCTATTATTTAGAATTGAGATCACATTCGATTTGATCCTTATGCAAAATAAAAATTGTCTATCTGAATTGCAACGAAGCGAAGCGAAGTAGATAATTATTTTCATTCTTCACGCGTTTAATAGATTGAGTAGAGTGAATAATAATTGTTCTAGCTTACAAAAATGATAAGGCCCTATTTATTTCAATAAACAAATGTATCGAATCAAGTTCCATGTAGCAACTTCACAATTTCTATAATCATAAGATGAGAACTACTGTTTTAAGTTATACTTACCTACTTCTGTAGCAAACGCATAAAATCCGCTGTCTAATATCGCTGTAACGATTTATCGACGTAGGTTTCCTATGGAAAGCAAGCAACCAGTATTTGCTAATCGACAACAGTCTGCATGAAAAAATGATTTTCGCCGAAGAGAGTTTGCAGAGGCTTGAAGTGTGCGTATTGCAGGTGCCTCGATCATCGCAGTGTCGTTGCCGGGTATTTTTCATCCGGCTTGATCATCCGCGGAGAGCAACAGTTGGCGAGCGAGAGGCGTCGCAGAAGGAGGACGGGACGCGCGGCGCCGCGACGCTGGAGAGGGGCAGGTGGACTCGGAAATCGGACATGCGTGAGATCATGCGATATAGAGCACCGCAGGAAGTCAGTTGCGCTTAAACGGCGCCCGGCGTTGGACGTGTAGACGACTCGTTTCTTCTCGGGTGTTGTCTTATCTGACAGTGTCACCTGGATCAGATTATGGTTGAAGGACGTCTAAAGACCAGTCTGTGCCTCATCCACAATTTACAAACTGAATTAACTCTGTGATCCAGACGGTATTTGAGAGGTTCGATCTAATTCTGTCGTGGGAATCCAGTGATCAAGAAGTTTGGAGTTCCGACAGACTTCGCTAGACCTGATCAGCGGACGAAAATCCCAGAGGGACCTGGGGGCGGTCTCATTTAATCCTTCAGTGAACGTCGACAAGTCGAGACAGATGCTTTCGGAGCAGAATTGTGAATCTACACTGTCACCTATTCGTAGTACTCGAGTGTCGTGTTGAAGTGCTAGAACCAGCGCGTGAAGATCTGATGAAGGTCAGCGTGGGGACAAAGTGGGGAGTTCGTTGAGCTTCGAGCATCTCGGATGACGCGAAGAACAACCCTGATCAACGCTGTTTACGCCGGAGACCCAAGGTACGCGAGACCGCTGCGTCAGTCGGTCCTCCTTTGCAGTAATTCAGTTGGAGCTTCGCTGTGTTTTGACTTGGAGAATCGCGAACTAGCCGCAACGGGATACCTAGAGGCTACCGATTCAAATTTTCGTGGATGTTCAAAAAAGAATCGATAGAAGCCACTATCAGCTGTGAAGTTACTTCATCGAGTCTTCTCGGATCTTCAAAGAAGAATTCGTGGAAGCTACCTTGTAGCTATAAAATTACTTCTTGAAATCTTCTTAGATCTTCAAAAAATAATTGGTAGATCCTACCATTAGCTGTGGAGTTACTTCTTGAAGTTTTCTTGGATCTTCAGAGTAGATCCGGTAGAAGTCATTATTAGCTGTTAATAGAAATTGTGTGCTGATTTCGGCGCACAGGTTCGATCAATTACTAAAACAAGCGATTTGCAATTTAGAAAATTCTCGACGTTTCGATCCAGATATGGACCATTTTCAGGAGGAAAGTTGCGTCTGTAAAATAATATATACTGTAATGTATGTTAAAAACAGTGCGATAACAGCCAACAGAAACTTTGTTACAACTTTTTAATAATTGATAGCACCTGCGTGCCGAAATCATCACACAATTTCTATTAAATATCTACGATCGACGAAACGGAATATTTATTACCTGTTAAATCCTGAAAGGAACTAGACGCTAACACTAGGTCCAGAGGTAACCAGTTCATTATTGTGTCTCGAACACATCTCGGACCATCGGGACACCTGGGGCAACGAAGTAACGCGACTCTAATCCTCCAGATAAGGCGCACGACCTCCCCGATCAGATTTGAAATAATCAACCAGCTGATCGTCTACCAAAGCAGCTGGTGAATCGTTCAAAGAAGATCGTCGCGTAAATAGCTGCTACGCTTTTCCCGGAGGTGACAGTGATCCAGATCTAGAGTCGTCACTGTTTTCGCAGAAGGTGGCCGTTTACGACTCGGTGCAAAACAGTCGGCGACAAGCAAAGGCGAAAGCTGCACTTTGGTGGACAAGACGTGCGTCGGTTTCAGGCTCTCTATCTCCGTGCAAACCATGTAAACAGGTGTCATAGACACTCTTCCGGTGCTAACTGCTCTTTGGAACTGCAAATGATCGCTTGAAAGCTTCGAGGTGATAGGTGACATACATACGTTGACGAAATTCGGCTGATGGAAACTTTGGGACGATTCCAGGACTGACAGACCTTGGAGATTCATCGAGGGGTTCTTATTCATGAAGATCTACTGACCCGAGCATTTGTGAGTACTCGGTTCTACTTCTGTACCTGTTTAGGAGGCATTATGGTCTCCTTTTCTGGGCGAAATACGTGTATTAATTTTGATGGTGTACATCATTCAAATTGCATGTAATCAGTGAGAGGAAAAATGTACGAAACAAATGGTTGAACGAAATATAGAAATGAATATGCACATCGAGTATAAATATTGTTTGTACATGGTTCATGTGTGCTCGAACATAATTCTCGTTGAGTTTTCCAATTATTAGAAATAGTTCCGAAGAGCGGTACACGTCTGTACACTATCATTATCAGGCTCGGAAGAAAGCCATAAGATAAGTAGGCAGTTATATCTATTATCAGATAGAAACACTGTATATATACAGGCAATTGAAACTAGTCTAGTAGCTGGTGACATGAGGCGAAGTAAGCGGTTACGAGGAAACGAAGCTGCTTAAAAATTTACATAATTGCTCGAGGCTGGGTATAGTGGTTTTCTTCCGCAGTTACAGGGCTCTAGGCATTTACCGAACATATTTTATCCAGTCATTTTAAACGTGTCCTTAAAAATTGAATTAGCTTAGTGGAACCTAGGAAAATTATTGAAAAAATTACCAGACTAGAAAATAATGTACCAAACATGTTTTGATACATTTCAGAGATTAGGCTTGTCCAAGCTGTATCACAGAAGCCTAACGGTTCGTTCGACTTTAAAAACCAAAGAGAGATTCGTGTTTGTATAATAAAGTAAGACTTTCCATTAGAATTGCCAAGAGGTAAATTCAACAGGTAATTCGGTAGACAGGGAGATCTGGGTTAGGCTAGCCCTAGTATTTAAGGGTAGATACCGACTCCCTCATCAGAGGCCAACGAAGCCCGGATGCCTTCCAATTTATACACCGACTCTCATTTTAGGGATTCGTTACTGACGCCTATGGTAGACAATCTGAAGAGCACGGGGGTCGGTTTAGTGATTCGAATAACCAACGGGATAAAAGACCTGGAGGCACCTTATTTCTCTCAGATGGGGAAACCGATAGTTAGCTCCCCTGACTCGGACGCAGTCTCTCAGATCTGACCTGGTCTTGTTCTTATGATTTATTATCGCGAGATAACGGTTGAAACGCGATGGACGTTACTCCGCAGGAATAGAGAGCAGATAACGCTGTTACAAATTTTCGGAACTTGAAAGCGACGCCGCTTCTTCTGGAAAGTGGTTGACAACTATTGCTGGGACGATATTGTTAAGTCACTGCGGTTCTTTATGCAAACGCAATTTTTATCTGGCTGCTCAGAAAGTTCGTTGCTTTTCCATATACATTTTGATCAGTGCTTTAAGTGGTCTAGGTTTTTAATTGACATTGAAATTTATGTTCTTATCTTCAATTTAAAAATATAAAAATACTGAATCTCGAGGAAGAGATTAATTGTTTCTTTTATCCTCGTCTTTCTAAAACGATTAATTATCCATGTTGTCCCTGTGTCTTGCAAAGGATGCGAAAAATTTTCATTTCGCGTAAAAATCCAGAACGCTGATTAACATTCCGAATTGTCGAGTTAATGCAATTTCTCTTGCAATCGCAAGCCTCATAAATTTTGCCGTAGCCTATTACCCGCGACTGCAGAAATTTCCTCGGCGCGGTGATAATTAACCGTGAGAGCTTGATGAAAAAACAACAAGATTTCCGCGGAGAAACACAGCGGCCAGATGCCCGGCAACAATTTGGTCACTCGGTTCGGCGAAGTTACAGCGTTTTATGCTTCGCGAAAAGTCTCAAGGCGACTTGTGCGAGCGTTGCAGCGTGATGCGCGCGTCGGCGGAAAAGATAAAAAAAAAGAAGAAGTAGGGTCCAGCGAATTGTAAATAAATTCGTGAAAATGCCGGCTAGGTGGGCGTCGCGGTGGCGTTTATTAAGGTCAGCGTTGGAAATCCGGCTGAAAACGCTTCGAGCGGATTTAATGCCTCCTCTTGAATCGGTCCGCGGCCGGACGAGATAAAACGCTATCATAACCGGCAGCTCTTGGGATCGCGTGCCGCGAGGCTAATACTTTTATAAATAAACACACACCGGCCGGCGGCGTGAGAGAGGCATTTCGTCTAATCGCTTCGCCAGGAACATCGTTGACGGAATCTAACTAAACACTAAGCAGACTCTAATACATCCGCGGGATGTATCTTTAAATAAACAACCACTTGCCGGATCGCGAAATTGCAGCTCGAGCATGATATCCAGAGACTCTGGTTACTGCAGCGACTCTCTCGGAGACTTGTTCTTCAAAGGAGCACTCCTCAGAATTATTATAAATTATTATACCTCGTTGAAAGCGAGCCGCTACTTATCGTTTTTCTTAAACATTCTGAAAATATTTTTTCCACATTAAGACAAGGCTGTATTTATTTCGATGTTGTGCAATTTTTATGGCAATGTGTGCAACTTTATAATTTCGATATTTGTAAGACGAAAAATATAAAATATATATAATATATAAATATAATGAAATTATATATATATATACATGTAATGTATAAGCAGTGGGTGTACACTTTTGAAAATGGAATATTTTTATAATTACACCAAACTGATCGTTTGACCGACAGTGGTAGGTTTAGCGTTAATAAGAACATTTTCAGAACATTTTCTTCCGACTGTTCAGATTCTACTCTACTTTTGTCCATACGTTCTAGGTTTCTACGTTTCGATGAAGAATAGCTAAAATGGAAAAAGCGACATGCTAATTAAGAGGAGGTACTGTGAAACTCGGCAGACTCTGTTTCCAGCGAGAAAGAGCCACTGATACAATCAGTCTTCGTAGAATTCTTTTTAGTAGTGTCATCGATTCGGATAAATTCTTATTCAGTTCCTCTCGCGGCAGAGGTGGCAGAGGGATGTTTCCGCTTTTTCTCTCTACTTTTCTTTAATTAAGAACACGAATGTGAAGAAGTTCTACAGAAAGGATTCCATAAAAAATAGCGGTATTAACTCATCGAGTGTCTGACAGAGTTTTTATTAATTATGAACAGTGATTGAAGTGCTTCCTCCATGTTATACATAAACCATATTTCCAACATTTATGGAAAGTTTTGTTTCAGAGGAGCATGGCTGAGAGTAGCATTGCGGTGTGAGTCACTTCAAAGGCAATCCTAAAGACTGCCTTTAATTAAGCTCTTCTCTGGAACAAAGGGGAGCTAGTTATAATACGGTTATAGAGTTTGCTCGATTTCTCGGAATTTCCAAAAATGGTAAATTATTTAACTTTAGTTGAAACGCTCGTTTAAGACGGCGAATGGAACAGGGGATGAAATGGGAACCAACTTTGTGAGCACAAAGCCATTTCTTCGCTGTCGAGGCGTTAATTTAATAGATTAAAGTCGACGGTAACGAACCAATTAATTGTTCACACCGTTTTTAAACCATCCCTTCGGGCGCGAATCTGCCAGTCATTACATAGAATCGAATACTCCGCTTAAATGTACGCTGGCAAATTATTTTAAATTGTACCTTACAAAATAATTCATTTTATTCTAGAGTTGGAAACTATGAGAACACATGTGCAGATGATAGAGCATAGTTTAAGGCAAAAACTCAATTTACGATTTCATTTTTATTTATAAAATTTCATTAATTAATTATTTGAGCCCACCAGCCACGCCATCCACACTGTATAATAACTCGGAGAGATCCATATTTGTACAGAGATCCATACTTCCACCGGCATCGTATAATGTTCGACCAGAGTCCACAGTAGAACGAACCAGCCATAGCCAGACACATTATCCTTATTAACTCTCAGGAAAGTTTGCCTGTGTCTTCCATCGGCACCGATGAAATCGCATTAGTTTATCGTGTTTTTTGCGGGCTCCATGCCGTAAACGAACGAGCTGCCGGGCTTTCAAACTCGAGTCGAGCTTTCTTGTCATAATTTTCGTTCGAGAGGTCTTCAGGCTTCGCGCCATTAGTTTGAAACAGGAGCTCTACGATTAATGAAATGGTTTCTTTGCTCGAGGAACTTACTGGACTGATTCACTGTCGCTTTGAAAATCGTGACCCTGGCTCATTATTCACGGTATATCAACCTGCTAATTTATTTATAATTTTTTCTGAACAATCCGAAGACCTGAAAAAATACAATACTCGTTTAAAACTATTTTTGGCACCGCTCCCCTTAAATCCTGCATACGTTCACGACCTCCAGTTCACTATAATCACTATCCAAGTCCAGGTACATAGTATATCAAGCTCCTAATTTATTTATAATATTCCCCTGACAATTCCAACATCTAAACTACAAAATTCTCGTGTAGAAAGATTTTCAGCACCGTCGTGCACACATAAAAAGAGTAATCGCCTCAGAAACCTCCATAAAGTCAGGACCCCCAGCTCACCATAGTCAGCGTTCCTCGGCCAGGCTCTGCAAAGCCATGACTCAAGAAAGAAAAATATTATATGTCGCCGCAGAGCCCGTGAAAATTAAACTTGAAGCCATGAAATGCTTCTTGGTGGGAAGAACGTGGTTTTTAGGGGTTGCCAGGAAAAAAAGGATAATTGGATCGAACGGGGATGATGTTCCGTGGAAAAAAGTTGCGAAGTCCTGTGTGTATGTTCGTCGGCCGGTCATAAGACTGTCGGCACGTGACTCATCGTATTAAGTCGACAACAAACGCGCCTTTGTTGGTCCTCGACGGTATTAATTAAGGGATGACACATTGCCGGGTAAACCAATTAATAGCCGGCCGATGCCGGTGTGTCGCATCAACGCCTTCGCTCTCGTCTTGTTGCTTTCCTCCCTTCTCGCAAGGGATATCGATCCTTATTGGAATGCCACTTCGCTGTCGCAGAGCTCGTTCGATTGTCTGTAAAACAAACTCCTCACCTGGTTCAGGTACGCTGACCTTAAAGAATTCTCGTGGGCGTTGATGAATACGTGACATTTTCTCCTCGCACGCCCCACGACCGGAATGACTGCAGTTTATTTCCCTCGTACGCGGAAAAGTAGTCTGTTCAACTACATATTTATTCAACCTCCACTTCACTCTTCCGTTCACCATTTGTTTATTTCATTACACATGTTGGATTTCTGTCCAATGCACAGCTGATTTTCATACGTTTATGACAAAAACGAATAGGTGTTTCGCATAAAGATCGTGATTACTAATCAATTACTGCACATTTAAGTATCGTATGAGGTATTGTATCAACTTTACGATGGATCCATAAAATTAAAAGAATCATATACAAATCATATAAAAATTTGGTTTGTTTTTTAAGTATGTTAAGGGATGGCAACGACTAACAGGCTGTAAGACAGTCTATAAGCGTTCGTTTTATTTCCGATTCTGATTTCGTTACGAGAGAAGCCACTACTGTACCTATACCAGGTCAATATTAATCGAATCCCTTAATTGATACCCCCTGTCCGCCATGGGACGTCTCATTATACATTCGATCAACCCCACTCGACCCTGACTTTCCATCGGTCCGGTTAATTGAATTAAAGTAGACGCAAACACCGCGACCGCAATACATACTCGCTTTCAGTGTGGGAAGAATCGATGTATCCGAATGGAGGACGAGCATGGGGGTGGGTTTGTGAAAGCATCCTCTAATTAAAAAAATGAACAGAACAATATTATTCGTTTCAGTCCTTTCGTAATTAATTCAGTATCAAGGTCGTGTCAGAATACATATACACGAATAGGGGTGGAATCGTCAACTCCTTAGGAAAATTTCACTTCGCTATATTATAGCTAAAGTAATAGCCAGAGGTTAGAAGTTGTCTTTAAATAAATATACTTGTAATAAGGATGGTTACACAATTGGATTAAACTCGAACTGGAATGCAGATTTTTTTTCCTATAAATATCTCTTGGAGGTAGAGGTGGTTTCAACCAACCCCTATTAATCATCATAAAAACAACACGATCATTATATTCGATTGAACTCAGTATTAATACTGATTATTAATATCCGGAACAACCCCTTAACGAACATATTAAAATAATGTTCGCTACTTCCATATTTTTTAAATACATTTCACTTGAATTAATATCCGCGAACACGTGCTCTCTGAGGAATTATTTTTCAAACGAAACGGTCGATCCTCTCCGTGAAAAAGAAACTGATTAAAAGCTAATTTGCAACTTGAGCCAACTATAGAAATAATCGAATTAATGCTGCATCGTTATACATAGAAAATATTGAATGCTTTGCGAAGCTGAAAAGATCCAGCAGAATTTTTCAAAAGAATCACACACCGTTCGATTAAAGAGCAAAAAGTCGCACGTTATCGGAAAGCAGATACAATAATGGAATGAAAATCCTCGGAGGGCTCGCGGACGGCAGAACGGAAGTACGGAAATCGCCAGGGATAAATTGAATTCGAAAATTTCGCCGCGGAGAAAATAAAAAGAGAGTCAGCGAGAGAAGCAAGAGAGAAAGTGATAGAAGCCGCAGATGATCGATTTTACGATTTCGTTCCATTTTTTGTTGAATTTTAAAAAGATTGCACGTCCAATTTCCTGGATACTGCGCGATCTCTCGTTTGAAAAACTTTCTCCCTGGAGAACAGTGCATAATCTTGAGGATCTCTAGATACCCGTGTAATTAGTAACAATACTCGTAATCAAGTTTAATCAACGCTGAACTGAATAAGAACGGGATAACGACGTTTTGTAATCACTCGTCGAAGGGACTGTTTTTACCATTTTTAATCATAAGATTGTTGCGCCATGGAAATTCCGCTGCAAGAACGATGAGAGTAACAGGAACAAAACTGCTGATAAAATCATTTCGTTATATTGTTAACCTAATTATTACTTTTCTCAAAGAATTCATCAATTCTTCTTCTTATTATCCATTTAATTTACTACTAGTGGAACCAGGGATCGTTGAGAGGCAGGAACAAATATATCCTTAGAATTTCATGGAAGCTCTAGATTGTTTTAATAATTGCTCTGTAACTTAGAGAACACGTTTTTAACTTTTTAAAGTGATTTTCGAAGTACGAGACATGATATATACATACCAGAACAGGAAGGAAATGAATAAAAATCGAAATAAATAGGAGTATAAAAATGGACAAAGATCACTATCATCGCTACTGAAATGAATAATTGCATTAAAGTAGTACGAGTTATTGAGAAAAACTGGGTGCCATTTTTTGTAGATTTATAACAATTGCAGTGGTCGTTAACTGCTCTGTTTTATCAGGCATGTTCACTGTCACAGATACTTTTGCATTATTCAATTGGTCGCTAGACTATTGTGTTAATCGTTCAGCATTTCTCGAACGCGTTACAAGAAATTCCGATAAACAGCTGATAATGCGACAATCACCTTTCAGGATTATTTGCGCTCGATCGGAAACGAAGAGAGAGAGAGAGGTAGAGAGACAGTGGAAAATTCTGCCGAGAGAGAATTTGATAGGGATCGCGATAATTAAATATCGTTGCTTCGTGTCCCGTTCCATAATCCCTCTCTCGCGTTTCAAATATCTTCTATGACGTTCGCTGCGTGAAATTGGAAAAGTCTGGAATCAGCCTTTAAAATCGTTTCGATAGAAAGCCGATGGCCACCGTCCGTTAAAATCATTTCAATCAAAACGACAAATGAAAACCACCCTCCAACGATATTACAACTCCGCCAAGTTATACGTATAATAAAATTACAATAAAAGCTATGTAAACTGGATTCGACGTCGATGTAAACGCACAGGTTTTATGCAACTTCCGATTTTTATAGAGGAACGTCGGGGGCACAGGAAACATCCGAATGAAATTTTATCTTCTTTATAGATTTCGAGAACAAAGTACAACATGGAATTATTGAATTTTATACGACCCCGTGGTTTCATGAATTTTTCATTTCATATAAAGATCTTGTTGACTTTCTTAGTTTTTTGGTTTGACCGATGAGATCTCAAAATATTTAAACAGCACTCGGTTTTAACAAATGAAAGTGAATTTTTTACCATTTATTGGTAAATTCACCAATTACTTTTACGACATTTTGTTCCATGATCCGTTGCGATTTTTTCGAATAATTTTCTGTTTTTTATTAGGGGAACATTGAGTTATATGACTTTTCACGATTTCATTTTAAATGAGATTTGCCCCACATAGAGAATGTTGAAAAAAGCGAAAAAAATAGTAATCCGGTGGTACATCCTCTCCTTACACAGCACACGACTTTTTCTGTCGTGCACCGCGTTTTTACCGTCGCGGTAATAAAACTTGGAAAAGGTGATGGAAAGGCGTACTTTGATTTTGCATATTTGATGCGATGATAAAAAAATACTTGAAACGTTGTAAAGCATTGCAAGGCGGAAAATGACGTCCGAAATGTCAGCTATCAAGATACGGTGTCTAAAATCAAACCAACGTAACTAAATGCAACCGTTTCAGTGGAGCGGTTACGAGAGAATGGCGGTGCACGTAGAAACAAAAACGTGGTAAAATCACCGCTACGCTAACCTCGCCACTCCTCTCCATACTATAGTTACCAAACAAAAGAACAACTTATTATGTTTCCTAGGAGTACGTTGGGTATAACCCAATTCCATACTGTCAAATATTTTCACGGATTTCGACCAATTTTCCTTTATTTTGTAAAGCCGAACGCGCACAAACAGCAGTACTACGCTATTTTATTTTTACTTCAGGGGTTTCAAATTCAAGGGTGAAGTCCTTTGAAACTGCAATCGCAGGTCGAGCGGAATGCGTTTGTTCCTTCGATCAAGATACTTAAAAAAAACATGTTTTTACTCCGGAATGTAGCAAGGGGTCTGGAGAAAGGGGTCAGAAAGAATTTTCCCAATTTCGCGCGGTACACACCACAGAAAATTGCGAACGTTAACGCCGCAGCTCAGTTTCCCGTTCAAAAGTTCGCGTAATTGCGGTCCGGATTAAAGTTCAGCAACCCCCGAGCCTCCAGAAATAAACGCGTACCGGACTGAACGAGAGTAGTGAGCAGAAAGGGTGGTTGTTTCGGACAAACGCAGCGTAACAAGCGTCTGCTTCGAACTCTCTTCGATAAATATTTAGGAACTCGTAACATTTTCCGGTGAGAAGCGTTCGAGGTAATTAAGTTTTGATTAAACAGACGAGCTGTACACGCTTTGAGGATTATACAGGTGAAAAAGTGTCTCTGCACGAGGCCCGTGTCGTTGATCACGGATCCATGATCCTGTCGCAGTTCACTTCGTAGATCATAAAATAAAGCAGTATCTTTGGTCATTATTTACCGAGTTGCCTCTAACCAAAGAGTAATTGCGACAACGAGACACGAGGCTAGGGCACGTGACTACGGATAACAATTTGTAAGCGGCGGACAGCTTCGAAACTTTCTATCAGGTCATTTTTATGGATTACAAGTGATAAATCTTAGTTCATGGACAGCTCTCCAGCGGAAATTCCTCCTGAAAACCAGAGCAGGCGTTAAATCAATCCCTCCACGCAAAATTGCAACCTCTACGCTAAGGGAAAAAAATGATCAGCCTGTAGTTGCCATTCCTGAAGTGGACAGGCTATTATTCGGCTATTTTCCGGGCTGTTGGGATCTTTCGGAGTGAAATCAACCTTTAAATTCTTAATTTTGAACACTATTTTATCCAAAACTGTATCAGTTGTATTGTTAGTTATTTTTATTCGTTATTATTTACTCGAGAATATTTATATTTGCCCTATTGGAAGTCTCGTGGGTTAAATCAACCCCTATGTCCAAGGTTGCGACCCCTATGCTCGAAGAAACAATTGACAATCGATATTTTCCATTCATGAAAGTGTACGGTTTATTATATTTGCTGATTTTCTGAGTTGCTCAAAAATCAATCAGTTATCTCATCGACTAACTTTTTAAAAATTGTTTTTGCAGAAGGATTTGCAACGAAGTAAATATATGGATTTATCCGTGAAAAATATATAGAAGAAATAGCAGAATCCATCCGTGAGTACGAACGGTCACCGAACCTAGTCGGAACCTAGTCGGGGGTTGCTTTCCTCGATAATATCGACGGAAATGCGAGGCATCGCACGCAATATCGCTCTACCCGGGATAATAAGGGGTTGAAAGGTAAAAAGAGGTTGCTCCCACCAGGTCCAAGCATTTGAAAAAACGCACATCTCACCTCTGCCATTTTTCTCCACCGAAATTACGATCATCCCCTTATAGATCAGTTAAAGCCACACAAATTCAGAAGAATAACTTTTTCCAAAAAAGTCGCCTCTTTCCAAGCTATATTTTTTAAATCGGACGCTGCGCCGATAAAAATGCAAGGCCACGCATTGAGCTTAGTGCATCTTCCCGAGCGGCTCCATTGAAAATGTTTTCGTTCCCATGTTGTATAGTTTCGTCGAAAGTTTTTGTTCGTGCAGATGGACCCGTCGGAAGGGTGAACTTGTTATAAACAATGCGAGTAACCAGCGGGATTTTCCTGTTTGGAAACGTGCGGACGTTTTTCGACGGCCGTCGGGAAGGCTCCGGGAGGGTTTACAGGGCAGGAAGTTGGTAAAACCAATTGAATTTCTAAATTGATGGTAAGCTGCAAAGACTGCGCCGATGGGGTGAGTTGCGACACTTTTTGCAAGCGGAAACAAATGTGCATTCGTCTGGAAACGAAGTTTCCACTGATACTTTTTCGTGAACTCGTTGGCAAACAAAGTTTCGCGTTCGCTCATCGTTGTTGCGTTGGTTGAATGGGAGATCCGGCTTGATGTATGGTTTCCTTGTTGTGACGGCTGCCTCGCAGTCGATTCGATGATCGATCGTAGCCACGAAATTTTGTTACGTCAGTCTGTATCGCGCGTAACCCTTTAATCCCATTTATATCTCTTACAAAAGTCTTTTTCAAGATTGATGTTGTCGAAAAAATTGTAACTTTTCATTTCATGGTTCTATCAATTAGCAAAAATTTGTTTACGTCTTTCAAAGACCCATTAACCGATACATAAAATTCCAATTTTTCGTACATTTGTTATTCGCCTTTTAAAAAAATTCACAAACATCGGTTTTACACCTTTTTATAAATAATTTTTTTCGAGGGAGTTTGGACAATCGATGACGCAAATCCGGGAAGTTTAACATTTTTCTATCCGCCATTTCCGTGCTAAAAAACGTTCAAAGGACGCTTAAACAAATTTACCAAACAAATATTTCATTCTCGGCGAGTTGTAGATTTTAAAAAGCTTATCGATAAATTATTATTCCCCTCGGGCGATTGATTTTGCGAAACGAGCCCTGTGCAAATACTTTACGAGCAGAATACGGCAACTTCATGAATAGATCTGCCATGTGAATAGGAACTTCGTTAAATTTCATCGAATTGTTTACAGGAAGTATGAAACAATGCCGAGCACGAGCGAATAACACGCGCAATAAAAAAAGGAGAATACGCTTTGTTATCCGCGGCCAGTAAAAAGAAAGATAGAAACAGAAATTGCCTCGCAGAGACAGAAACAAAGGCCGAAAACGCAGGAATATTCTTCGATCAACGATGGAAAATGTCTCCTCCGATTTAATTATACATTTACCTCAGGCTAAATATTCATGAAACGGACAGATAAATCGATAATACAGCGAATCTAGATGTTATGTTCACAAGGTACACTGGCACTCAAATTATTATTCAAATATTCAATCGAAACGTATTCATTACAACATTAATCATTCCCAGTAACAAAAATCGACGGCAGTTCATCTTTCTACAATCACGGAAATTCGTCCAACCGGTGTTTAGGAGACAGTAATTAGTTAGAGTGAATTTGTCGGTTAATTATCGTCCGAATGGAACTCGGAACGATCGAAACTTAAGTGGAACAAGTTCTTGTAAGTTCAACCAGCCTCGCTTTTAATTTAATCTAGATTGAGTTCGGCAGCTGAGCTCGGCACTAATTGGAGAATTAATTATCTTCCATGGGATCCTGTACAAATTATCAACGTGTCTGCAGGATGCTGTTTTTGCGACAAAACGTTGTTGGTAAATTAGATAACGAAGTATTTCGGTGTATCAGCGAATACATATTTTCCCCCGCAACTACAAACTGATTATCAAAAATCCGACATTCGTCAATTAACAATAATTACTTTCGTTGGGCTTCATTACCGACAATTCCATGTTTGTTGATCAGTCGTTCGACGGCTCTGAAGCGGAAAATTAATTATGGATAACGAGATTAATCGATCACCGGCAATTTTCCCATTACAAGAAAACAACGTGGAAATTCTTTCGGAGCGTTGCTAATTAGAAAAGCAGGTTTTCATGTTGCCAGCTCCGTCTTTCTAATTTATAAAACTTAATGATTGATCGCCTTCAAAGGCAAAAATGATTAGGAGTAGTGTTTATAGTAAGTAGAATAGTCTGGGATGATCAGACACAATTTAAAAATGTTTGAACATTGCTTCGTCACTCTAAAAATCATATCATAATTTTACACGTACGTAAAAGCAATTATAAAAGGCACGCGCCATTTAGGGGATGCAAATAGCGCCCTTAGGGAAATAGAAGAGTCCGAGACCGTGGTAAAATGTGTCACTATTAAAAAAGAAACAGCTCCGGAGCTTTCAGAATGGATCCGTTGTCACAAGAGAAGTTAACAAAAGAGGAGCCAAGAAGACGAAGAAGAGCTACCGATAGCACACACTCTGGCCTCGTCTTTTCCATCGGAAGAGCGGAACAGACAACCTATTTCCGCGTGCATTGCCCCAGCATCTCCTAAAGGAGCGTTGCCGAGGAAAAAACATTTTTCCATCTCTGCGAGCACGCGATGCATACTCGCAGAAAAGGGACACAACCCTTTGAGTCGAGCCCTCGTAAAGGGCAGCTGTAAATCCGGGATCGAGGCAAACGGCAATGAATCACAAATAAATCTCGGTTGATCCGGGGATTCTCGAGCGCCGGATTCCCGAAGCCGCGGTGTCGACACACTTGAGGGATTTCGTCGCGTGTCCGCAAGCGAAATGGGTTACGGGCACGCGTGGTTGCAAGGTTGCACACTTGGTCGACACCCACTTCAACCCCCGCTTGACAACCAAACCCCTACACTGTGAGCCATTTCCATGAACCAGCTGGAACAACTCTGAAAATTTTCATGGCGTCGTATACACCCGAACTGGGTCTATTTGTAAGATTATATTTGATTGAGTTATACGAAACTAGGATCAAGCCTTGATTATGTATGTGGCTGGCCTTTTGGATGATATTGCAGAGATTAGCTCATGGTGTTATAATCTCGGGTATTGTAGATATTAATGGAAGATGATCAGTTTGAAATTACATATCCGATAGGGGCTGTGGGCAGGAGTGGACGTTATTTGGCGAAACAAATATTTGAAATGAAGGTTGAAAAACGTATACTATTTAATGTTTTAGATTTTATACAATTTCATGCTTTCGAAATGTCGATGATCGACGTGCCTATTACTTTTGAAATTGAGGGCTGTCTATAATGATGGGTGCTTTGAATAATGAATTACTGGGTAGGGCGGAGGGTTCGAGGATATTAATATGAGTTTGGTAAGTAATTAGAAGGTGGCTCTGAAGCTCAGAGGATAGTTAATTGCAATTATTATATTTTGGATGAGCTGACGCATTCGATGATGAAGATAAAGAAACTATTTTGATGGTAGAATACGTACAATGATGTTAAATAATTCCACAAAATCATCCTCCAATTATCTCGAATGTAGACCACTTTCCCTGCTGGCACAAAGAATTAATGTACAGCTGCCTGGAATAATGTACCACGCTATTGAACTCTGTGAAAAATTTCCTCTCATTGTTTGGACTCGGTATACGTGGAGAAAATCAACCTCTAATTAATTCCGCGGTAAATCACCCTTATTCACGGGGACAAAGAGCGCGCGAAACAAACAGAAAATATTCTTGAAGCCGGCAATAGCGGAGGCAACGGTGATTCAACGGCCGAATCAAGTGGCCGAGGGTTTCAACCCTTATAGAAAGGGTAGCGAGCACAGGTTTCGAGTAATTTGTAACCCCGATTTGTAACTGATTCTCAAGGCGCACGTCCCCGAGTTCACGCATCAATTGTGAAAACCCTCCCCTTTGAGAAATTCCACCCCTAACGAGCCACGACGACACGCTCCGATTACAATCCGAGGCAAAGATTGCAGCCTGCGAAAAAGAAACCGGGGCTTCGATATTGAAACGTGTCCTTGTGCGATTTCTTGCCGACCCCTTCGCCCCCTGGGGATTGGGAATGATCAAGGAGACTGTTATAGATCAGAGCACTGTACGAATGTTTTACTATTCACTAAATTTATTAGATTATTATTGATTTTAATGGTGTGTGGGGGTGTGGTTGGCACATGGAGGTTTCATTACATTCCAGGAATGTTCACGAATAGTATTACGAAATATTAACGGGTACCTTTTCGATTGGAATACCGAGGGGGTGGTTTTTAGGTATCCGAAAGTGTGTAATTGGAACGCAAATTAATTTGAGCGAGCTGTTCGAACTGTTTTAGCTCTTTTGACTATTTATTTTGAAGGGCAAAGTTTGTTACTGAGAACAACTGTACGGCTGCCTAGAGGGCTGCAGCCCCTAGCCCAGTCAAAATTAGTATTTCTCGGAATAGTATGCGGAGTCGGAAACGGAATCACGAATTCGCAAATTGACTGCGGGAAAAACGGCGTGTGCCACCTGCGCCACGCCCTTGTTTGTCATTTCATTAGCCCCATATTAGCGGTTACAGAGTTGCCCAACCCTTCAGTACCAACCCCTTCGTCATCACTTTCGCGTTATTGGCTCGCTGGGATCGTTTGTTCCATTCAATCAGTAACCAAACTCCAACCTGTTTCGATACGAATTAATTACGCTCTCTTTCATCCCCATTTTTACACCACCTGCAACCCTATCTCCCGACGCAATCGACATTTACACGGTGGCTGATCTGTAACAATCGATGCACACTATGGATGTCGATTTCGGTTGACTTGTTGCTCGATTTTGATCACGTGTCATCCCTTAAACTAAATTTTGTCAAACTACCCCTTTAGTTACAAGTTTTTCACTCAAAATTCGCCCTTTTGCAAATCACTGTCACCCATTGAGAACATTTTAAATTAATTATTTATTATATTTCCGAAGGGTTGTAAAATCTAGGGGAAAACAGTTATGAAAATATTATAAATTTAATTTTCGAGGGCAGTTTTATAACTATAATTATCTGCTTGAAAATCTCTCGTCTGTTATTCCAAGAGAAAATAATTAACCTGGAATCCAGCAGAATTTGTAAATCCTAATTAATGAAATTCAATCTGTTCCAGGCAACCGGAGGATCGTTTCAACGTTGCGCTCAACACAGAATAACGAAATGGACACCTACGTAAGTACCATGATTCTTTGTAAAACAAATGGACAAAAGGACTGAGACGGCAAAAAATGCCATGAATTCTTTCGGAATTTCGTGTCAATACTACGAAATTTTAATTAAAATCTTGATTTCCAAGTGAATTTTTATCCAGTGTAGTTCGCTCCCGTGTCCGACGTTTATTATATTCTGCAAAATGGATTTCATATTTTTTCGGTATAAATTAAACAACGTCCCTTTCTCTCTCGCTTTTATTTTACCACTAAAAAATATCTGGTTCGCCACCAATTAGTGCACAATGTAATGTTAAATTTCTAGCGGATGGTAGTTTGTTGGTTCTGTCGGATGTGATAGATTATTATGCGAATTTTGGAAGACAAGTGATACAGCAGAAAAGGTCAACGACCTGTCTTCCAGGTCGCCGGACATTCCTTTTGGACGATGTCCTCGCTATAATAAGTGGAGAGAAGGGAAACCCGAGATTCGAGGAGGGAACAAGCACTCTGGCCACTCGTCGAGTGCCACTTCGGCTCCGATACGTGGCGACAGCAAATACTCTTTGTTAAACTCCATTCTACGGGGACGGTCAAAATCTCGGAAAAACCTCTCCACGCAGTTCCCCGGATAGCTAGCGTTTTTGCATAAACGTTTTCCCGTAATGGAGTTGCTAATGCCTTCGACGCAACGTGCAATTATTTTCTTCACGTCCATTCGATACTGAAAACATCGCCCAACATCGATTTCCCAGATTCTTCATAAAAATCCCATTCCCTTCGACATTTTCCATTAAACATTTCGATCAAGAACACGCCATTTACCATTAGAATATTTGCAAAGGGACGTGTGTGCTTGAGCAAATTGTTTAATGGAAAATGTCACAGAAACACGCCATTCAACACGGAGGACACTTCAGAAAACACTCATACTTCATTAATTACACCCTGTAGAATATAAAAACTGATATACATATATTTAAATTCACTGCTCAAATTTGTTATTTCCTTATTTCCAATCTTAGAAACATCGTGGATCAATTTTAATTTCAAGTTAAAATTACGAGGTGAACTTTAGCGTCATTCAGTCGCCATGTTAGCCCAATTAAACTTGCCAACAGAAAATGGCGGTCGTATTAGTCCCTGTGGTGGCAAAGTACACAGAGTTTAAACTCGATAAAGTATAGAAACCCAATGTTCACAACGAAATTATCGAGATAAACGGCAAAATGTATCGAGAACTTCGTTTCCACGGCTCAAGAGCGAAAATGCGGAAAATCTAGCGAAGACTTAGCCATGAGACTTTTCTCGCTTGACCGGCAAAGCTAATTTTGTTCTCCACGAGCCGGAAAACTCGGAAAACTCGGTCGGTAGGCATTTGCCGCGATCCGCGCCAATGAAAACCATCGACGTGTTGCTTCCCGAGGCCGATTAATCATTTTATCCGCTAAATTTAGGATCCCACGGTGCGCCAAATGCGATTGCACGTGTAATTTACGTAGCGTTGCAACAACAGTCGTATCTCGATAAAACGAGGTATTTTTCAAATAAAAAATTATTATGCGATAAATTTCACCATCAGGGAGAAAAATATATATTATAGACACGGGAGTGGATTATATCCTTTACCTTCGAAGGACCCTCATTGTACCAATTTCGTTTCTCGTTTCCGTTGCCGTCAAAGACAGAAAGAACAATTACAATTGTTCCGAGCAGACGCGTAATTAAAGTTTACTTGAGCCACTCCGTTTTGCATCTACCTACCGAAACCAGGGATCTATCCTGAAAACACTCTACTTTAAGAAACAACAGGCTACAGATGTTCGTTCGACGTTGGTTTATTTTGAATAAGTCGAGATTGTATTTTTCTCGTCTTTCCATGGTGTGAACTTTTCTGCTTTTCAATTCGCTGTATCATTTCGGCAAGCTCCGTAGAAGTTGGAGGAAGCACGGTTAGCAATTGAAAGCGACCCCGGAAAGGATTTAAAGGATCCAACGGTGAAACTATGCGAAACGCGAGGATTTCTAATACTATGATATCCGGAGGCTTCTCGTTCTTCCCACGGAGTCCGCGGTCTCTTTATATTACAAAAGCGCGCGAGGCTTTCCAGCACAGTTTCTGTCCATATAAATTTAGAAACAGTTGGCTGATACGGATTCTGCCTCCAACTTGAGTGCAAGTGTTCGCAAATTTAATGCCGCTCGCTGATACGCGTGTTTTGGCAGCATTCCAGTGTCGTAATTCCATGAAAGCTCATTTTGACACGTTTCAAATCTTAGGATCCTAAAATTCGCTACGATCTTCTGAAAGTTATTAGGACTCTCTCTAGAACACCCTACGAATTATTAGAGCTCTCTGAGATTCCCTGGAAATTATTTGTTCCCTGAAGGATCTTCTAAAATTATTGAGTTCCCTTAAGATCCCCTGAAGATTATTAGGACCCCCTAAGATCTAAAGACTAAGATCTGAAAATCAGTAGGACTCTATGGAATCCCTTAAATATCACTAGGAGCCGCTAGGATCTTCGGAAGACTATCAATACTCTCACGGATCTGTATCGATGACGTGAGCCCTTATGAGCGTAACATCATCCAATCAGAAACTGGAAATAGGCCAAGTGCAGCGGAAGTTAAAGAGTCGAGACCCGAGCAAATGGTTCAACAGGAGAGCTCAGTGTCTGTTTTTTTAATGTTTACAACACCGGGCTCGAGAACAGACGTCGGGCTCTAAGTGCCTCGTTGCTAATGCACGTCACTCTCTCTCTCTCTCTCCCTCTCCCCATTTCTCCCTGTCTGTCATGATTGAGTCGATCGGCGACCGTTCGCGAATTCATTTGGTAGTTCGCCGGAGTCGTAACTCCATCCAGTCGATCGTAACTCTGTCGTTTTCCCGTATACCAGACGGGTTAGGTCTGCGTTCAATCGAGCAACGAATTTATCATCGGATCGGTGAGATTGTTCTTCGAGAAAAGAAGATTAGGACTCGGGGTGGTCAACGCAAGAGTCAGGTGTAAATATTGTGGGCAATCGAGAAGTGGTGTGCGAAAGCGAGACGATAAGAGTTCGCTGATAGAACTTTATAGCGGAAAAGCTGAGGATTCGATTAAAGTCCTTTGTGGGACTTAAGACTCTTTGGGACTCTTGGACTCTCTGAGACTTTCTAGGACCTAGCAGGACCTTCTTGAGTTCTTGTAAAAACAATTTTAAGACGTTCCAGAATTGTTTGATAATTGCTGGGACTCTCTCGAATTTTCTGACATTCGTTGAGAACTCTTATTAAGACTTATTAAAGAGTCTCAATATCTCCAGTCTCGAATATTTCTCCCCGACTAGCGCATGCATTAAAAGTGCACGTACGCAGATGGCACACGCGAGAACGCAACAAGAGGAATAAATGCTGTTCGAAGCGTAGATCGCGATGACAGCTGTCTCTCGGCAAGCTGCTTTTCTATTCGGTATCGAGGAACGAATCGAGTACGAGAGATTCCATTGGATTTCGCCCTAGCCGAGAGAAGGACTCTCGGTAACATTTTTCAGTTTCTCGAAGCGGTGGCGAACTGGTTTAAGTAGAATTTTCTGTAGAATTCTTCTGCCTCATTTACGTTGGTCCCCGTCAAAGAGAGCGAGAGAAAAAACCTAACGGAATGTAAATCGTGGCAATTTATTCGCCGGTGAAAACGGCCTCGAACTTCCACCCGTTCTCCCTTCCTCCTTCTCTCTTGTGTTTATTTTCAATGAATATTTACCTCGGTTGTATGCGTTATTCTTAATTAAAACGAGTAATCCGCGTGAACTCATCAGTCGTAAACTCTCTACGAAGAACTTCAACACGCCAGGATTAAAGACGACCCTCGACCGGAAGCGGCAATGCGGTCATCCTTCTCATGCAAAATGCCACTTTCATTATTGCCGACGACGACCCGAGCTACATTTCACGATGAAGGATCGCCGTCTCGATTTTTGTTCATCGCGTTTTCTTCGTAGAATTTACTGGCAAATTGAAACGAACGCGTCGCTACATCAACGGCGCAGAAATTAACGTTTTTCCTCCTCTCGCTCCAGGAGGATGTCGATTTCAACAAGCCGAACAGCGTGGACATCCAGAATGACATCCTGGAGAGAAAAGCGATACAATGCCATCAAAAGAACGTTTCCACGTTGGGTGAGTAATTTTTGGATATAAAAATATTTAGACCGCGTTGTCGACGTAAAACGGACCGGATATTGAATTCCCTTGGTATTCCAGTGAAGTTGCACATTCTCTGCTGTGCAATACTTCCTGCATAGTGCATTTCGAATTGCTACAGCGACGTGCAGTTTAGTTTGTATTTATGAGGAGGGGTCTTCTCGGAAATCTGTTTAAGGAAGTGGACTATTTTAGAACGTGCTGGGAATTTCGTGATATTGGGATCTTTGGGGTGGGTTTGTATCCTCTGAGAGTTATTAGAACTCGGTGAGATCCCATAGAAATTAATTATGACCTTTTAGGATCTGCTGAAAATTACTGGGACTCTCTAGGAATCCTTTGAGAACTTTGAGAACTGCGGTGTAGTTCGAACTTGAGAGCAGTTTAACTCTAGTTGTAGAGGTTCCGATGAAATGGAAGCTCGTGCGCCAGGCTTTATTTTATTGTTACTTCCCTTAATCAGAAAAACTATAACCCTTTCACTTGTAACATGCGTTCCATGAATTCTCTTGGTTCCCCATCGTTCACGCAATATCCCAGTTCATTTTCCGCTTACGCTCCTCGTTGGTCCATTTAATTCAATATTTTCTCTCTCTCTCCAGAGAAAAAAACATACGTCACAACGCCTACGAAGCTTGCGAAACAACGCTTCTATTTAACCTGTGAACTTTATTTCGAGAATTCTCTTTCCGGAATGTAAACAGCTAGCTTTGTCTCTTGAATTTGCGTTTTCGAATTGTTCTTGATCCCTTTATTATATCCACGACTCGTCGCACATATATTTCCCAGGGATTTTTATTTGCCCCGTAGCCCATCGCTTCCGCTATACCGCCTCGTGTCAGATCTAGGCAAAATTTCGTTAAAAAATTATATTAAAATATTTATTTTTACTTTAAATAGAAAGAAAAACTTCGGCAAATAAAATATTTTCATTTTGATAATCAGAAACATTTTTTATTTCAAATACTATCCTGCCCAGCACTGCTTAGTGTTTGTTCCGTAGATAGTACGTATGACGACAACGGAAGCACACAATATACATAAATGCGTTCCGACGATACGGCTCGCTACGCTATTCACAACGATATCTAGTTTCCAGCCGCGACAAACAAACGGACCTGTCCACAATTAATCATAATACAAAGCTGGCCGGAACTTCCTGGAAATGAACTCAAAACCGCGGTTTATCGGCAGCTTTCAAACCATGGATTTCGAAGATTTCACCTCCAGGGAGTTTATCTACCCCTGTGGTATTATCGTTGGATTCGATTCAGCAATTCTATCGGACACACCGGTTTCGTCAAAAGTACGGCTTAACTATTCATCGGGAACATCGCCATAAAAATATGATGGTTCTTTTGCCAATGATTATATAGGTCACCGGTTCCCGGAAAATGATAAATGATCCTCTGGTATCTCTGCGTTCGGACGAGGAGAAATACGTGAAATTTCCACTAAAATTCATTAAAAATTATTCCTATCTATTTTATTAGCGAAACATGTGTTTTTTATTTAATTTGCGGAACTTATTTCTCGTTAATTGTAGATTATTTTGCAGGATACTCCATATATGTGCTTTTTTAAAGGTTTTAAAAATTTTCAGGTTCCACTTTCCGAAGGGTTAAGGTCTTGCAAAGAGAACTACGTTTAGAAAACTCCTGTAGAATGAACCGTTAAGTTAATATGCGCAGATACATGGTTTGAATCGGCCGGGCGAGGCGAGCAATGCGATTACGCGTTGTCTGCCGCGGCCCAGCGAGGCAACATGTATTGTTTGCCTCGCCGCGCCCAAACAATTTTCTCGGCCAGCTCAGACGTTTTTGTGGGTAAAATGATGCATCGAAATTTTGCGAGGGAAATAAGCAGGGATAATTACAGCGACAGAGTTTCGCAGTCGGCTACCACATACAGGAAGATGAAAATTGTGGTTCCAAATACTATTTCTCTCTCACTCCCCCATCCTTTCTCGAAATTGAACTTCCGACAGCAAATATTTGAGCGGAACGTCATTGAAACTACAAGTTGCCTCGATCTGCAGTTAACACTATAAAGTTGTCTCTGGTGATTGAAATGTCTCTCAAACACGCGAACACGCCACTGTAACATATTACCTTTCCTTTCCTGTTCCGTTGTTTACTCAGCTCGTTTGCACACGTTTCATTAGTTAACTGACGGTCGGCTTTTCATGTAGCTGCTCATTCAATCATTCTTTTCCCTTCTTTAACTACTGCTGAATTCGACGGGGCTTAGAGCTCCTCCCACAAAGGGATAGAGAAAAACACGTGAACGTGTACAGTTTTATTCTGGCTTTTACTTCCTGATTTAATTCTGAGCTTATTATTTTATTATTATCGGAGTAGGCAGAGCCAAATTTTATCAACATAAATTGCTATTTTTCTATTGCTGATTTTTGGAAACTTGACACACATGCGAGGCGATGCGTAATGGCTCGCGGAAAAGAGAAATGCACCGGCAGAGTGACTGCTGGGTAGCATATGCAAATGCCTAAATGCGATTTCGTTGCTCACACACGTGAACCCTAATGGATTCCTATTCCTGTAATCTGGGTCCATCGAGCAGGCTTGTTCGACCGCGAGTTATGTCACTACAACAGCCCCATAAACGTGCACCAACCAATTTTACAACAATGTCGAAATTCTTTAATTCTTAATGTTTCATTTTTGTATTTAATTTTAGACCATTAATTTCCAGAGCGACAACGTCAACGGTTCCCTCATTACATCCATTATCATTAAGCAGCTTTATCAACGGCTCAGCCGAGAGTGAATTGTTTATAGTTAATTACCGGAACAATAAGCCGTCGGCTTTCGTGGTGAATCGTTTTTGTAAAATTTATTCCTTGCCAAGGGACGTCATCAATCGATTATTTCTCCCATTGACCCGCATAATTATGGTATTTAATTCGGTTTGTTACCACGGACAAGGACGATGATCTGCTATTATTTATTTATTGTTAAGTTTGTTATTTATCGTTCGATTGCAGAGCTAATGAAGAGGAATCGATATTTTATCGACGGTAACGAGGACAGTTACAAGAAAAATAGGGAAAATAAGAGTCGATCGGCGGCAATTAAATGATTGAGCGTTCGGTGACAGGAAATATATTTCGATAGTAATCGATTAATGAAAAATCAATTGTCGGGGTGTGGGTCACCTATCGGATCGACCTTCCTGAAAAGTAATAGGGTTAATGGCTGCTGGATATTAACTCCGCGTAATGAAATTCAATCTATACCCACTATTAGGACTATTATCTTCGTCGTTCCATCCTCGTCCCGTGCCCGCAACTTCAATTTTCCTCTGAAATTCGCCCACCCGCGAAATTCATGCGCTCACATAATCGCAAATAACTTGACTCGATCGCCCGCGAATTCATTTCCATATTCTGTTCATACTAATCGTCAAATTTTTATGTATAGAACATCGGGGAACGTTTTAACGAGAGTCCTCCAGCTTATTCGAAACGCGAAGAAATGGTTAATAAGCTCTTGGCCTCGTTTAAACTTCGAGAAAACTTTTTTAAATGTGATAAAATCTTTCATCGTACACAAGAATTTCTTTCTGTCGGTGGAATTTCCGGCTGTATCGATAAAAATTCGTCCCGGAAAGCAATTTCGTTCCTTGCGAACCGGTTCCAATTCCGAAACTAGTTTGGCGACGGTCACGTCCCCGTGTTCCTCGATGCTTTCCTCTTTTTTTCAAAGGAAAGGGAGCAATATTAAGTTGGTCCGGATCGCCATGGGGCTACGGACATTCGGTCACGTGCGTTCCACTTCCGGTTCCCCCGCGAATCAGAATTCATCGCAGTTCGCCGGCCCTTTAAACTCGACCTTACTCCTTTATTCGATCGCGTCGAACGGATTAGATCTATAAACTAGCTGAGGCAACTCCGAGGATCGTAGAGAACCATCTCAGAATCCCGCGGAAAAGCGAAGTTCTCCTTTCGGAGAAATTACGGAGAAGCGCGGGAAACTGATTTTCAATAAGCACCGACGCGCGACGATGCTCGAACGCAGAGTGCAGTTTTCCGGACAAGGAAAACTGAATTACTTCTCCGAGATTAATCCCCGCTATGAATCGCGTTTGAACCATTGATTTTTAAAACAATCCTTTTCCTAATCTGCCGCGGAAGTGGATTACTTTCTGGGGCTTGATTTTCGAGGGTGGTCTCGATTTTATTGAAGTGGATCGAAAAGGTTGTTCCTTTGCTATTCCACAGCTTTTCCCGGCGTTGGGATGACGAAAAAGTTCGACAAGTCCCGGATCGTGTGACAAACCAATTCCCTAGCATACAGAAGCTGTAACAATGGGGGTACTGTTGTTAAAGTTCTTTGAACTCTTGTCAGAGTAGTTAGCGCGTTCTATTGTTGCGCGATGGATTAATGATTGGACAATTCGACGGTTTGATCTAATCGTTTCAGCAGCCTCTTCGTTGAAAAATTGCTATTCAACCGTTCCCCATACTAACGCAAAGTACGCGAGGTAAAAATAGAGTTTAAAAAAATTTTATACAAAGCACCGACCAAAAAAGGAACACGTGGCAAAAAAACTAGTTTGAACTATTAAAATACCTGTCGGCGAGTTTCGGATAGGAAAAGGTTGATTAAAAAAGTGTACGATATAAGAGGGACGGGATATTAAATGTATCCTATATGTGCGTGAAAAAAAAAATGAGGAACCTTTCATGAAACAGGCTGGTGTCCTCAATACTGGGACGAGATACTGTGCTGGCCATCAACCGCACCTGGCGACCTCGCCATCTCCTCGTGTCCATCTTACATCGCTGGTTTCGACGTCCAGGTAATATTTGAAATTTAAATCGAACTCTTAGTCTCGCTTTCTGATGATTCTACCCCTCGTTAAGTATTCTAATTTCCGGGAATACCACTTTTCTTGCGAACTTCGTCCTCGTGCCTCGAATTTAAACTCTTTGATCCTGATCCTTGATTAAATTGCGCTAACTGCACCACTGCGTTCTATGTACATTTTTCACTCTTCTCACGAGATACCCTTCATATTTTTCAGATACCTTTCATTATTTTTATCATACTTAACGCTAAAACTGCCACGCTCAAGTGGCCGGTTTTATATTTTTCGATTATTCGAATTGTAGAAAATAATGGAATAAATTAAAGCCACACCTTTAACTTTTTAAAATGAAATAAATTTCCTTGTAACATACAAAGTTGTAGTTATCAATTATTTTCCAAGATGCAATGAAGCAAACAATAATTTTCCTCTCACGGACCCGAAAACCGCAAGCTCATCTGAAAACTTAGGCAATCAGCTAAACGTCCCTAAGACGTTACCTCAAAGCCCTAAGTTCTCAAGGGGTGCAAGGAACCATTGCTCACCGTCAAAGAGAAATTCTACTGAAATGCGAAACACGAAATTCTACTGAAATTGTAATAAAACTATAATATACAATACAAATAAATTCTATGAAATATTTGTGAAGTTCGGGTAACGGGGTCCTTATTGATACTAATTCGAGCATGATTCAACAGGCGAATGCATCGAGGCAGTGTATGCCGGATGGCCACTGGTTTTGGAATAATGGAACCAGCGGTACTTGGACCAACTACAGCCAGTGCTACAGGCATCCATTAGTAACACTTCTGATAGACCTTCCCGGTGGTCAGGAAAACAACGACACACTCATTAAGGTGAGCGTTCGCTCAAACGATTAGGTGCATGCCGCCTCTCCGTTTAGTATAGTTCCACAGGACGCAAAGGGCTTATGCCATTAGCCTCGACTCCAGAGACCAAGAAGATTATATCCTCTAAATCGGTGTTGCTCCACGGACTGCGATTTATTTCCATAAATTTCAATCATTCCGTCGGTTGTCCGCACGACTGTGTCCACTCTTGCCAGAGAACTTTCTCGTTACGCAGAATGCTCAATGATATTTAGAAACGCTTTGTCAGCTTCTCCGGTAAACAATTATTGCAATTATTTAAGCAGAAACGTGCTGCACAATGGAGGAACTTTTTAAATACGAGAACGATGTCCGGTGGTATTTACAAAGTCCACGGTAACTCTTCTGGCTGCGTAATTGCTGCAATAATTTTAATGGATAGGTTACAATTTTCGAGGCGGTTTGTGGGAAAAATAAATTGTTAGTGACGGGTCAGTGGTAATAGTTTGTGACAGGGTGTTTTTAAAAGATTATTTTTCAAAGGTGCGTGATGTGCATTATGTTGTAAAACATTTCAACGCAGGACATGTTTGTACATCAACGTAGATCGCTTAACAGGACATGTTTGTATAATACGTAAACGTACATCATTTAGCAGGACATGTTTGTATAATACGTAAACGTACATCATTTAACAGGACACGTTTGTACGTAAGTATAGTACATCATTTAACAGGATATGTTTGTGTATAAATGAAGTCCGCCATTTAACTGGACACGTTTGTGCATTATTAGCAAAGTGCACTTTTGATGCGGCAACTTTGAACGTTGTTGAACAATTTCAATTTTCGAATCACAGCGAGGCACTCGAAAGAGCGCTTAAGAGCCCTCCAAGCATCAATTTGAAC
Source organism: Lasioglossum villosulum (assembly GCA_963971365.1). Lineage (NCBI taxonomy): Eukaryota > Metazoa > Arthropoda > Insecta > Hymenoptera > Halictidae > Lasioglossum > Lasioglossum villosulum. The sequence goes on along the minus strand of OZ020499.1, from coordinate 608,308 downwards.
TCCCCGCGGTCGGAAGAAGTATTTTCGCCTGGACATCGGCAGGGACTCGTTAGCACGGAAAATATTCCGCGGAGAAAATTATAAGAAAGTCCGGGAGTGGGACTCCCCAAGGAAACTGGAGCTGTTGCGGTCACTGGAAATCGATGGGAATTATGTCAATGACGTCAAACGGTTTTACGTGAAAGACAGACAGCAGGTTCTGGCAACGATCATACGTTTCACCATTGTCTCTTTGTCTCCCAAGTTTTTTATCCTTTGGAGTTGTTTTAGAGGATCTATTTTTCAGAAAAGGCCACCAAAAGTGATCCGTCCAAAAAATGTCAGAAAACCATTAGCAACGCCGTTTAGCTGACAACCATTATTGGAAAAGCATTAAACGGCATCTCGTTAATGATGGACGTTGTTCGTTGATTGCATTACGCGTTCCTATTCGCGCGCCTGTACTTCATGAATTAATGGGAGCTGTAATTACGCGATCACTATGCGCCTGGGAACGACAAACAATTTAATTGGGATCATTTCTGTTGCAGAAGTGTGTACCGATAGTGAAGACCATCTCCAAGGTGGGCTACACCGTGTCCTTCTTCACGCTGGTCGTTGCTTTCTTCATTCTGGCGTTGATCAAGTAAGCATTAGCTTAATATTGACTCTAGACCTTACCCTATGTGAACTTAGGCGGGCTTTAAGTCGCCTTCGATGTATTCAATTTTTCGCCTCACTAGCGAATTTTTATCTGGGGAACTGTTTGTTCTATCAAGTTGTATAGTTTTTGTTGTATTCAGAAAGAATTTTTCACATTCTTTTTCTGTGTTTTCTTTGATGGGTGGCCAGAATGATCTAAATGTTGAAAAATATATTTGCCACTAAATGACCCCCCTCTAAGTTCAGTCCCAGATCCCCTGTCCAATATCCAAGATCCAGTCGATCCACATTGGAAAGCCTGCGAAACGTTCTCCGATCGCTGACACCTCGGATCACTACTCCAAGTTTATTCCGAATCGGACGTAGGAAATTAAGGTGCCCGAGGAACATGCTTCACATGCACCTCTTCGCATCGTTCATGCTGCGAGCGTTCATGGCCCTGATGAAGGACATCCTGTTCGTGTCCGGGATCGCATTAGCCTCCGACGTGATGATCAAGAACGGGAAGACTTACTGGCTCGTAGATGAAAAGGAGAGCAGCTGGCTGTGCAAAGCGTTCACCAGCTTCTGGCAGTACTTCATCCTCGCTAATTACTTCTGGATACTTATGGAGGGCCTCTATCTTCACAACTTGGTGTTCCTGGCGCTGTTCACCGACGTAAACTCCAGTATAGCTGGATACGTTTGCCTCGGATGGGGTGAGACACCCGCAAAATTATTTCGATAGAAAGACTATGAAAAGTAGACGGCGGATCTTTATCCAAAATTAACATAAAATAAAAATGTTCTACCTGAATTGCAACAAACTTTAGCGAAATTGATATTCTTTCTTAATATGTTTGATAGCACCAATGCTTTTACCGTCTTAAATTGCACCTATTCAGGTTTGCCGGCTATATTCGTGACCTGTTGGATCGTGGTGAGAATCACTCTGGACAATAAGTACTGCTGGACCACTCACGAGAACCCCTACCTCTTCCTACTCATCCGGGTGCCCACCATGCTATCTATTTTGGTGAGACATCCCTAATCAGACAGCAGACGCCTCAAACGTCTCTTTGTAACGAGGGTTTCCGCTTGCAGATCAACTTCGTCCTGTTCGTGAACATAGTCAGGGTGCTGCTGTTGAAGCTGAAGTCCACCGTTTCGGAAGAGACTCAAAGATACAAGTTGGAACTATTCTTCTTCTTTTCCGAATTCACCCTTTCGCAAATCAATTTCACCCTTTTTGAGAAATAAAGTAATTTTACTTTATATTTTGGAGAACTGCTAACCACTGATACCTTGTAGGAGATGGGCGAAGAGCACTCTAGTCCTGGTGCCGCTCTTCGGGGTCCACTACACTGTCTTCCTGGGCATGTCCTATAGTATCGGCGTAAACGAGACTGTAGAAGTGGTGTGGCTGTTCTGTGACCAGTTTTTCGCATCTTTCCAGGTGTCAAGAAAATTCGTCACCTTGATGAAAACATCTTGATCATCGGTAGCTGATATTTTATTTGTTCATCTAGGGTTTCTTTGTGGCTGTGTTGTACTGTTTCTTGAACGGTGAGGTGCGCACGGAGCTTTCCAGAGCAATCAGGAGTCAGAAATGGCCACGGTTCCGGCCGAACTGGATGTCCAGACGGTCCACGCATTCTGGAAGCACCTGCAGTTGCAACGCGGCTAAATTAGGCAGGAGGACCAAACGACCACCTTGGTGGAAGGACCCCTGGCTTTGTTTCTTCCATGACAAGACCGCTCGACGCTCCACGCACTCGATGGCGAGTACACAAGGTGTCCTCTCTATCCAGACAATCCTCTGGTCTACCTTTAGCTAACGCGTCGAAGGATTCGCAACAGAAAAAAATCCTCCCGACAGGACTTTCAATCGAGACCCTTCAGTAGACTGCGAATCTTTATGCAATTCATTCCTGCACTGGATAATATGAGAACTGGAAGACATAGAAGCATGAATAATTTCACAGCCTATGAAAATATTGAACGGGTGAATTTTCACCCTGAGGAACGTATGAGTGTTAAGAATTGTTGTGTACGCGTTTTCGTGTACTGCAAAAGTTACTATGTGCCACGAACGCGTAAAGATCCGCTGTCTATCAGAAACGAAGTTCGGGTGCTTCCTGTGACAAACCCTGCAACGATTCACGTCCTCATCATCTGCCATGTAGTCTTGTAGCCTAGCACGTTCAGTTTCTTCGCTGCACTCGCTCTCTCGCTTCCTATAATTCTCGTTGGTGCGAAGGGCCCATTGAGCATTGACTCCGGACGTTTTTAGATATTGGTACGCGAGGAGGTAGTCTAGCTAGCAGCAGAGGATACCTGGAGATCGCTGAAAATGGTCAGGCTGCACTCCCCGGCGCACAGAGCCAACAATCCCGTTACACGTCGCCCCTCTGCAGCAAATACACCGACCAGTCGTTGCTTTCCTTCTGTTCCAACGTGAGTCTCTTCATCGTCTAAAGGCCACACTCCATTCGTCGTCTAGAAGCAGACGTATGCGTCCAGACACAAGCGATCACTTCTGAAGTTTAAGGGTTTACCCCCTTCAGATATAAAAAGAACAAAACGTGTAATGATAGCGAAACTGAGGCTGTAAGAGGCTCCATGATCGCAGAACGCTACATCTAGACGCGTTTAGGAGATCCAATTTTAACCCACACCACGTCACATTTGATCTATCTGCATCTTTTGGTCCAGGTGTCCGAAGTCACACCTTGCACAGGCACGAACACGGACAGGGTCCGGGACCAGCACCGCTGGAGTGACTCAGAATGCTGTCACCTAGCCTACGAACTGCACAATCTGCACCACGGGCCGACCTGAGTCCCTTTACACTATTCCCAACTCGGTTTTCTTCGACGTACCAGCTGATACCGTCGTTGCACGCTACTGGACCGTTGTTTTCACTCGTTCGACGACGCTCGACAGAGTTTGAGAGATTCGTTGCAGCCACTGCTGCTCAAAATAACCTCCTAAGTTTGGACTTGTTTCAGTAATCACTGACGAACCAACTTGGAAAGCTTGATACGGTTTGATCAACATCGAGCTTTCGTTAGAACAATGTTATACAGTGTTCAGAACGTATTCAAGTATCTTGAAACATTGCAAACGATCTATAATAGCAAGTCCGACGAGCAACCGTGTAGGTCTTGCAATCCATTCTCTCTACAAAATGTTTGATACGGTTTGACGAACATCAAGCTTTCGATAAATCAATGTTAAGCAGTGTTCAGAAATTTTTTCAAGACCAGACAACTTCTTCAAACGTACTCAAATATCTTGAAACAATGGAAATGATGTACAATAGATCTTCGTAGATCTGCAAAACATTCTCTCGCTCAGCGACGTCGATCGCAAACAAACCTAACCAAAACCGGTACTTAATTGAAAGAGATCGCAAAAAAGGATTCATTATTTATTTTTGTACACTACTGTATGCACATGCCTGTGTAGCCGCAGGGTGCCATGTAAATTCGGATCCGATTTGAATCATGCTCGCTTTGCGATAGCTTCTCATTGTTCCGGATTAGCGTGGTACCGTTATACAACATCCTCTCCCTTTGTAAAAATAATTAATTACGGAGCGTGCACCGTGTGCTGTCTTGTACAACAGACGAATGTTTCTATATGTGTGTACACGTGTGTATTTATATGCACAGGTGAGCGTGCGTGTGTGTATGTATGTTGATGTGACTATTATAGTACTGCAAAGTTCAAAATCTTCCGTGTGCATTTAATATTGAACACGCTGCTTTCAAAAATGATTTTCAGAAAGAGATAATTTAGCCGAGAAACAATTGATAGCATAACTTTCCTTTAACAGAGATTTTTACAGTATCGGGTTTTTTACTTTTGTAAGCTCTGCGTCACCGAACGCACACGGAGATCCATAGATCGCGATCCACGAATACGTTGTTGTCAATTACCTCATCGGAGTTATTATAAATATTAATCGTTCACTTTCCTATGTAATGTAATCTCGAGTATTTCATTTCTTGCGAGTCTTGTACTTCGTGTATGCTTCATTTAATCGCGTTAATTAACGGAAAACGTATAAATTATGCATATCACGATCGCCGAAGCGAGCCTCGCTAATTTGCAATTAGAATCAGATTTTAATTTATACTCGCGCCGCGGTTAAACGGTGGATCAACCGCCGCGTTAATTCATAAACAAAATAGTCGGAAGTGATCTCAATGTATTTCTGTTAAGTCGAAGATTACATCTGCTCAAAGATTCATTTAATCGTGAATTTTCGGGCTGATCGTCGTGAGAACGAGAACTATAGTGATTAAGGAATTGCGTCCACAAGAATGATTTCCGTGGTCGCGTAATATTTGATGTGTACCTCGATTATGCAAAGTCACGTGTACAAAATCAGTAAATAAAAATCCGTGAGTCGTGAGAAACCGTCAGTCAATTCTCATCACTTAAACGATGTTAGTATAAATATTAATAGATGTCCATCTCTCTTTTCGGAACGGTGAATATTTTTCATCATTTCTATGGTTAGATAAATAAACCCGAACGCTTTTCAACAATTTCTTTATGAAACTAATACAAAGTTTGTACTAATAATTAGTGCACGCTTTTTACAGTGTGTCTATATATACTTACACATAAATATTTACACAATTATTTATGGCATCGTTCACTTCCCCGCTATCCTAACGTCGTAACGAAAATATGAATGTCTACCGTGAATTAGAATTCTCAAAATCGTACAAATTTTTCAATAAAATTCCCAGATAACGCTAGTGGAATTTTGCGACTCTGTTGCAGGATTTTATTTTTATAGTGAAGCTGATTATTTTTCTTGTATTCGTTTAAAACAGATGAGGTCTGCGCAGCTGTTCGTTCAAAAGCGAGGATTCCGGTGGCTCGCTGGAAAACAGAAAACGGTGGATGAAGTATAGTGAAAGCAGATGCGAAATTAAAGTGCTTCAATCCGAGAATATCTTCTTACCATCCGGTAACATTTTCCGCAGCGTCGCAGGTATTGTACAGTTCGTTGAACGCGTTTCCTTCGCCGCAATTATGCAATCTCGGACGGCCGTTTACGCAAACATAATAATGTTGGCAATCATGCGTGCTGCGGTGGAACTGAGGACCGCCGAAGATCCCTTGGTCCCTCGTTTCCGGGCACCGGAAGCCGAGGAACGCTGCGAACGTTATTCACAAATTACATAATAGTTAATCGCAACGTACCAAAATGTCCCAATATTAAACATTTATTTCGAAAATTAAACATCCCTTCCAAGCTAGAATAATTTAGACACCAACGTATTTAATAATGTGAACGTGTCAAGAGTTTAACGTCAAAAGAAAATCAATTCCGGACTCTAAGAAAGGAATTCCAGATTTTTCAGTCTAGTGGAAAAAGAATACCCAATTTGCAGCAACTTTTGGATGTTCTATGCACGATGAAGCCAACATTCACACGAAACGAAAGAAATTTTTCTACGGCCACAGATTTTGTTCGCATTTCTCGAGAAATAAAAAATGTTGAGAAATCAGGAACACTACTCTGAATCGCCCCTCGACTTCTAAGGGTTACCGATTAGACTTGTTTGAATATTGTGGCTGATTTAGTTAACAGAAGTTAAATCCTCTTACCCTCTGCATCACAATCCGGTACTTGATCCGGCCAATCGCAGCGGTAACTTTCAGGGTTGAAAGCCAACCCCTCGGGACAGTCGAAAACATACCCTCTGCCGTCTGCACAGTTCATAAACTGGCCACAGTTTTGATGATCTCCAACTTTAAAGTAGCCATATTGATGGGGACAGTCGTCTGTTGGCTGAGGAGGCTCTGCAAATGTAAAATCATCCCTTTAAGACATCCCTATATTTTATAATTTGCAAGGTGTACCATATTTCCGACTAAACCAGTTAAAAGTTAAAGAATTGAGTATGTGATCATTTTGTTAAATATGGACTATCCCTTTAAGGCACCCTTATAATTTTTCGTATAAATCAAATGTGGAATATGAACATTTTCAATTAATGCTAGTGATAAAGCATTAAATAGTGGGTAGACTTACGGCGACTAGACCTTGCTCCGCAGTCGACGTCGATAGGATAGCCGCAGGGATAATTGAATCTGGCTTCCGGGTTGAAAAGGAGACCCTCGGGACAGAGTTTTTGCTCAGGTACGCCATCGATACATTCTATATAGGCGTCGCACTGATTAGGGACCGGAAATCGTCCATTTCTCTCCTCGCAAGAACCTGATGACTGTCTCTCAGGGACATTGTGGGCCAGTTGGTTATTTGTGCTCGTGAAACGCTGATAGTTAGTCAACGCTGCAGTCAAAAACAATGAATAATTTTTATTTCGTTTCAATCAAATCATTTTAACGTTAATTATAATTTTATTTTCAAAACTAACTCCGACCGTTAAGAGAAAATGATAAATTTTCGTTACTGTCGCTGAAATTCCTTCTTACGTTAATTCTACCATTTTAAGAGTGACACAAATATTTCTCCGATTGAAAGAAAAATGTGAAAAAATGAAATCGGATGTTCTAGGTATGCATCATTGACCCCCGCCATCTTGAGGATGGTGCTAGAAGAGATTTCTTAGTTTCACCGTATGATAGTAAGCCTCTTATGCAATATTATTCCCACCGGAATTCAAGAAAGCACACCGGTCGAGATGAAGCTATTACACACAGATCTTCATTCCAAATGAGAGAGCCATCTGTTTCGATATTTCACGCGATCGTTTCTCAACTGGTTTACGAAACGAAACTGATCCTTTCGCGTTTACGACCGTAAATCTAACTATACTTTACTGCACGCGAAATCGCCGATAAAAGTCGCATCGATGACAATAAACGACAATACTGATTCAAGCCGGCAACATTTTTCCAACCAGAAACGTCTAGTTTTATACAATTCTTAACTCTCATACGTTCCTCAGGGTGAAAATTCACCCATTTGCATTTTTCACATATTTTAAAACGATTGATTTTTTGTCTGTGTTCCAAGATATATTTCTTTGAAATTTAAAATTTATATTCTCAAGCATTATTCTATAATTACGCATTCGGTAAAAGAAATTCAATACTGCTTGCGTATAGAACAATGATTGAATATGGGAAATTAATTAATCAAAATATGCTCCCCAATTTCGCGTTCATTAACTATTTATTTTCGTTCGTTAACAATGCAAATTTCATGAATAGTCTAGCAATGCCTCAAGCTGTTAGTACAGGTCCGCCAGTGTCCGGGTAGTGAATCTCAACCTTGGAGAGCGACGGAATTACATTTCATGAAAAAAATAAGGCAAGACTATGATCGGGTCCGAGGAGGTTCTCGAATATCAAATACAGGTGTATCTTATGGATTGCGTAACTCCCGGTCGGTTACATAATGCGAACACCTTGAAGACGGGAGAACCGGTCGGCAAACGTGCACACGCTGAAATCCACGGAGAAAGTTCGGCGATGCGACTCGACCTCTGCGAAGCCGGCCCGGCATTAGCATAGTTGCCTTACGAAACCGAGTCTCGAGGATTCTGCTCCGATTGGAGCCGGGGATCCACCTGTTTCCGGAAGCTTCGGTTCCCCTAACTCAATACTTAGGGACAATAATTAGGGGTGTACATACATGTAACCTTGTAAATAATAATTTTTTCGAGAATAGTTTTTGCATATCATTTCATAA